>KZ308393.1:1006256-1023591 GCA_000376725.2 Ladona fulva
TCGAAAGTATCACTTTCCTATTTTTCCTTCGATTACGATATTATTTAACATCGATTAAATTGCACCATGCTGTGTGGAATTACTTTTGCTGTATGATAAAAGTATTAGAAATTAATTGTTGCCAACTGTCTTTTTTTTATGCAAAAGTGGCAACAGCGCGCGCCGATCTCCTGTAAGAAATGCACGGGGCCATAAGAAATCCATTGTGTCTTCATGATGTTGGACAGACAATTTGAAGGAAAGATTGCACATTCGGGCTCAGAAAGGGTTCCCAGGTAGCCAAGTGGGCAAAGCGTTCGACTTCGGTGATAAGCGGTCCCGGATTGGATTTCGGGTGGGGGTATACAATACTATTACTACTCTGGTTAGAATGCTTCGGGAATCTTTTTGAATGTAACGTTTTGCTCTGAAACTCTCATTCAATTTTGTCGAGGCTCCATCTCAGAGCAAAGGGGATGGTTTTGGAGGTTCAATCCCCCCCCCCCATTAGATCAGAGCCAACAATAAACGAATGCATTCGAGAGGAGGGCTTCTCTTTTCTTTTTTTTTTCGATTTGCTGGGTATATACGTTAAAATAAATCGGCTTATATTTTCATTAGATTTTTGGAAGAAGTATTCCTTCCTCTGGATTTTAGACAATGCAATGTATACTCCATGGCTCTAAACCCTTCCCCAATGGACGATTACTGTCTACGCCCCCTGGTCCATCCCCAAGGCACTACAGTAAGGGTCGCTACGGTTCAGAAATGCTTCTATAGTGTATAATGAGCGTCCATGTATCTCAACTTGGCAAACCAAAGAGTGTTTTGCATGATCCTATGGAGCAACAATTTTGGGCAATTAGCGGAAATATATCACTCCTAAGCTTACAATACGTAAGCAAACTTTACCTGTTTATCCTGGAAATTACAATGCGTTCCTTCAATATCACTATAATTTACTCCTTATCTCCTTAAGTGTCCGACATTTCTTATATAGGAACTGGTTATGAGGACTGCAATTCCAATTAAATATTTTAGTTATATTTAAACCAGACTATATTTGCAGGGCAGAAACTAAACGAATGAAACTATTTTCACTTTCAGGAGGTTCAAGGTCAAGATATGAGAAATAAGAATGCACAATCAGGAAGGGCGGAAGCAGGAGTTACTTGCGGTTGGAACCGGAATCCTTGTCATGACTGTCCACAGAAACCGGGGAAACCTGAGCCTAACACAGGCAGCAACAACTGCTCGTGCCACTTGAAGCCAAAGTGTGAACAATGCGAAATCCGTAACTGCAACACGGAAATAAAGACGGACCCATGTCCGCCAACGATTGCATATGCAACGGAATGTCCAGAGGGACATCGGAAACCGGGAAGAGGCCGTAAGTCGAAGGGTGGCAATAGAGCGCATAACTTCCACCCAGCACATGAAGTGGAATATCCCGAAGGATATGGAAAACCAATGGGTTGCTCCAATCAACCAAGTTGTGGGAATAATGAGCACCACGGTGGCCCATTCAGTCGACCACCAGAAACAAATGAAGAGTGTCATAGAAAACAGAATAATCGTAGGAAGCACACAGATGATGAGAGTTGCGAGGAACCAAGAGGCGTTGCCAGAAAGAAGCGAAGACGCAAGAAACCGACGTCGGGAATGCCACTTCCGTCGTTGACGTCATCTCCGTCCCATACGATATCTACGCCAGAAAGGTTCTCCGAGCCGAGAAGATACGACGATTGTGGGGAAAGACATCCTTCAAGGAATGAATGCATGTCAAGGCCATTACCCACTGAAATGTCCTATCGGGGTTTTCTACCATCGGTTACTTATCGACCGGTCGGCAAGGCGTTCGGATGGAGCCTCTTAAGATTAATCGGGAAGTTAACACACATAAAGCGTCGGGTGACATCGATACTTTTTGGCAGAGATGAGGAACGTCCGAGGCCGTGGCCATCGCATGAGACGAGTGAGGAAGGTGGATCAGGAATGAAACACTTGGTCAACTTTATGCAGAGCAAGACAGGAAAGCAAGTGATGAAGATTTTCATGTCTGGAATTGCAGGAAATTAGCTTGGAAATGATGAGCTATGTTTGTACAGTATCTTGCAATCAGAGGTTGTATATACACGTATTTATTATAAATATATATTCAATTTTTATTAAATCCTTTTTAAACTTATTTGCAATGCAGCTTGGGAATTTTCCTCTTTTAATCCTAAATTACTCAAGTGTTCTGAAACAAACATTCCTGTTTACATATATTGGCGAAAAATATTATTTAATTTTAGTATACGGATAACCTGATGATAAGGTAATTTTCTTCTTGGTGATAAAAGATACGTACAGTCAAGACGTACATAATGGTGCGGAAGAAACTGTGAGTGAGCACGTGAGAAGGGGTTAGAGGTGCTTTGATAAAAAAGCGCTATTAAGTGTTCATACTTATATAAACCGCCAAACAAAGGATTATATTTTGCAAATTATTTGGGAGTTTCGTGACACTGAAATGTATGGAAAAATTTTGTGCTCTATGTCTTTGTTCAAAGAGTTTAATACCTAATCTTCGTTTTGGATAAAACTTTACTACAAGGAAAAGGGTTAAGTTTAAGAGTATACATCTTATCCTAGGCATGAGTAACCTGCGGCCCTCGGATCGGGTCTGGTGCGCTTCCAATTTTCAAGTAGACTCTTTCAAGCTTCCTGAAGTTCCTTTATTATCGATTAAATTCTTTTCCTTGATTGAATTTTCATGCTTCTCTCGAACATATGTGTGGGAGAAATATACACGCAAAATTCGAATATCTTAAACGTTTAATTCCAAAACATATCTGGGATCTGTAAACTAAATATCACATTCTGGCCGGCTTACCGTAATTATATCTTCAGTCTGGGCCGCTCACTGAAAGAGGCTGCCGATACCAAGTATATTCAGTCTTATTTAATCGAGGTTACTTGGTTCTGGGCCATCAATGGTAGCACCGATGATTAGCTGTATTCCATTTCATAACCGAAATGCAATTAGTTGTGTGTGGAAACATTCTTTACTTCAGAGAATTTTTACAGCTAAAGATCTTATACTCTCAGTAGCTAAACACTTCGAATTAATGTATGACGAGAATTTATCCTTCAATTTAATTAAATTGATTATGAGTAGGATCTCTATCTTAATCATTGCAGATATCAGCCGAAAATCAAAGAGTGAGTCTGAGCTTGTTAGCGTTGCTATACAATAGCTTGTTCTGGTATTTTTATTCAATTTTTTAGCTATATTTAAACTGGTTTGTTATTTTGTTAGCTCCGCTTATTGCAGAGTCTGGTGCAGTCAATTCATGTGATCCTGCTTCCAAACTTGGCCATTATCTTTCATAGTCTTATTTCTTAAGTCCAATGAAGAGTATTGGCATTGAGCTGTGGTGTTTTTCATTTTATCCGTGTTTCAAATACTTTTCTTTATAAAATTTTCTGAACGCTACACATTTTTCATGCAAGATATTATCCGGGATATTCGTACATTGATTGAGAGGGAGATCTGGGTTCCGATGCACAAGCATGAGGGACTTATAGACTCGTGTACTCTGCGTAATCTGAAACAGAGAGTAATTTAAGTTTCATCAATCTACGAAAACCAGAGTAGCATTTTCTGCACTGTTCCGTCAGGACCGAAGGGTGAACATCGAAGGTGAAATTTAAGAAGTTTTATGGACTTGATAACACTCTTAAGAAAGAGGAGGGGAAATGGATTTTTGTTACAAAGTCGTTGAATACTTGACACAATTATCATTATGATACAATTCTCTCTTTAATATTCGTATTGCGTACGTGTACGTAATTCCAATGGAATTGAAAAACAGGTGGGCAACTAGATTCTTTGAATCATCGACATCTTCAAGCCCAGTTCGATAATTCGACGGAACTCAGCGCAAATGTTTTCTGTTTTCTTAGAAATACACCTTTGTTGGAAGGATGGAATTCCCACGAAAGAGAAACCAATTCAGTTAAAATCTAAATATTTTTAACTCCTCATATTTTCTTAATTTCTTGTTGTTTAACTTCCTGCACACATGACAAGATCCATTTCTGTAACTTTTCAAAAACCACTTCAAATGATTGTTCAGTGCCAAAGGGGTCATCTGTTTATTTGGAGGAGGATTCGTGCTTTTTTCTCATTAACTACGATTCCTTGGATTGAAGGAACCTAAACAATTTGGAGGACGACGCTGATTCGCGCTTGTCCGCAAAACCCTCTTTTACTAAGACTATATTCGTTCGAGGTTACTGTGAATTCATACCGAGTATAAAGCAGTTGGTTTTGAGTCAGAGAATGATAGTTACCATGCTTCCCCATTTCATCATCTCCCTTGTCGCAGTTGGACTGCTAACCGACAGATCAGAGGTGAGATTCTGTACTAAATATATCAGAGTATGATAAGCATTACTAGTTGTCCACTGGTGAAATAACTTCATTCATTTGGCCTGATGTCCTCTTAAGGGAGCATTAAATGTTAAGGACAATGGAAACAACAGGTGGATATAATACCCTTTAAATCCATAAAAAAATCCTTTGTAAGCTTCCACAAACTGCAACTGCTTCGACAACTGAAACTGCCGACAGTATTTCTAATGCCAAATTTAATTAATTCAAAATATATGTCCGCGATTGGAAGTAATTTCTAGTTCAATGTGAATGAGTCGGAATGTGTATTATATGAGGAAAAAAGATACATATCTAAGGAAGGACAGAATTATAAATTCTTACACAACTTACCTGACTTAACCTTAAAAGCTCACAAAGAACAAAGCAGAGCCCTCACAAACTTTTTCGAGGAGAAAGTTTATCCCTTTTATACATCCATTTATGTATCGATTTATTATTTAACAACATATCTTTTCATGGGAGCAAATTTCAATAGCTTCCTTGATGTTTTTTTCTAAATTTTATCATTTAGCTTATTCCTGTTTTTCTGTAATGAATCGATTACTTATCTCTCAGGATAAGAAAGCATACAATAGGTTCATTAGCGGAGACAAAACAAGACAAGACAATCCCCAGCTTTGGGAATCTGGAGCATTGTTCAGAACCAGTTCGGAACAGCAGCGTATGTGCACGATGATTTTCCTTGCCTCCGAGAATGATAAAAACGCTAACTTCGAACTCGCCGCAGTTCCGAATTGGTTCTGAACTATATTTGCGAACACAATTTATGTTATTTATTAAAATTCATAACTGTCCCTTTATGAGTTGATTACTAACATGATATGTACAACCACAGGACATATCAATCCATTGATCTCATGGTTGTATAGGTTTTCCCTAGACCGATTTAGTTTTTTTAAGGAAAGCATATTTTGAAGAAAAAAAAGATCACGCTAAAATGTTAATCATTAATTTCGATAGTGTGTTTTAAAGAATCTGTTTCGTAGAACTTTTAAATTGTAATATTACAATTTCTTTTTAATGTTCTCTTGTGTATTTTTAACCATCTATATACCTCCTTATCGAGATAGAAAATATATAAGTTGAGAAGAAATTTTTGTAAATTGTTTACTTATGTAACTGAAAATTGAATTGATCGAATCACTTTCTTTCCTGTTTGAACAAATGGTAGCTCTCTTGCATCTCAAAATGATTCAATTTGGAGGGTCTTTCTTCGTTCCTTTCTTCTCGTTTTTATCTCTGAATTATTTGCTTTCAGCAATGTGTCTCAAAATGTGGCACTACACCACGACCACCAATCAAGCAGCATCACGTCCATAGTAAACCAGCCGTTGCCACGACTACAGAAAAGCACGAAGGTACACAAGGAACGAGCAACGTTGATGATTGCTCGAACCAAACAGGATTTCTTCATGAAATCATATCTCTTACAAAATCTATAAAGCAACTTATAGATTCGGAATGTATTAAACCTGCTATGAATAAGGAATGCACCTTGGTCTGCAGTACTGCAAAGGACAACAAGATCATTAATAAACATGCGAAAAGAAAAACTCTAGAAAAGGAAAGAATTTCCTCGAGAAAAGCCGAAAGAAGGAAAAAATCTAAGGGACGGTTAGAGGAGGAAGGAGACCAAAGTCACATTCAACTAGAACCCGATTTCTCTAGAATAGAAGACCAGAAACAAATGAAATTCTCAGAGAATGAAACGAGGGATAGTTGCACAGAACATTCCCGTTGTCAAATGAACGAAAGGCAGGAACCAAACCTGGGCCAAAGTTTCAGTGACGAAAAGACTCCTGATAAATCTGGAATAGACTCTGTACGGAAGGATGAGTCGCAACGAGATAGTTTGAAGAAACAAAGTCACATGAAAGACATGGAGTCGAGTGGGAATATTCGGAACGTAATTCGCCAAGAAGAGGAAGGGCGACAACAATATCAAAGCTATAATTTAGATCAACCAGTGTATAGCAGCATCGACACTATTTTTGATTACAAGGATGAAGAGAATCGTGACTTTAAACAGGCCCATAGCAACATGAAGGGGAGTAAACAAGTTTATTCAATTCGAGTTCCAATCTATGTTGTAAAGGACTCAAAGCGATATCAAACCCGTAATAACTTGGAGCAATGTAAACCTCGTCTTAACTACGAATCTGGTTATCAGGAGAACAATTATCAAGGTTCTTTTCCACCTCAAAATTGCATGAAGGAAATCGATCGCAACAAACGAGAACCCAGGTCCAGTATAAATGGTCCTCAAGAAACCTTCCGAGAGAAAAACATATCGAGAAGAGCTGAAGCAAATAATAGGAATTCGAAACCCTGTCATAGCGTAGAAGAGTCATTACCGCAGAAATATTGTGAGGTATCCAAGCTGGTTTCCACGATTCTGAATACAGATTGTAGAGAGAGGAAATGTCATCATCAGTTTCATAGAGAAAGTTACGAGGATGAACCTCTTCACTCAGGTCAAATCTCCAGCCGACAAACAAACGTTCAATGCCCTTGTCAACACAACCATCCGGATATCGATTCCACCCATCCGAACCCTGTTAACATTGAAATGGACGGTCGAAGGCAATACGAAGTCTATCGCTATACAAAGCCAACATTGGTATACGTCGATAAAAACCTCTCTCTCCTGATAAAAGAATGCCCTACACCTGGTTCTGAGAATGTGAAGGAAGTGGAATGTCGACATATTTGCTCATCCCAACATTACGAACCTGTGAAGCAAACACTTGAAGATGCCCGCTACATTGAGGATGAATATAAGCAAAATCGATTTAAAAATGATGAGGTAGATGTCGAAGAGAAAATCAAACCAAGGATTTCGAGTATGGAGGAAGAGGAACATCTAAAGTGGCAAAACTATGTCGGCAGAGGAGACAGATCCCCAAATTTTCAATCGCCAGTGCTTTCTGAAGAGGAATGCGATTCGCTTCAGTGTAGGAAAAATTGTAACTCTTGTGTAAATAAACCCACCAATCACATGATAGAGTATCTACCTCATGATCCGGAGAGAGAAGCGGGGTACAGAGAGGGCGTTTACGAAGAGGAAAAACACTCCGTCTGCAGAAGTAATAGTGGCTCAGAGAGTAGATATACTGGTCATTCAGGCAGAAACACACTACATCACCATGTGGAAGATGAATACGAGAAGCGTTGATCATGACAAACTAAGACCATACCGCCATGAGTTTTATTTAAAGGAAAAGCTTGGCGTTATAATCCGGTGCAAGAATCATTGAAGATGAAAGGTAAAATGGTCAGAGAATGGGTTATGAATTTAAATGACATGTAATATAATACATATTTATCAATTTTTTTAAAACTTGTACGCATTAGACATCACAAATGGAATCAGTTTTTTATGCAACTGATATTTATAAACGTTCACATATTTAAAAATAAACCGATAACTTGGATAACCGAATAATGTCGATTTATTTACATTCTTCCGCAGCATTTCCTTACATATGCTTAGAATAGACATTCGTAAAGGGTTTCGAACAGTTCAGGGAGGTACTCCGGAGTAAGGCTAACCTAATCTGGTGAAACCCCTGAAAGTACGTGCCTCCTGTATCTGTGAGTCCTATGTCGAAGGAAATGGTTTTTTTGAGCGCGGACTTTGAAACTTCGCATGGCTATTTTTAAATAAATTCTGCATATAACTATCAAATCATTTACTTTTGTTCCGGTGCATTAAAATTCTACAGGGGGTCAAATTCTTTATGCTTCATATTACTTGGTTTGAATTATCACAGTAGAATATTTGCATAAGTTATACAACAAAATGGCGAACCCATATTTTACAAATTTTCATCGAAAGCGAGGAAAATAGTAGTGATGTACCACGATGTACACGGACTAACTTAAACGACGATGTTCTTTGAAGCTTCCTGAAGAGGAATCTGAAATCCTGCGACAATTTGCGACGCCGATTTATATACCGAATTTTTGATGGCGATGCAAGAGCCATATCCGCTATTTGGTCAACTTTGACCCCCTGTAGAATTTTCATACACCCGAACAAAAGTAAATGATTTGGCAGTTATGTGCAGAAATTATTTAAAAATAGCCATGCGAAGTTTCAAAGTCCGCACTCCAAAAACCTTTTTCTTATTTTTGGCCAACTTTTTTCGATTATAGCCCACTGTGCGACCTTTCCATTCAGCATATTTTGTTACGTACACACTCCTGTACGTTCCCATAACGTAACATATCTTCTAATGTACAGTCTTAAATAGCCAAACCAGCCTCACGGCATTTCTTTCCCCATTTAGACAGAATGCTGTGAGCGGAACAAGTTTACGTAAGTGAAGCACAATGCCTCTACAAGTAACTTCAGAGCATTCATAAAGGAGAGACCTTAATCAATGCAATTATTTAACGTAACTTATCCCTCAGTAGCTATCATATTATCACAACCTTGTGACTCCGGGATAGCCAAGTGGGCAATGCGTTCGACTTCGATGTAAGCTGTTCCCGGGTTCGATTCCTGGTGGTGGTCTACGTGCTTTCGCTCTTTTAATAGTACTACTACTACTAATTATCACAACCATGAGCAAAACTGGGGCAAAAGTAAATGAAAGATGCATTTTTCTCTATCCTGTATGTACCGAAAGTCATATGAAAAATATCTCATTCATTAGGGTAGCCGAAAGTTTCAACAATAGAATATAATATTTTACTTATTTATAAATTAAAATCACATTATGTCTACTCGAAAATTCTGAAAGATGATATTGTCTGTTTGATTTATTTTTCATCGGATCTGAAATAATATGAGTAAAAACAACTCAAACCATTATTGCTTTTTAATTACTATTGGAGATATTTTTAATAAGTTTAGAGACTTTTTAGCTGCTTTTTTGGGTCCATCTAAAGGCATTAAGAAAAAATTGGCATCTCTGTTGATCAGTCATCATCTCTTTGGCAGCTAGCCGAGAAATACGACTTCTCAACATTTCAATAATCAATGAGAGCATTTTGAAATTTTTAAAGCTAATGCGCAAAACGGTAAATATGAACTATATCAATGTTTGCCTTAATAATCCACAAATCAATCAATTGCGTTCATTACGCATGTCGCATCCTGGCATTGAAAATGTGTAAATACTGATAAGGATTGATTTCAGTATCTTAATTGCAAGATTTTGCGTTATTTGCTTTTATATGCTACGGCAGCTTTAGGATTTAGCTGCGTTAGAACCCTCTCTATGTTACTTCATCGAAATACGAGAAACGCATTTCTCAGAAAGGTCGGGTATGAGCGATTGCTGACTTGCGTTTTCATTGTTTATTCACTTAGAGTTCGCTGTCGTTTCACTAAACTGAAATACCTAAACTATGTATGAGAATGAGTTACTCGAATCAGATTCTCTCAAAGAAAACTTGAATGTAGAGGCATTTACATTGTGAAATAATTTACACAAGTTAAATCGCAGGAATCAGCTTTTCGAAAGAAAACTATAACGGTGCTTATTAACTTCCCATTTTCCACATAAGCACATACGTGGATAAGATGGCGGCGAAAGGTCTCGACGCGAATAGTTTGATGCGTGATGATCGAAACTTTCCGCCACATTCACATGTGTATTTCTGTATCATCAATTAGATAATAAATACTATTACAGTATCCATTGGAAAGGCGTTCGCATGTTTTAATTTCGTTTCTCCTTAAGCGTCGCACAAAGTTATTAAGTCCAATAGATGATACGTTCCACGAATTAGCAAAGTGACGCAGGGATGGCCAAGCGTAGGTCGATGTACTCATTCCATTGCGGAAGCAGAATATAAGCCATCTACAAATTGAAACGCCTTCGAAGTCCCAGTAATTAAATACATTTCATAGGCTTCATTGATGGGTCATAACGCTGTGGAAGTTCAACATGACGTAAGGTCAGGCATTATTGTTAAATAAAAAAGTCCTTGGCTCTACGTTAAAGAAATATACTTCTTCGTTACTTTCATCTAAATATAATTGTAGATAAGCATAGCAGAATAAGCATAGCAGAATAAGCATAGCAGAATAAGCATAGCAGAATAAGCATAGCAGAATAAGCATAGCAGAATAAGTATAGCAGAATAAGCATAGCAGAAAGGATAGCAGAAGAGGAACTACATCTGTTAAATTCCATGACCAAATAAAACACGGGGATCGCCTTTTCCATGGGAAAATAGAGCGCGAATAAATTCACTTAGGAATTTCCACAAGAACACGTATTAATGGTAGCAACAAATTCCGACGCATAATATTGATGTCGGAACTAGTCGACGCCTTTTATACTCGTATAAGCGTTTCTGTGGGAACGGCTAAGCAAATAAATCCGCGTTAGTTTCCCGAGGAAACTAGCTTGTGCTTTAAGTTCATTTTTATGTGATTTACAGATCAATTTGATGAGTAGCTCAGAGAGTGTTCTCACAAAAATGGTACTTCATAAATATTAAGAATCTCCGGAGATAAAATACAGTATCTAAGCTTAGCACAAAAAAGGGAGGGCAACCTTTTAACTCAACGGACTTCAGAGTCGGTTGTCAATGTTTTTGAGGGGCCGCACTTTACCCATATTATATTTTCTGGACCGCAAAAGAAATGCAATCGCAATCAGAATATATTTCTGACGGAAAGATGATAGCATAAGTGTCATGAAGTCATTATGCTAACGATACAAGGAGACATTCTCAGCTTAGAAATATCCAGCTTTCACCACTTTCCAGCAACGGTGTAATAGAATCGCTGCATTAAGAAGATTAAAGAAAATGGGTATCTTCATGTGGAAATGTTATGAATTTTAGTCGTCGGTAGGTGGATAGAAGGTTCTTCTGGTCATTTTGAAGAGAAGTTCATCTCGTCCACCAATTGGATCCTTGGAAGAACGTCAGCCAAAACAAATTGGAGGACGATGCTGACTCGGGCCGATGGAATTTTTATTTCAAGTGACGGTTTTTTTGCGAGGTTATTGTAAGCCCCTCCTTAGTATATAGAGCATCGTTCGTTGCTGAAAATTCACACTCACCATGTCTCCTCCATCTGCATTCGTAGTGGTGGCTGTAGGATTCCTTATAGCCCTATGTCAGGTAAGAGCACAGACTCTTTATATCGCTAAAATTTCTGTTGCCTGAGACAACTATTATAGATGATTTTCTACGAATCGAATCGGTCACGTCGATCGCTACTGTATATCAGAGATCCATCACGATAATGAAATAAGATTTAGTATTGTTTATGTTATTATGTTTATTTTTCGCGAACCTCAACTCCTATGTGAAATTATTTATGCTACTATATTTGCTGATATTTCAATGCGGTAAGTCAGAAAAGGAATTTTTCCTTGCTGATTATTCCCTATTTTATCCAATTAATCATTAAATTATGTAAATTAAGTATAGCACTAATACGAGTACATTATATGGTTAATCAACTGAACGAGGAAATAAGTTTCTCATATTTTCCTCGCAATTCCTTCGCATTAAGGGGTAGCGTCTTCTTCATTGATGTTTTGCGTCGTTTCACATTCATATCGGCCTTACAAGTATCAGGTATCAATACTTCGAATCATTCTTGTTCATAAATTCTGTAAGTTTCTTCACTTATGATTTATTATAAATTAAAACTAAGCGATGCTTGTTGAAGATAACTTTAGACAAACATCAATTTAATTTTCCGCATAGATAATTCTATTTATTCCCAGATTTAAATCGAACTTTCCCATTTCAGGAGATTGAAGCCGAGCCAAAACACATTCCAACATGTCCTCCGCAGGGGACATGCTGTCCCCCTGAGACGAAAAAAAACAATATTATTAGTGAGCTACGCTGCATTAAAGAATATTTGGAAAGCGTTCTACGGGAACAAGAACAATGCGAGAAAAAACAAAGCGAAGATGAATATGACCAAAATTCTTATTGCTTGCAGGGAAAATGCTGTGGGGAACAGTCGAAAAAGTGTGACATTCCTTCAAATACTGTTTATGGAGAAGACTCCTGTTACAGAGGACAAGGCGACAGGGAAGCGCATAGTCATTCAAGTGTGGAGTCCAGTTGTAACCAAAAAGAATCTCCAGAACCGTATACAATTTTAAATTCCAAGGAGGAACAAAAACCCTACTGCACCAATTCGAAGCCAGTCACAGAAACGAAGACATCCAGTAAGCCCTGTCAAAGTCAGTACTGCGAAATAGATAAACTCAGTAGCAATAATCCGCACTCATATCGCCAGGAAAAAGAAAGTTATAATCCGTGCCAAAGTTGTAACGAAGAACACGGACCCTACAAACCACATGACCACAAGGTAGAATGTAAACTCAGCCATCACTGCCAGAAACCCAGAGAACAAATGAACCAAGTGAACAGCTTGTATCACATGACATTCTGCGAAGGTGAGTGTAAACATTGCTACGGAGATGATACAACATCTTACCAGGGTAATCAATACAAACAACCACCTCAAGGTCGTGGAGATGGAGCAACGAGCAGCCGTATCAGTATGAAACAGAGTGAGAATGATGAGAAGTATCAATCAAGTCACCAGGTAAACAGCTATAAGGCAGAAACTGAGGCTAGCTACCCTAAACCTTACACAAGTGGTGGTAAGTCAACTTACCAGGATAATCAATACAAACAACCACCTCAAAGTTACCCGAATAAAGAAGGACAGCCACCGTATCAAAGTAAGGGCCTTACGGAGGAATATAAACCGAGTTATAAACAGCCAAATTCTAACTACAATGGAAAGGGATATCAACAACCAACCCGAGAAATAAACTACAATGAAAAACAAAGTTACAATTCAACATCCAACTACGAGAAAATGGAGTACGATAAGTCACAAAATAGCTGTCGTTTCATCGAAGAATCCAAAAGTTATTGCGAACAACCAAACTCAAGTTATCACAAAAATGACTACTCAGGTACGTGCAAAAGCAGATGTGATATGCCTATAGAAATTTATAGGGATAATCCAGCCTCTTACCAGAGTCAGATTTCTAAGATGGACTTTGAAGCCAATTACAAAGATCCAAAACCCTGTTATCGGGGATCAAGTCAACCTCAGCAGCCATACCAAATTAATAGCTATATAAAGCCGTATGAGATGAACAAAAATAATCGAAACCAATGTTATCAGGGAAATAGCTGTCAGCAGTCTAACCAAGGCGTTCTTTATAAGGAAGAAGTACAACCCAGTTGCAGCATTTCAGTATCTTACAATGAAAAACAAGAATGTCCTGAGACATACAAAAAACAAAGTTATGAAAAGAAACCAGTTACCGTGTTCACCAAATGCTGTTGCGAGACAATAGAAGATAAACAGCCAAACCAGGCCCAAAGTAACAAGAAAGAGCCCGAGCTAATCTGCGGAAGTCTCTGCTCCAAATTAAAAGAAAGTGAGTGCCCGAATACTTATAAATGTCTATGTAAAATAGAGGAGCAAAAACATAAAAGCACCGTTTCCAAATTTAATTATGAGAAACAAGAAAAATCTTGCAACGACAAAGATTACAAGGAGGTAAAGAAGGAGCCTCTTTGTTATGTTGTGAAGGCAAACTTTCTAGATCAGGATATAGGAAAGGAGGAATCTGAGGAAGAGGAAAGTGAAAAATTATACAGCTGCTGTGCAGATGCAAGCTACATGAAAAGAAAATATGAGTCTAATAACGTAAGAAAATCTGGTGTTAAAAAACAATATATGGGCTGCTATTCGGATCCGAAACCATGCCGCGATGAGAGCCTTAGACCTAGTAGATATTATTGAATGATTACTCAGTAGTGTAAATACCTTCATAAAATGTAGACGCCTTTGAATGGGGTAAGAGGCATAATACGATTGAGCAATCATAACTACAATTCTTTCGAACGATTTATGAATTTCATCACATAGGGATAAATCTTCATGCATGTTCACTTAAAAGAGGAAAGTTAAGAAGCAAAAGAGAACGAAATGGTTGATTATTCCAAAGAGAGTTGCTTTTTTACAGCCAATTGAATTTCTTATCACATAGCTGCCACGTTCGAGACGTTGGTGGATCTTTTATTTACAATTTTTAGAAAGGAAATCGCTGAAGCAATACAAGGAAAGTAGCCTCGGACCAAAAGTATGTCAAAACATGTTGGCTCTCATTCACTGAAGGCAAAGGGAGAAAGTGAGAAATAATTCAATTTATAAGTTCTGGTAAAGATCATAAACTATTTACATGGAATAATCTCATTGTTCAGCAAACTACTTCAACATATATGGCTATAATATTTCGAAAAAAAGTATTTATACCTCTTTTATTTATTGTACATCACCTTCGATACATCCTAGCAAGTTTTTTCTATTTATTTACAACTGAATAACCTTATTTATCAATAAATTTATGCATTATACTTATGAGTCTGCTTTCATTTCTCGAAAAAGTGTGACATTCCTTCAAATACTGTTTATGGAGAAGACTCCTGTTACAGAGGACAAGGCGACAGGGAAGCGCATAGTCATTCAAGTGTGGAGTCCAGTTGTAACCAAAAAGAATCTCCAGAACCGTATACAATTTTAAATTCCAAGGAGGAACAAAAACCCTACTGCACCAATTCGAAGCCAGTCACAGAAACGAAGACATCCAGTAAGCCCTGTCAAAGTCAGTACTGCGAAATAGATAAACTCAGTAGCAATAATCCGCACTCATATCGCCAGGAAAAAGAAAGTTATAATCCGTGCCAAAGTTGTAACGAAGAACACGGACCCTACAAANAAAGTGAGAAATAATTCAATTTATAAGTTCTGGTAAAGATCATAAACTATTTACATGGAATAATCTCATTGTTCAGCAAACTACTTCAACATATATGGCTAGAATATTTCGAAAAAAAGTATTTATACCTCTTTTATTTATTGTACATCACCTTCGATACATCCTAGCAAGTTTTTTCTATTTATTTACAACTGAATAACCTTATTTATCAATAAATTTATGCATTATACTTATGAGTCTGCTTTCATTTCTATTCCATTATTTATCTCAATTTACCCATTTTCTCTGTACATAATATCACCTTAGATGTATTTTGTTGAAATATCTTTTACAGTATAGGTATGAAAGGTTGTAATGCTGTTGCTTTAGATCATAAAGCTCCCCTTTTACAAGGCTGTATCGAGTAGCCTTCATTATTAAGGTAAGCATTTTCCGTAAAAGACTGGTTTCCACTTTCCCATTAAAGAGCAACACCACATCACGGAAGTTGGTTCAGTTTTACCAGTTTTGTTCCATATTGGTGGCTAACTGAGCTTTACATTATAATGAAAAAGTAAGTCATAATGTATACATAAGAAGAATTCTAGAAAGAGAAGAACATTGAAGAAAATTTCTCTTTAACTCATAATAAAACTGTCAAACTTAAACGGAAAGTTATGCTTAGATTAGCTGTTGAAATACGAAATTGGGATCCTCTTAGAACAGGTGTTTCTTCCAGAGAGTGTCGGTTTCCTTGGTCTGTTTTCCTCGGGAGCTATGGAGAATCCACCAAACTACTTAAAAGGAATTTTATAAATCTATTTCAACATACTAGAGGTTTAATTTCTTAGAATATATTACCATATAATACTTATCAAATATCCGAGGGGTTGAAGATCCTGGTCTATAGCCTAATCCACATAAAGATCCCACTGCCACGTGCCATTGGCGGCCTGCAGGGTGTAATGTAAATGTAATGTAAGATACATTAGAGGAACGAGAAGTTGCTTTGAAATTAATGTAAATATACCGTAAGAACTTCGAGCATTTACACTTGTGACCAGGACATAGCCCTAATGTTCATTTAGTACTTCCTTTACAGTTTTATAAGCGTTCATCACTCCTTTGAAAGAGCTATTTGAAAGATTTTTCTGAAATAGTGTTATTAAAAATCCTAAAGTAGTGCATACTATTTATCATCATTAGTTCTCAACGGAGAGTTCATAATCACAATTATATATGCAAATTAAATTTGTCCTAAGGGAGAGTACCGTAATTATTTTACGATCCTTGCGAAACTTCTTACGCTCCCATAGAGATGTCACCATCCACAAAAGATCTTGTGACTTTAGTAATACGGAAAATGTTACCGTTTGGGATCTTTTTAAGCATGAATACAGAACTGATTTCCTGATTTTGAGCTTGGAACGAAGGATAGTTTTTCTTGGGGCTGATTCATCACAATAGTAGTCATGAAAAATTTGCTCTATAAGCGAAAATGGGTAGCGCATTGTCCTTCATCCTCATACTATACTTTCGTTTATTAGTAGGATGAAGGACAAAACGCTAACCAGCACTTAAATGATTCGTCTAAGTCGATAGCCACTTAAATGAAAATAAAATAAAAATATGTAATCAAAACAAAAAATAAATAAAGAAGAAAATTATAGTGGACGTTCTTCCATTCTTACGTCTCTAAATGAGGACTTAAAAAATGTTAACTGAGTGGAGAGCTCTTCGGAAAAAATCCTATTCAGAAGCTGCCCATAGGCACCTCAACTGTACTTGAACTGAACCACCTTTGATTTAATAACCACGAGTAAACCCATAGATTACGCAAATTCCAGATTCCAGAACAGATCTGACAAGTACAATAAATCTTTTCATGTCACCACATGTAGATACTGGAACGCACTCCCTTCTATGCTCAGAAATTCACCTTCCCCACCCTCATTTAAGAAGCACCTTTCTAAACTCCTCCTTTCCGAACAGAATTGCACTGACAATAACAATCGCTAATATGTCATATTTTTTTAACGTCCTTGTGTAGAATCACCTTTCTGCACTTTCATTATTATTTTATGTATTGATTTAAAAAAAATTATTATTATTATATATTTATTTACTTTATATTCCCACCTTCAACAATTGTATGTTTTATTATTATACTCTAAACTATTTGCATTTTAATATT
>KZ308393.1:1030496-1065485 GCA_000376725.2 Ladona fulva
CCAAACTGCGTCTATATATATATATATATATATATATTAACTATTTCACTACTTTTTAAGAGTTCAGATAGTCGCAATTAGTATTATATACATAAAATTTTGTTTCCCCGTTGACAATCAACACGGAAAGTTCGGCTAGATTACCTACAAAGTAAGCGGCATAAAAGTTAGCAATTGCGGCTAAAGTAAGTGTTAGTATGTTACTTGCTCAGTGGAATGTCGGTAGCTTTCACGGGTTTACTTTAGAAACGTTACTCCGACGAATTTTTGTGTCCATGCTAGTGATTATTTCTCTCTGAAAGCAATTGCAAAGTATATAATTTACTTGTTTTCATAAGTACCAATCAATAAGATAAAGGACTAGTTTAAACTAAATAAATGAATGTTCTATAAGTATGATTTTCTTGTGCTTACATATTTGGTTTTAATTAATAAAATTTATTTAGAGAAGGAAATAATCAGTTCAACACATTTTAAATGTTGATTTATTATTTATTTTCATAGGTTTCTTTTACATATATTTTCTAAATTACTAAATTCTTGGAGAGCTGTGGTGCACATTTGAATCCACTTAGTAATCAACTCATTTTAAGATGTAAGGTAATATTTGTCATCAAATTGTATGGATGCCTCAATCATCATACGTTAATCGAATTTTGTTTAGGAATTCGATGTGTAAATATTTCCATGGAAATGCCACAGTTTACATGCAGTGCACTAAATATGCAGATATCTAAGTATTCGATTAGAATTTACTAAATTTCCGCTTACAACGCAAGGAAAATACACGGAAATCACTCGAAGAACTCTAGCTGGAATTCGTTTTTAAGTCAGAGAAAGCACCTGCAGAAAGATTCTGCATGATAATCAAAATCCAGAAAGTGTATAAAGGTCCTTGGAAATGATATTCTGTCTATATTACATCTATCTACACTTAGATATTATTGTGTTTTAACTGGGGTTATAAAATAACATAACGATATTTATGACTGTAAATTTCCGTTTAAATTTAAGTATAAAATGACCTGAATTTTAAGAACGAGATCGAAAGCTCATTTGGATACATCTACATCATACATACGTAAGGCCAACCACCTTTCGGCACGCGACAGGGGGTGCATGCAACATGGCTCTACTTCCCTAATCGATCACTTTTCTCTATATTGTTCAGGGAAAAACTAATTCATGAAACGACTAATTATAGCATCTACTTCTCTAATTTTTCTCGCAGTACCAGAACGGCTTATTTAACAGGGAGGACGCATAATATCGGCTACATCTTCTAAGAACTTTCTCTGAACTAATAAATAAATTAAGGCTTTGTTCTAGTGATCTTCTAGAGATTCCTATCCTAAAGAATCTAAGTAACTCTGCTACGAAACGTGTCGTCTTTCGTTGCACCATTTATAATTCTCGAATACAAGCCATGTTGGTAAGGTCCCATGCACAAAATGCCTACTCAAGGTGGTGCCTAGCTAACACAAAAACTAAAGAGTGAATCAATAACAGTAATAGTCATCATAGAGTACCAATAGAGTAGTAATACGTCATCTAAGTTTTGGATTACGGAGAAGGTAAAACAATCACAAAGTGGCGATACGGGTGGACCGAGTAACCACAACATTTACTCTCTAAATTCATCAAATATAGGTTCATTTTAGAAGCCCGATTGGTCCTACGCTAATTTGGAGGAGAAATCGTGCTTTATTCTCATTGCTATTATTCCTTGGGAGAGAAGCAACCAAAACAATGTGGAGGTCGACGCTGACTCGTGCCCGTCTGCTGTCTTCAGGATCCACGCTCCCGTAAACGCCCTCTTTGGGCGAGGTTACTGCAGATTCATCCCAAGTATAAAACGCTCCGTTCAGAAGTGGGAAATAACAGACGCAATGGCCCATCTTTCCTCACTCGTCGTGGTTGCCGTTGGGCTGCTCACCATCTTCTTACAGGTGAGAATATTCACGCCCTATATTCCATCGTAGTTTATCAACCGATTTTAGTGTTAACCAGCACTGGGGACACAGTGTTGGACATCGCTGATAAGTGGTAGTGTGGTGGCTTTTGGTTCGTCAAACGCTTAAGAAAAAGATAATATTTCCCTGTTCAATATTGTTTGAACGCGATGATCCATACCTTATCCGCATTCACACGAAGCAAGACGCCTAGTGGAGTGTGGCTGGGGCAGTTAATGTTGTGTTACAAAGTTCTCGTTGCACGTACCCGGGGCTTTTTTGGAAAAGGAAAAACTACATATGTAACGGTTGAAATCGGGACGTTGCTTGAAAAATTAGTCGGAATTATAATTATTTTTGTGTGATTTAAAGCCTCTTTAAATGAGCGCAATGACACATCTTTATAAAAATTAAGTTTATTAAGGAATAAAAACACCAAATTCATTCAATAAATTCATTTTCCCGAATCTGACTCCTTTCATTGATACTCCATCACCCAGACTAGAAGAACCTGTAAAGGCGTAAAGAATAAATTCCAGATACATTTATCAATTTTCTTGCTTAAATATTAAGAAAATCTATACCGAATATTCTAAAATTGATAAGAGTTATCTTCTAATCAAGTAACTTCTGGTAAAATCAAGTTTGATTGTTATCAAATGTGTAATCAGGGAGCACACGACAATGCTACTTATCGTTACTTATTATCACTGATTGTTTGCCAAACGTGCCCAGGTTCGACGCCAGGTTCCTCCACAAGAAATGCTCGTCGAGTTCATTTTTATCGTCCACTGAGTTTTATTATATTTGAAATTAATAGATATACTTATGTTTGGTCATACATTATCATTGACTCCGTTTTACTAAAATTTTGTATAAGTGTGCCTATATGTTTACACCACTCTCAAACGGCCAGAACTTTTGAAATTACTAATTCCATTATTAATGTCGCAGCTAATTTTTCATTATTTCCTTTAAATGAGCATTTATGTGATTACATTTTTAACATTAGTATTTTTTTTTAGGTGGGGGTCTCCAATTCTACATGCCATAAAATAAGGCGTTGCAGTAGTGAACCAGCCTCATGTGATAACACAGATGCAAGAGATTGTTGTGGTGGGGGATGTAGAACGGAATGCAGACCTGTGAATAGAAGTGAAACGATGATATGTCGTGTAACGGAGAATAGAGATTGTCCTTGCGAAAACAATTCTCGTATAGAAGTGATGTGTCAAAATCATTGCCCTAGCCAATCTTGTGCGACAGTTGAGCACAAGAGACCCAGAAAGAAGGCAAGCTGTAGGGCTAAAAAAAATAGAAGGCCTAAAGGATGCTCCTCTTCATGCGAAAAACAACAGTGTGAGCAGCCGTGTCAAAGTTGTAGACAAGTGGATTGTCAAGTGACTTGTCCAAAAAATAACTGTGAGCAAAATCTAACTTGCTGTATCGACCAAGCAAATTGTTGCACGAATATGCAATGCAGAACAACACCAAATAGGAAAACATCAAAATGTTGCAGTAGAACGCGCAGTAAAGAATGTCAGAACCCTTGCAGTAGTAGTAACTGCAGAGAAAGCTGCAACTGCCTGGAAGCACAGCCATGCAAAATTCAGGCATGCGTAGTGAAACCCAGCAGCCCTCCTCCAAACTGCGTCTCTCAGCAACACCAAAGTAAGCCACATAGTCTGGATCACTACTCTCAGGATTGCGGCTGCCAGAAGAGGCAACCATACCAAAAGCAAATGGGCAACGGGCAACATGAGTACAGTCCTCCACATCACGAATACCACGACACTTCGAGCCAATTCCAAAGTCATAGTAGCATGACTCCTAGCTATGCTCCTCCGAGCAACAACTACCAAGGAATGAATAGCCATGATGTTTATCAAAGTCAGTTATACCGGGAGCAACCTAAATACACTCCTATTGGTCCTCCAAAATATATTGGACATACCACACCAAGCTACGGCAGTTCAAACTGCAATTATGAAAACAATGTGTGCTTATCATGCCAAAGTCAGCCATACGAGGAGCAATACGTGAAGCATCCCACTCCTAGCTACCCGGCATTGAATAACGATTACCAAGAGGTGAGATATCAGCAGACATACCAGAATCAATACGAGGAACATCCCAAGTACCATTCCTCAAGTCCTTCTAAATACGAAGAACAGCCCCCATCAAGTAAGTATTACCAAGAGGTGAAATATCAACAGTCACATCAAAATCAGTACGAGAATCAACCCAAGTACACCCCTCCAAGTCCCCCAAAATACAACGAACGTCCCACCCCTAATTATTCCTCTTCGAACAACATTTATCATGATGTGAAATATCATCAGGCATCTCAAAATCATTACGAAAATCAACCAAAATGCTCTCCCCCAAAATACATCGAACGTCCCACCCCTAGTTATTCCTCTTCGAACATTTACCAAGATGTGAAATATGAACAGGGCCCTCAAAATCAGTACGAGAATCAACCTAGGTACATTTCTCCAAGTCCCCCAAAATACATCGAACGTCCCACCCCTAGTTATTCCTCTTCGAACATTTACCAAGATGTGAAATATGAACAGGGCCCTCAAAATCAGTATGAGAATCAACCCATATATAATCATCCAAGTTCCTCGAAATACAACGAGCAGCCTGCGTCAGGGTACCCACTATTGAGCAATAAATACCAAGGCACGGAATACAGACCCTCAAAGCAGGTTTACGACGAGCAACCAAAGTACACCCCTCCAAGTTCCTCGAAATTTGAAGAGCAACCTGCGCCTGGTTACCATCCATCCATCAGCAAATACCAAGACACGGAATACAAATCATCAAAGCCAGAAGTTAACGACGAACAACCAAGGTATACTCCTTCGAGTTTCCCAAAGTATGAGGAAGATCCTAAATCTAGTATAACCCATTCGAACAGCAATTATCAAAACTTGAAAAGTCCACAACAATACCAAAGTCAGGAGTATAAGGAACAACATAAATACCCTTCTCCCAGTCCATCAAAATACAAGGAACAACCGACACCTACTTACACAAATCCTATTCCTGAACCCCAAGGCTTGAAATACCACTATGAACACCAACATGAAACGGGATATGGAAATGACAACGATAATCAGGAGCACCACGAAGAGTCGGAATCCAGTTATGAATCCAGACACCGAAATAGTTACAATTCGCAGGCATACCAAAGAGAAATTAATAACTATCACTAAGGCAAAGATAGTGTCATCGTGCATTTCGATTCTATCCAACAAAGCGCTTATGTGTAATAAGCATCAGGAAAGATGATGATATGAATCGTTTCTCGTGGAAAAGTTGATGATTTTCATAGAAGCACTGCTTGCATTCTTTCCCACTTCGCTACTTTCTCGTACATTCAGCATGGCTTTTGCGAAGTTTTGCGTGTATTTGTATTTGTGTATATTTATTTAATATGTCATCTATCACTGAACGAGTTTTTTGACGAATGATATTGTTTTGCAGAAAATTCATGAAATGTATGGTAGGATGTTTCCCTGAAATGTCCTTGCTTTACTTTATTTATTAATAAAATATTTAAAATGATAATTGTTTTAAGATTCCTTTTATTTTAGTTTTATGATTCCTGCTAAACTTGCGATACTTCCCATCACCCGGTATTATGCTTAGGAGTTCTCTTATAATTTTACATGCATAATCTGTCTTGAATGCAAGCGCCAGTGTAGGATGTAGAGATGACTTCCTACTTAGAAATTACTTCCAATATTTGAGGGGAGTCATCTGTACCTAAGGTAGAGATGATTCCCTTCCCTAAAGATTTTGTGGTTGAACAGAGTTGATTAAGCGAATATACAAGTCCTACAGCACAATTTAATAATCGCTGGCTATTAACAAGTAGTTTAGAAAAGAAAGTACTTCTATTACAATTTATAAATTAGGTTATCACAGAAATAAATTTTAATGAAATAGAATTAAAATCAAAGAACACGGAGAAGATATTTGATATGGGAAAGCGTAAATAAGAAAAGAAACATTATATATTTGCGGATGGAATACATGGAATTGGTTAGCTCTTAATACAATATGTTCTTTATTGGTTAGCTCTTAATAAAATATGTTCTTTATTGGTTAGCTCTTAATACAATATGTTCTTTATTGGTTAGCTCTTAATAAAATATGTTCTTTATTGGTTAGCTCTTAATAAAATATCTTAAATAAACATCTCTTAATAAAATGCTTCAAGCAGGTAAATGAGGCACCCAGCAGGGGCGACAATGTTTTGGACGTGTTCCTTTTACATCCCTATTTATTTATTAAGATCTGCATTGCAATTTGGCCATTTGGCCAGGTGGCAACGCTGGAGGGAAGTATAACATGATAATTTGAAAATTTTATATATTATATTTACATAAAAACAATGTAGACATAGAAATAAAAGACGTTCAACCAGGAAATGCGCCAAGCCTAAATATAACAGGTTCAAAAATATTTAGGATAATCTCAAATCTTGGCTGGCATAAATCTAAAGGTCCCGATAACTTGGGCACAGGAGAGTTAAAGCTAGGTGGTGACGCAATAACACCATATTTAAAGTCTCTATTCCAAATATCATTAGCTAATAACTGCGCTCCATCAGAATGGAAAACAAGTATAATAGTCCCCGTATATAAGTCGGGGAATAGAACAGATTTGTGTAACTACAGACCAGTAAGCTTAACATCTGTCGTTTGTAAACTAATGGAGAAGTTAATTTTGGATTACGTGCGGGACTTTCTGGAAAATAAAAGTTGATTTTCAAACGCTTTGGTTTTAGAGAAGGTTATTCCTGTGAGTTACAGCTTCTAGGGCTCTGCCAAGACATTGCTGAAATATTAGACAAGGGCGGAAAAGCTGACGGAATATTATTTGGCCTCTCTAAAGCGTTCAATCTAGTGCCTCACCACTTACTGTTAAAGAAAATCGAGGATCTTGGGTTAGATCGGAGAGTAGTTTCATGGATCAGTGCCTTCTTAGATGGAAGAACGCAGAGAGTAAAAATAGGCTACAATTTAACAGTTGAAACTAAAGTGACCTCGAGTTTACCCCATCTAATATTGAAATAGGTCGAATGAGCGTGCTTTCTATTTGAGTGCCTTCAAGATAAAGGCAATTTTACTTTGATAAATACTATACGATACTCAAGGGAAAAAGTAAACGATATTAAACTGTTAATATATTTCTTCTGTAATTTAAGATGAATTTTTATGAATGTATCTTATCTATTGTGTTCTTTCTTTCTATGTTTTCCAACGAGGACCTCTGGCTTGAATTATCATAATCAATCATTAGTTAGTCTAGATATAATATTGTCATTAAGGTACTGTCATACTTAAATGATGTGATGACATTTTTGTAATTTTTAAGGTATGTGTTTATTTTAGTGTTTTTTCAAAATGTATTTGGAATTTTCCTTACTTTACATTTCTTAAAAATTTTCTTTTATCTTTGAAGTGATAGTATTTTCGTTGTAAATTACTTTCAATGTTTATTCTTCTGTGTCTTTTGCGTTTTTTTACATCCCTCTTATCTGTGACTCTTTTCCCGCAACAGAAGTTTTTCTCTGTCAACCTTAAGTTGAAAGGACTTTTTCCCTCACAACTCTTACTTTTCGTTTTTCAATTTATATTTTAAAGAAAATATAATTTAATAAAATATAACAACCGTGTATATTTTAAAGAAAATGAAGTTAGATGGAAGANTATATTTTAAAGAAAATGAAGTTTGATGGAAGACAGCACCAATGGGGCCCAAACTCGCCAGTAATGGGTTTATCTATCTATATACAGAGAGTGATTATACTTCAGTAATTATACTTTAGAAAAAAAAGTTTGGCGTAATTTAAGATCGATATCGTACATCGTTATTAATGGAATTGAATTCACAAAAATTATAACATTGCAATTGGCATTTATAACTAATGCCTTTGGGTACAGCTGAAGTAAAATAATATTTTAAAAAATTGGAGAAAAAATTGTGAACCGCATCTTTCACAGTTTTCTGCAGGAAACTGCTAAGAATAGAACACAATAGAATATGTCTTTGTTAAGGACGAGATTGAGACTAAAAAGTCTCTTCTTATATAAAACCCTTTGTCATTATAAAAGTGGGTAAAGATAGAAAAATAGCAATGAAAAAGAGAAAAGGAATAAACTACAAAATGGATTTTAAAAAACTAAGTCACTTACTTAGGAAAAAAGGTCTACTGCAGGAAAACTTCCGCAAGAAGTGGGTGTGAAAAAACTGAGAAACCTACTGATACCGAGAGCTAAATTTTAAATAAAAAATTCGAAGAAAATTATTTACTGTAAACTGAAAAAAAAAACATTACCAATTAAAGGAAATGGAACTTACAATGATGTGGCAAAGTTTCCATAAAGATAAAAGGACAGAGAAGTAGCTTTTTTTCACTGTTCATTATTTGGTGTTATGTATACTTTTATCGAGCAATGAGATGGTACCAATTTATTTCCTGATAAAATGATTTCTGTAAGCTTTTTGTTTTCTAAGCTCCTGCGCAAAGTTGAAGGCCATATCCATCCTCTCGTGATTAATCCAAGTACTCTGAAAAACGTTAAAAAATATGGTTCATCAGCTCTAAGGATGGTTCGCACTGTGAGGGTTAGGAAATAGTCCGAGAATAAATTATGAGATATATCCACGTCTATCAGGATATACCTATAAGATGAACCGGAGTCTAACCGGAAACCGAAAAGAACCGATATTTTTGCCGGATTGAAAACAACCCGAACCGAAAACATTGAAAATATTGAACCCGAACCGGAACCTAAAACCGTTTTTTATTCTGTTTCGATTTTCGGTTCCAAGTAATAATATTTAATTACGTGTAAATTAATGGACTTATACTAAATGTGGATAATATTCATTAGCATTAAGTTAAAATTAGTTCTTTATATTTAAATATGTCTGATTCGATTGTTTGATCTTCGTTTCTTCAGTATGGCTAAAGTTATGAGAGTATATCCTAAAATCTTACCTAACCTTATCTTATAGAGTAAAACCACACACAATAAAATAACATTCCGAGACGCATAACAGTTCATCGATCGGAGCGGAAAAAAAAGAACTGTTCAAACATTGGTCCATCGTCGGGAGTTGGGGAGAAACCGGAACAGAACCGAAATGAGGTTTTTTCATTATCGGGAGTGAGAGCCGGAACGAAAAGTAATATGGTTGAATTATTATTATTATTATATTTATCTATACCAGTTGGCTGGTGGTATGTGCATACGAACTCTCAGCTTTTAGTCATGAGTACCAATAGTTTGGTGTGGGAATGAGGCTTACTAAGATAAGGAGTGAGGTCCTTTTTACCACATTGACCCAGAATGATATGAGGAGGATTCCGCGTAAGTGCAACAATCGTTGTTGTTATTACCAATTAATAACGCTTTTTAATGTATTTAAGGAGTTAGTGGAAGCCAATATGAATTATATCAAATACGGCAGTAGCATACGCAATATCACGGCAATGGACAAAATTGAGATTTTGAAATTATTATCTCTGGAGGATGGTCGGACGATCAGTACTACAGTACAAACGAACTTATGCTATATTATATTCATGTCGAAACAGATCTATATAATTTTAAGTATAAATAAAAATATTAGAAAATAATAATATTAATTATTGATGTTATTATTAAAAATAAGATTTGCTGCTTTCCCGGTGAATAATGAAAAGGAATTCTTCACGGGTTATCATCCGGGTAAGTTCGTGGTTATTCACCGACGTTTCGGCATCGACCACTGATGCCGAAATTTCAATTTTCTTTGTANAATATATAAAATAATTAGAAAAAATTTCAACTTGATGCATAATAGCACAGTTCGAGAGAAAAAGAGGACAGCGAAGTTTTATTAAAAATAGGAGAGTAGTAACGTGAATTTGGACCTACGAAGACACATATACAAATATGTGTCTTCGTAGGTCCAAATTCACGTTGGTCCCAGTCAAGAAATTAAATACTGCATTCCATCGGAGTGGAATAACGAAAACGAAGATATATTAAAAATGTATTTTTTATTGAAAAAGGAAGGGAATTAATTATAGAAGCGAAAAAATATTTGAAAATGAAGAATATTTAGCTACAAAATTCATTCTGTAAATCTGTTGGACATTATTATAGCTTATCTGTTAATTGTCTGGAATGGTTGGCAGCTTGGAGTGTTACGGCGACATTATATATTTACAATACTATGAAAGTACAGTTTACAATGAAAATTTATCGTTATAGTAGGTATCGGAATAGTTTCAATATGTTAGCCCCCGTTGCTGCGGTATCTTTCTCTGGTAGACATATTCCGATTGCCCCGCTCTAACCGATATTTGTTGAAGGATTTATTTATTTATTCTAATACCGGACGTGATGCTCATTTCTAAACAGTCCAGTATCGGAGGTAAACAAACCGTCAGCCATTTTCTTTCCGAGGACTCAAACCCGACCTCAACGCTTCCTTATAGCGAAGCCTTCGTAAGTCCGCCGAACTCATAGAAAAATTCACCAGCTCATCATTTTACGACCATTCTCGCTCGTTTTTCCCGTCCTTCCACAACAACTCTCCTTCCGCACGAACTCTCATTCCAACTCCAAGCAGATACTCACTATTTATACGCTTTTATCCCGTTTGGTTTTTGTCGATTTTAAGACTTCCTCTATAAGCAAATGCGCTCTAAGAGATGCTCGCTGCAGATAAATATTTCATCTACGCCTCTTTAGCGCTCTTCACTATACAGGTAATTTATAGAAATATTAATATTGAAATCGGTATTTATATATATGTTTAAAGTAATAATTATAGCAAGATTTAAAGCGACATCGTTTCCATCAAAACACAGACTTCTTTGAGCTACATTTTTTTCTTATTTCTGACCATACGTATGTACGTTTAACTGTCCTGGAACATTTAATTAGGGAGTGGTCCTACTAGGATAATGCTAATCCATGACTTCCCATATTGTATCGTTAGTACATTGAATGACTGTAGATTATACGATATTATTTACTAAATCTGTACTGAATGATTAAACAGTCACTTTTGCTGAAATTTGATATAATAAATAATACAATTACAATCACTAGGCAAAATTTTAATTTAATATTTTCCGTTTTTATAAACAGCAGTGATTGTTCATAGTTATGAAAATAACTCAAAGAATAGAAGCAGAATAATTTTGAGAAAATAAAGAAATTTTCGATTACCAATTTGGCTGCCTTTGGAGTGAACATAAACGAAAAGTGGGTGTGGAAGAGAAGAAAATGATAATGGATAAGTTAAAGTAGTAATAGATGAAAATTAAGTGTATGGATATGTTCGAATTTAAAGTAAATGGCAAAGACAGTGATTGAAATTTGTATATGGGGAATGGAATTTATTTGAAAACGGATCAGATTTGGAAGTAAAAGCGGTGGCGAACGGTTACTTAAAGGTTGCGTATTGCATTTGTAACAATAAAACTGTAAATCAAGCTGAATACTGCAAAGGATAAGGAAGGTTATAAAGAGTATAGGAAGAAGAATACTTCAGAGAAAATTTCTTTTAAGGTTTGCACAGAGGAAATGAGATTGAGTAATTGAGACTGAAAAAAAGGAATAACTTCGATGGAAACAAGAAGCTAAGTAAAGAAGATGAGAAAAGGAAGTGATTTTAAAAGTTAATGGGATTTTGTATAAGATTGTCTACATGGTAGTGCTGAAATGATACAAAAACGAACAAATTCCCGAAGTAGTATTTTATGATGGAACGTAACGGTAATAGTTCTGAACTATTTGATAATATATGTGATTTTAGATGTATGAATTGGAAATTTGGAAATGCAGTCAGTGTACATGCGTGGGATAAAGGCATTTGAGAAAATGGTTAGAAGAGGAAATGTTAATAGCGTAGATGGAGTTCCAGCTGAAATTCTTAAGTATGGTTTCAGCTGGATTATGGACATACTGTGCTTATTGGTTGTGAATGTAAGCATATGTGCTTATTTATCTGTGAAACAAGTGAGCCGTAGGATCACCGGAAGAAGCAGTAAACGCAACTCATTGGTAATGATCATTGCAGGAGTGGTAGACTTAATTGATCAAGTAAGATAACTACAGTTATGTAAATCATATAGTGAGAGGCGAAGACAATCGTTGGAGAACATCAGTTCTCAACCGGGCACCGAGACAAACCGAAGTCGAAAGCCGAGATAGCGTTCTGCAGCGTTCTTGAAAGCCAGCATTCTACGTCGAGTGGGTAACGGCTAATTATGATGATATATTAGAGACCTGTTCTTCCTTCTAAATCATCTTGTCCTTAGCCATTTAGTCAAGCCGTCAATAAAATTAGTCACATAAACAGGTTATTTCTGTAGATTTACAGCGTGATTTTTTCTATTTACACATGATTCTTTACTTGAAATTCAATTCATATTGTATTGGACGGTTTTAGCACAGCGTACACCGTAGACTCACTTCTTACAGGCGACATGCAAACACAAGAAATATAGATGCATGTGAGTTAGACCAGGACGCCGTTACGCACATCGTTACGCATCGTTTCACGCGTGCGAATCGAGGTTTTCGAAATGTATCCGCCAACCGCTGAGCGCCCACTAACATTTTCTAATGTCACGAATATTTCCCGCTTATTTCCAGACCACTATTAGAGAAGGAAACTGCGCGATGCACCTCATCCAAAGGAATGTGAATGAGGAGAGAGAATTGATATCGGATGGGTTGGATGGCGATTGGTCAAGTTTGGATCCTTCCGAACAGAGAGCAGTGAGTCGGAGAATCCGTAGGTCAGATCCTCTTACATTGGTCACTCAAGAGTTGGCACTGAAACAACTCCAACTGAACGTCTTGAAGCAATTGAGGGCCTTCGGCGAATCGGGAGAGTCAAAAAACAGCATTTTCTCTCTCCTTCCTGACGAAGACTCTATTCCGATGCCAATCAGTTCGTTGCACAGTCTAGAGAAGAAATGGTTCAAGTGGTTGGCTAGTAGTCCCATAATGGAAGATCTGGTGGAAATTCTTGTGCGATCTTTCCTGGGTTCTTGGAAATGACGAAGCCGAGCTCTTCACTTCGTCGCATCACCTGAAACTCTTATCATCCTTCCTATTTTAACTTCTTATAAAGGAGGAATGACGAGTTGGGACATCCTTGTAGGAAACGTTTACAATTATATCACATTTTAATTTATTGCAAATAAATATTTTTCCAAGTAATCTTTTGATTTATTTATTCTGATATCCAATTATGATTTTTGTTGAGCGGTTTCATCCCAAATGAGCTAAACAATCCCATTTCTTCTTACGTTTTACTGATAATCATTTCTCCATACTAATTTGAAGTGGTCTATTTCATGGTCAAACCATGGTATTTTTAATCATCTTTTTCTTTAAGTTAAATTATTGTGAGCAATAGGCTGACAAGGGTGAGTTGCGATGAAAGGTACAAACCGATTAAATGATTGGTTTGTAGAATGAAAAGAAACTTCGTAGTTATCCACGGGTACTACAAAGTTTCTTTTCGTTCTGCAAAGTCTTTCCTCGAAGTCACGCCTTCGAATATCGATATGATCGGCTTATGTCTTATAATTTGTATAAGTTTGTCCTTTTAAAATAAAATTGGTAACACAGATCGCATCTCTGATGTTTGAAAGTTCACTGGAGACTTTTGTAGTTTGTGTGCCATTGCTTTGCTTTCTGACGAGTGAATACGCTATTTGCCTTTTAAGCAGAATATCACACCCTACAAGAAAAGGATGATGTACACGCAGAAACCTACTGACCATGGCATATAAAAAATTTAAGAAATGTACGAGTGTTAAAGAAACAGATTAGTTCTTCTCTATTGAAACTATGTTTTGCACGAAACTGACAGTGGAAACACCTTTAGAGAGTAAGTATAGCTGCTATTGCGGTTGTATGTGAATGACCTGATCTGCGTCAAAAACGTTATGCATGTTCATATATATGATTTACCAATACCTGATGTATACAGAATAAGGAAAAGTACGTTCTACCGTAACCACAAGACAACTCCAGCACAGTATATATATCTCTCACACCCCCTTCCCTTCCTCCTCCCTTTCACTATATATACTGGGCTGGAGTTTTCTTGTCACCTAATGATAACCTTAATGGTCGAAACCTTGGTCTTTTATTAAGAAAATTATTGTGGTAACTGTGGAAGTGTTCTTTTCATTATTCTTCATAATGGAGAACTACCACTAACAATAAGTCGAGGCCGAATCAACAGATTCAACCTGATATATACTATATTGAATTATAAGACAGTGGCACATTAGTTAACGCCGTACTTGCTTAAGGACGAGTGACTGTAATAAAAAATATCATTGGTTTGGTTTCGCGACGTCTTCTGGGGAAGATTGACGATTGAAAACTGCCTGTAATACTATTCATGTAATTAATGATAATTTTCTGCTGCAAATATAGCTGAATATATTATATTTACCATATTTTAATGGCATTTAAATGAGTTTCATCTGCACATTTGCCGTGCATCATTATTGTGGGAAATCACTCCTTGGATAGCGACGGTTTTGGTTAACGACGACAATCTTGGAACGGATTATCATCGTTAATCAAGGTACCACTGTATATAAAATAGAGACGTTCCTCTAAGAAAAAGAAAGTGCTGTAATGCATTTGCGTGTGTTAAACAATTTCTTATCTATTCAATAGACATGGAAATCCTATTAAAGATAGCGTTAAATTTTCCACTATATATTTATAATTTCTGAAGGAAACTTACTTGATTCTGGATTAAAGGCAAGCTTGGGTTTTCTAAATGCCTACCAGCCCACCCTGAAGATAAATACTACCGGTGCTCCTGAGTTAAATATAGAATATTTTGGCACTGACTGTCATATAAGATTTATATAATACGGGTAGACGCCCTCGTCAAGCATGACGGGACTTAATTTAGTTTAAAAATATATCTATTATCGTATATATCTAGCCCTGAGCACAAAACAATTCTACCATAAGATCATAATGACTCAATATATTTCTTGTCTTATAAATTATTTATAATATTTATTCTACTGTTTTCAAGTCATGAAAGTCTACTTTACGTACATGACTTATAAAATTATAAGAACTGATTATCCCCGTGCACTTATATGGGATAATTCATGAAATCAACATTCAAGAATGGCCTTAGTCGTCAAAGGGATGCCAAATAAATGTACATGTAATGTACTTTATTAACGTTCTCGCAATTTCGAATTTATATGAATGATTCACGACTAAAATAAGATTTTTTATCTTTGATTGTAAATGTATGATGATCCATCTCACTGTAAATGGTTTGTTTACTTTCCTTGTTCATCCTGCAGTTTGAAGCTCAAGAAGTTGAATTTCCTATCTTTTGTGCACTAACTACTGTTTGGTGCATGTATGTAATTATTTTTCTGTGCTTTAGTTATTTTGTAATTTCCCTTTTCCTGGAATTGTTACATTTGAAAGAGAAGTTTTATGTAGATGTGTAAAAATGTGCTATAACTCATAAAATATAGAATACATTTTTGCTTCAAATTTTCTTCGGAGATTTCGCTAATAAAAGATGTCTTATTATTTTATGTAATAGAGCAACATAGGTTGTATAAGAATACCAAGTTTTGTTTTGCTCAACGGAATACTGCCTGAGATAACGTGTCTCAAACTTGCTAAAAATCGATGTCTAACTGTAGTAGGCTGTGGTAGTTTTGTTTTGCTCAACGGAATACTGCCTGAGATAACGTGTCTCAAACTTGCTAAAAATCGATGTCTAACAGTAGAAGGCTGTGGTAGGGGGTCAAACAAATGACTATATCTCAGCAAATATTTCTTTGACGGATATAAAACATGACAAATGTTCATAAAGGATATGAGTTAATGTTCACACAAAATGTCATTGAAATCGATGATGGTCGAGCGGGGCACTTCTCTAAAATTGGTCCACTTGACATGGTGGTAGACATGATGCTGAACACCTACATGGATGAAAGAAAGGGTGTAACATACTGGAAAAAAGTTGCGTTTGACATAATTTCAAGAATGTTATTGAATAGCAGTGTTTTATATAAGGAAAATTTCAAAGGACCAGGAAAATTACTATCAAGACATAAATATATGATAAACAGAATTGAACATTTAGGTGCTGAGTGGGTTTCAATAAGAGAAATTTCAGGTAAAGTTGGTGTTACAAAACTTGATGGAAGAAAAGAAGATAATTGTTGTGTTTGCAGTACTAAACATAAACATAAAAGACCCCAAACTGTATACATTAGATGCAATTAAGTATTGCATTATTAATTTAATAATGGATTGAGAGAAAGAATATTGATCAAGCTGAAAGATAGAATTATTCCAAATCCAAAGTTAACAAAGGAATCCAACTAACTTATCATAAATGCTTCAAGATACTCTAATGCAGAAAAATCAAACAATTCTCAAGATTCAAAGAAATATGTGTTCCAAAAGCAACTTGTGTAAATTACAACAGCATTTAGATACCTAAAATTATTTTTTAATACCTTAATTTAAATCAAATTACTTAGGGTTGCATTATGTTTTGGCCAATGTGGATTATAAGGAACTATGAACACTACCTCTGAGAAAAAATGTTGCATTTATGATATTAAAATTTGAACTTAATTAGATAGAAATCCTCTCAAAAGATTTTTCATTAATTTTACCACTATTGGTTATCATTGAACGGATAGCTCTAGCTCGGCATTCTAACTCAATTACTTCTGGCACAGGCTGTAGAAAGAGAACATTTATTTTTGGCAAGGATTCCCTATTGTCATTCTGATCCACTTCATGTTCCTTAGGAAGATTTACCATCTGCAAGTTTTCAAGGGATGATACATTGCCCTCAGATATATTTTATCCCCCCTCTAAATATATAATTTTCATCGATACAAAATTTGAAACTAATTGTTAGTAAATTAATCGGAAGCGAACACCGAAGGGATCTGCGATCAATATTAAAAGTAATAAATTCATTCTTTCAGAAATGAGTTCGGATGCAGGTGATCCAAGTTCCTCCTGATGCACCGCTTATTACTCCTTAGCAACTTCCCTTAAAGAAAAACCAATCAACTCTAGAGTTAAATATTAAGCTAAGGGAGCATAATATGTTCTGCGGTAATCCCTGGGAATGTGAGCGGAAAGAAGTTTTCAATGAATATATGTTGTTTAAATCTCCTAACCGAATTTTATGTGTGCGTTAAGTTCTTATCGAGGATATAACTAAAAATCATAAATGCTAAGGAATGAAGAAAGAATATTCTAGTTTCCCTTACAACTCTGTTCCACAAATTCCGGCGAATATGATAAAATTTAATCATAAATGCCCTTTCCTTGCCTGCAGTTTACTTCTTTGATGCACTTTACTTCCTATATACTCAATTACTTTCTTATTACGTGACAGAACTTATCTATAAGTGTTTCTTCTTCTTATCTACTTCAAGAATACAGTAATTTGTAACTCTCGGTTTACTATTCTACATTCCGAGGCATTCCTTATAAAAAATGATCGTCGAAAGTGAAATAACAATGATGACGGTTAAGTTATTGCCTATTTGTGGAATCTTCTAATATACGTGATACAAGCTTCTCACTCCTATCCGAATTAAAGGTGAGAGCAGCGGTTAATATCTGCTTGCTACATTTCTGGAAGAGCCACAACCAACCGTTGTGGTGATTGGAGTAATTGAAGTTAATGGTCCCGAGATTTGAAACAACTAAAGTTGCCTTTTCTTGAATTTTGTGCCCGCTTAAGGTGTCTGCCCACATGTCCATTAATTCTTTTTCAACTTGCTTATGAAGAGGTACATTTTATTGCTTAGCATTGTGCCCAATACAGCCCGATGTTGCGATGTTATGTTATTTTTTCTGATCCCTGATTAACTTTGTGTGTGAATTCATTATGGAATACAAAACATATGAACAATATGAGTTTTACTGAAAGCTCCGTATGCAGCTTCGTCTATTAATGGAAGCTTTTCTTGTGACTTATGCTCGTTTGCGCACGCTTACTCTATTTTTTAACGTCTGGGAACGCCGCGAACTCCTGAAATGTCTTACTATGGATTGTAACACAAAGTTGGCTTCTCTGTTCCTAATTCCAAAGGGAATATATTATGGAGTAATCTAAGGGCAATTCCAAATTCGGTTCCTGTTGAACAGTTTGTACTGATAAACTGATTCTTATCTAATCTAATTCTTATTTCCTTTGAAGATGGTCAGAGAAATCAAAACATTCCCCTCACAACGATGAGAGAGGTGAGGATTGTCAACAAACTTCTTAAAGTATTAATTAATCAATATGACGTTGACTGTGCTCGAAACACTTGGAAGATACTTTAAATAGTTTTGATTGCAGCAGCTCGCGCGAGAGTGCTTAGCCTCCTCATCAAGACCGCTATACAAAATTCCTTGGATATAAATGCGCAGATACTGATCCATATCGCCCTTTAGGGTAGAGGTACATCTATGACAAACTCCGTAACGCAATCACTCACGCCTTGAAGTTTTAGTCTTTGCAATATGTAAGGCAATCTTCGAACCACTAACTTATGTTAGTCGACTATCTATATAGTTCTCAAATTATTTTACTATCTATTTTATGAATGAAGGTTCCTTAAGGAACCTTCATTCATAAATTCCATAAATTTATAACGTGAAAGACTTGACTTATAAAGTATTTCTCAACGGGTTTCCTGCAAGAAATTTGATTAAGAAAAATAATAATTGATATCGTTTTTACTATTTATTAATAAACTTTAAGAAAGAGAATGCATTCGTGGTAAAAAATCTTCAGAGCTGAAGGCTATTGAAGGAAAAACCCACCATGCGGGAAAACACCCACACAAGAGGAGGGGTGAAAAAACCCGCGAAAACACAGAAATTACATAAAACACAATTAAATATAAACTCTACAACGTAATTACATTTAAATATGATTAAATGTCAAATGTATTTAAATCTAATGTGCATCAATGACTTAAAGTTAAGTTACAATAACAGAACGAAATTCAATAATTGAATCGCAGAAATATCGGTCACTAATCACTAGAACTCATGGGAAAACATTAGTTAAAGTTCATCACTCATTCGCTATTTTGGTTCTCTTAAATCCCTTGTGACGCAGTAAATCATTCAAATCTGAAAATAAACAAGGAGAGAGATAGGGGCAAAGTTAGCATTATAAAAATTACTAATTCAGAGGAGTTGATGAGAAATATATGAATGATATATTAACAATCAAAGCTGATCCCTGGTTATTTGATTTTCATTCTTACTTGTCGTTGTTAGACACAAGTTAAAGGATCATTTATCTGCAAGGAAAAAAAGAAAAATGTTATATAACTGGCTAGATAAATTGCTTGATTATATTCTTTAAATGATTTATGTGTATTTATATTTGTGGTATTTATATTGGTGAGTTTTAACAGTCCCCATGCATGAGATAGGGCTTTTAGCCCTCTCTCGGAGTTTTATAACTGGAGGAAATCTGCTCTTTGATTTCCCATGAACGATATGGGAATTGGTCTGGCAAGTTGGAACCTAGTTTTCCTTCATCGTTGGGTCTTGAGTTGTGTTTATCAACATTGACATACAAGGGGTAAGCTTGACAAGAGGATTATGGGTAAAGGGAACGTCTTTCGCAAGGGCCCATAAATGGAGGAACATTAAGGTGCATCAAGGCCGTAAGAGGGGACACTATATCAACCCCGTATGGCGAGCCTTACTGAACTTTTCTCTAACAGAGGGGCGTCCGCTTGCAGGGTCTAAGGAGTGCGGACCGCCTACCTGAAGAGATGGAGTTGGCTACAGTCTTCGTAGTCGCTTGCATTCAGGTCTCTTTTTCTCAGGTGAGATCACTTTTAGTCTGCAGGAATTTCCTATAGAATCCCATTTTAAAGTGATTACATTCAGTAAATTCCGCTGTGGTTATATGCGTCCATTATAAGATTAGGCATATCTACCGTGCGTGCCGTAGAAAATATCTTATTTCCAAGTATTACTTAATGTTTTTATGACCTTAAATTTCTACTGTGGAAAAGAATCTGACGCGTTCAAAACGAGAATGTACTAGATTCGTCCATTTGGTATGAAATGAAATCAAATTTGAGAATGTTTTAACCTTATATTCATTTACAGCAAATAGTGAACGGTTTCATTTTCGAATATTCTGTTGCTTAAAACTGCCCACTGAGCTACCCTTAATGATCCTTATGGCTGAATCCGAAAGAATTTCTACTGAAACTCTACTGTAGAGAAGAAGAAATATTGCATAACATCACATTAAAATTCTATAGTAGTTCCTTCCAGTGAAATCTTACTACGTGAATCTATCCTAATCCATGCACCGAATATTTCTTCGCAACAGGTTCTCGTATATTATTACTTTCTACATCTACATTAGTACCCTGCAAGCCGCCTTTCGGCGTGTGGCAGGGGGTGCAAGCACCATGAATTTACTGAATTTACTTCGCTAATCTATCGCTATCTATTATTAATCTCCGATTAACGTAAATGACGAACAGCGATTGCAGAGTGGCCTGTTTTCCTTTATCTGATTTAAGATCTTTCTGTAGAAAGAAAGAAATGCTACTTTTTTGCAATAAAAAATAGTTATGCAAATATGTGAGGCGATATTTCTGTATACGAAACACTCGCTATACGAGCCTAGACTTTACAGAGCTTACTCTACGATTAGAAAATAATCGCTCCCATGACCAATCCAAATCCTCCTGTATTTCCGACAAAGGACCCATAAGAGCAGGATATCGAACCGGAAACAGAAACTGAAAAGAGCCGTTATTCTTTTCGAAGTGAAACCCGAGCCAAAACAGAAATAACTGGAAATTTTGAGCCCAAACCGAAACCAAAAACAGTGTTGAGATTAATAGTTTATTTTGTTCCTATATTCGGATTCAAATAATAGCGTTATATAACGTGGAAATGGGGAGACTTGTACCAAACGTAATTAATATCTGTAAGCATTAAGCTAAAATGAATTCTTCATATCTTATAGATATACGGTCGTTTCATTAGTATCGCAAGTAATATTTAAAAAATCTTATTTAATCTCATGCTACAGAGGAAAACTACACATGGTAAAATAACATTCCCCGAGCGAACAAATCGGGATGAGCCGGTTCAGCGTCGGTAGACGGAGCGAAACCGGAACTGAACCGACATTTTTCAGTACCCGCTGTGAGAACCGGAACAAAAATATTACGGTTCGATTCCTTGCATACGATCGGTAAGCATAAGTATTTTGCTTCTTTGTTCGTGGACGCGACTCAATACACGGATGAAGCGAAGCGTTGTTTCCTCGGGTACGCTGCGGTTTTCGCAGAGGACGACACGATATTCAGCATCGCTCAGCTGACTTCTGCGCGCGTCTTTGCATCTGTCAGTGCCCTTTCTCTCAGTGCAGTTGTTCGTGATAGTGCGTTACCATGTGTGCCACACTCTATTGTGAATAACAGTGGATTAGAGAGGGTTTGTTTGCAAGGGAGAGCATAAACGTGAGGGTTCTTTTGTGGCCTGGGGTGCATTAACGGGTTTTACATATATTATTTTGGGGAAATCATTTCTTTCTGTGAGAATTTTGAATAATAAACCGAGTTATGGAAAAAATTTAACTCGTATACTGAGGTATGATTAATCGAAGAATTGGAGGTCTGAAGTAAATAGTATAGAATGTTTAGCTCACATACAATAACTTTTTCCCAATCGCTTGACTAACTTCTCAGATTTTGGGCGTTTATGGTGAACTTCTCTTTCTTTTACCTGTTGCTTTTTTTAGTAAAGAATACTTAATCCTTATTGAAGAGAGGAGAATAATTAATGCATCTATTTTGGCGAATAATTTCTTCCTTTCAATGGTTTGTAAATAGAATTGAATACCTACATACAAATTGACTACCCTTTCTTACATTTCCCTCATTTATGCCCTCTATTGCAGAGTGCTATTTGTAATTATTGTCCTGTCAACCTCAAATCTTCTCTATGGTCGATCATCGATCGCGAAGTATCTTTTAAATCCTTTAATTTACTTTTGCATCAAGGCTAGACTATTTAAAGACTTTATCCAGGAAATTAAGAGATATTAATGACTGCAATGACTCATTCAAACCGTTGAACTCGATGTGATAAGAAACTGCCAGAAAACATCACCGTCAATGATGGTCCGACAGCAAACCGATCTCTTCTCCTGAACTTTTTGTAACTCTCAGTCATATGTAACATTGTATTTTGGTGTTGGCGAATGCGACTGATTTAGGAAATCAGGATGGCTAGGTTATGGACACTGAGGGTTTTTTTATGAACTTGTTATTCCAGAACTACAGACTTATAATAAGAATTTTTAATATAATGTACTCATATCATTTATTCCATATGAGTAATATTTTATGAGCAAATTTTCTGTCGTTATGCAATATATTTACATATCTCAAATTACATCCAAAATCGCTTATCACTAATCATACCTTCCACTTGGGAAAGTGACAGAGGATGATAAGAAAGGAATAATAACGATCAGGTACAAGAAAACAAGAAACAGTTTGTTTTCTCTTACCTGATGGTGACGCCATGCGTTGAAACTTAGGTTTGTTAAAATTCTGTGGTAACGTGCAAAATTCGTTTTTTCTCTCCCTAATCATGAAGAGATACAACAAAGGTAAAGGCCAATCAGTATATTGTCTTACAGAAGACGTTAATTAATAATCCATTCATCGATTCATTAATTGATGAGCGGTAAATCTCTGGTCATAGTTAGGACCACGTAATAAAATTGAAATTTTCTGATACATTTCATTTACTTCATCATTCATTTATGAATTTCTATACTGAAATTCCATCACTCTAGATTGAAATATTTTCAGGTCTGAATATTTAATTATTAGGAATTCTTAGGACGCCATTTGTTGAAAATTGGCTGTATTGATTCTGTCGTCATACACTAAAACTAGAACATTCAACTTCATGTAGATATCCTTACACGTTACAGGTGTTCAGAAATGTACTATTAACAACCACAGAGTAAGGTTGTGATGGTAGTGTAGTGAAAAATGTTATGGGGTTTCCCCTTCGCAAGGCGTTTGTACCAAACAGATTTGTCATCTATCGCATAGTGTTTATGACGCATCGACGTAAGAGTGTACTTATAATCCGGCAAATACCGACATTCTTTTCCTTAGCTGGCCTTCGCTCACAGACATCCGGAGTCACCGTCGAAATTCAGCTGCTGGTGCAACTGCGGCGAGGATGTTGGACCCGCAGAACGGCGGAAGGCAGAAGACTGCACTAACGCTCCGGAGGAAGTGGTGGAGGAGGTGGTGGTCGAAGACGTACCGGAGTTGGTGTTGGAGTCTACAGAGGAAGAGTCTAATGAAGAAAAGCCCGTGACGGAGGAGATGACCGTCGAATCCGCGGAAGGAAGCACCACGCAGGCGACAACTTCAAACAACGCTGACCACGGGCTCTTCTTGAGGAAGCTGAGTAAACCCAACAGATGCGTTTGCAAACACAGGCGCACTTGCATGTGCTGCACCTGCTGCGATAGATATGTTGAGGAGTCCACCGACTACGAGGTCGATTACGTAGGAGGTCACTTCGACGAATGTGATGAAGAGAGGCATCCGGCCCCCCATTTGGACTGCGTCAAAGAGCGCGTCCGGTACAGATTTCGACCGTTGATTTACCTCGGTTACGGATTCGATTATCTTTTATACCCACCGATGGCATATCGTCACTTCAGGCCGTGCTGCCATTTTAAGACGCGACACCATTAGAACCGCTGGCACTGAACGCAGGCAGAGAATATTGTCTAGTATTGTGGTTGATTACCAACAACGGAGACGATAGGAAAACCTTGCAGGGTTGGAAGTAGAAACTCCAAAAGGGGCAGTTTAAGAGAATTTCCTTATGAGCTGATCTGCAAATAACTCTTTTAATGCCATTTCATAGTGATATTTCTTTTGTAGTGATGGTGGAAAAGAACTTAAAAATGTGAACTTAATTCAAGCTCCTCATCCGATCCTAGGTCCATCGTTGTTATTTCAGACTACCTCCCTCCCCTGGATGAGCCAATGTTGGGATTAGGCACGAAGAAATTTTGCTCTATTTGCGACAGAATCTATCCCGAAACCCTCAAGTTGTGAACTACCAAAAGAAAGTCGGATTACAAAGCAAATCAGAGTTCAAAATTAATTTTTAAACTTTGATATAAACTTTCTACATCTGCATCTACATAATTACCGTGCAAGCCACCTTTCGGCATGTGGCAGGGAGTAAAAACACCAAGAGTTCGTGTTATCACTTTAACTTAATGTTATCCTGTATCGGAGTTTCCGGAAAGAATGAGTCCCTAATACGACTTGTCATCGCATCTATTTCTCTTATTTTACCCTTGGTAAATACATCGAGCGCTTTGCGGGAAAACGTCCAAAATTAACCATGGCGGTGTTCTTGAATTTCAGAAATATGTAACTTATTCAGACATGGAATATTCATAAACAGCTTAATCGCCTAGGCCATCCGAGATATAATTTTTGAATGAGTATTTGTTTTTGCGGCCATGGAAAATTAATTAATGTATTCAAATATCATCGAAAGAAAATTTTATGACAATTCCCTTCGGAGCGTCATCCTAGGAGCCAATGCAATCAATAGATGCGTCACGACAAGGTTGAAATGATTAAATAGGAGCCTGGTGAATTTGAGCCTGTTTAGAGACCAATAATTTCCCTAATTCGCAGTGGGATTTTACTTGAGATGAAACAGGGAGCTCGTGGAATATTTCCTACCTTACTCTGATAATAAAACTTATAGGTGAGAAGATATCTGAAAGGTGTCAATATTTGATGTTCCTCTTCTACATCTAGACGCAAAAGATACAGTGATGGCAGTTGTGTATTTGGATTTGAAAAATTCTGCAAATGGTTGTCTCTGTTGTCTAACCGTTCCACTCACAGTATGAATGTTATGTCGAGTCATTACCCTCCCAGGTGAGAGCTTCATCAAGTCCACATATATAACTTCTTACCAATCGAGGTCGGGTTGGGTAAATTACCTCAATCCATGTAAAAGTATTCCTAGCCAATTCATAAACGATTCGTTAATTAAGGCTTATTTTCTTTTGAAGTAAAGCATTTGACAAATTAATTCGATTTATCAGGGATACATTAAATGCCCTAAAATTATGCATTATAAGATATAGGGTTTATTAGAGGTAAGGGTAAATAGTAGTGTTGGGTCTCATCGCTTAAGGAGAAATTTTATTATTAATGATGGCTACAATAATATGCCATCTTAAAAGAGTATCAGATTGTTAACTACGTCCCTAGTCCTAAGTCAGCTTATTTTATACGCCGTTCATATACGTAAATATTATCATAAGTTCTCAAATGTATGTGTCAGTTGTTTCTTCTGTGTAGAAAAGGTTTCTATAACCTAATACGAGTCATACTTAGGCTGTTCCACAATCATAAGTGGTTTTCGTTCCGGGCATCTCTTGGTTTCTTCCGAATCTAATTCCAAACATAAAAGCTTGCTTATTTGATCCAGTAGGCTGACAACTGTTTCTCAACTAACTTAACTATAATTAAACCACGTAGAATTTCGCAAATTATATAAATTCCACGACCACCTGTAAGAATGTGGAGTACAAACTTGCACTAATTCAAACCACATGGTCATAGATGGCTCAGGTACAAGTAATATATATTTTAACATAAACATGTCATACATTAGGTGAATGTATATCTTAAACAGCCTTATACTTTGTTATTACAAATGTAACTATTAAAATAAAGTTATTTGTCTGGTTTAATTGATATCTTATTATCAATTTTGTGTAATCCTAAACTTTTCTATATTTATATTAGTGTTTGTTCAAAGAAACTTCTTAATTATCAATACATTTGGAGAAATTATAGAACCCATCGTTGGAAATATCGGAAACATTCTAATAGAGTAGTGCCTAAAAACTCTGATCGCTTATTATGTATTATTGTATGTTCCATCTTCTTCTCTATTCTTCAGTATCTATCTTTATATTCAGCTCTCGCCAAAGATTTTGCGATTGTGCGAAGAATTACAATTTCCAATCCAATGTTAACGAAGTTAGACTTCACTTAAAAATTTATAACATCGATTAATCGGTTCGTGAGAAACAGATCTTTGATTTTTATCATTTTTCCATCAATTAGGAAAAAGTAAATTCGGTTCTACATAAAAACGCTGCAATATTCAGATCGGTGACAATAAAAAAATTACTAACTGAATAAGGATGTTTTGCGGAAAAACTTTTCCGTTATTAGCTGAATTTATTTCAAATGAACGGCAGATTTTTTCAGTATTGCATTGTGGTAACTCCATGTCGTTGTTGGGCCAAAATATACGGCCCAAGAAACAAGACATCAAAATAAATGCTAATATTATAGGTAATAATGTCCTAGTTTCCTTCAATGTCCAATTTCCTTCAAGATATGTAAAAATTATGAGAAAATACGTTTACTTTCTTTTTAATTTTTTTTTATTTAAAATCTCATGCTAGTGTTGTATTAAGACAACTGTGGAGACAGAGAAAATCTATTTGATCTGTTCAAAAGAAATAGTCTCCAAGTGCGTTTGTGTGTAATTGTATATGTATTATGTATGTATATACACGTAGAATAGACGAACAGATCACATTGTTGCGATAACTTTACTTACCATATTATTTTTATATCGTATACATAAAAAGAAGAAAATATTCAGAGTTGGAATTTTAATATGAAGGATGGACTCCGGTGGCGGAGGTTTTTGCATGGTAGCACTCGAACAGCGAGGGCCGGGTTCGAGTCTCGGCTAATAGGATTTTCCTGGTTAGGGAAGGGTCGAGGGTACTCGTCTAATATAACTGTTCACCCCTCTCCTATAATTGTTAAATGAATGGATATTTGTGATTGTACAGGAAAATAAATCAATATCTATCCTAGGAATGACTTTCGTAGAAGTATTTATAAAATATTAACTGCGAAGGGTAATTTACAAGGGAAAAATTTGGAAGGAGAATTATTGATACATGAAACATGCAGTCAACATGATGAAACGAAACGTTAATCGTAAAGTAAATGGAAGTATTTAGCTAACTCTTTAGCAACAGGAATGTGTCGCTTGTTTGTATCAAGTTACAGGATCGTGCAAAAAAGATATATATTCGAGAATTAGGAAAGGTGCAGCGAAAGGTAACACGTAAAAAATTGTTACGAGAAATCAGTAAGTGTTACTCAATTCCTTCAGAACGCAGGATGGGAATCTCCAGAAAAGGAAGATTTAAACAAAGACTCAATTTACTTAAGAAGTTCTGAGAAATCACGTTCAGAGGTTATGTAGAGGATGTTATGCGTCCTTTGGGTTACATAGGCCGTTCTGATTCTGATATAAAGATCCGAAAAATAGATGCTAGAACAATTCGTTTCAAAAATTAATTTTTCCGCGAACTATACGCGAAAGTAATCGATTAGGGAAATAGATTCACCGTGCATTCACCTGCTGCCAAACGCTGAAAGCCAGAGTACATATGTAGAAGTAGATGTAGAAGAAATGTTTGAAATAGCTTTACTTATGGATTAGGGAGTGATTAAATAAGAGAGACTATTTGAGATTGTGGTTTATTTTGCAAAATGGGTACAAAATGAAATTTTAGGTGGTGAAGGGTATGTGTGTCCTCATCAGCGCCGCTTCACCCGACGCCGATATGACATGATGTGACCAAGAATGGGGTCCTAAGACTCGGTCGCCTTCTTTACAGCCTCTTGGACATCTTGGTTAAGTTTTTGCATCATTTCCATGGTGTTCTGGATCGCGCTTCTTGACAAATCCGCAAATATCTTGTGCACATACTCGGCATCTTCGCCCGCTGCTTTGGCTAATTTCCCAGTCTCCTCAAACAAAGTCTCCGCCGTGTTCTGTGGAAACATTCAGACTATTATTTTAAAGTTAAACTAATATGAAAACATTTCGTTTGGCACATTATTGGTAGATGTTTGGGTAATTTTGGTAGATCGATGAACATTAAAGATTTACCTCAGAGATTATGTACGGAAGAGTTTCAATTATCAGAGTCCTGATTAGCTGAGGTTCCAGATTATCCGATACTTGCGTAACTTGCTTTTTTTAATTACCCCGTCATACTACCTAAATTACTTTAGGTGCTGCAACTACACCATGCCAGTTCAGCGTACACAATTAAATCTCTGAACACGACCTATTATGACTCTATGCGTCGAAATCTAGGTCGTGCATTAAATCCTGTGCTATTTTTGTTTTTCTTATTCCTCTTTCATCACAGCGTGCATTACGTATGCAAAATGACCCTTCCGTATTATCCAAGTTTTTCAGTTTTCCGACGTAGCCTCGGTCCACATTAACTCGGATAATCGAGTCTCATCTGTTTCTTACTTTGACCTAAAGTAATAGTTTTCTAGCAGAGAGTTCTTTTTCACGTCTCCTATCTGATATTCAGCAGTATTATTTTAAATAATCTGTTCGACCGAATTGACTTATACGTACACAGTATAAAAAAGTGCTTCTTCCGTACACAAAACAGGAGGTATACTTTCAGCCAATCCAATCATTCCGACAAAAAAATGTGCTCTGGGGGCATTCCATGTCAAGTGAACAAAATTTAGAGAAGTGCCCCGCTCGACCATTACCGATTTCAATGAAATTTTGTGTGAACATAACTTCATATCCTCTATGAACATTTCTCAAGTTTTACATCCATCGAAGAAATATTTGCTGAGATATAGTCATTTGTTTGACCCCCTACCATAGCCTTCTACAGTTAGACATCAATTTTTAGTAAATTTGAGACACGTTATCTCAGGCAGTATTCCGTTGAGCAAAACAATACTTGGTATTCATACACAACTTTTGTTTCACTATTACACAAAATAATAATAAAACTTTTGTGAGCTAATTCTGCGAAGAAAATTTGAAACAAAATCGGCCCAAAAAATTATGGATTGAAAAAAATAGTTTGGCATTTTGTCTTATGAAATAAACATAAGATAAACACGAAACTTGTGCCTTATAACTACTCTATACAAAGTGTTTTAATAAAAAGTTTCATTTTCTTAATGCATTCCGTTAGTTTAAAAATTGAGTGTAAATGTTGCGATTTTCTAGATCTGGTTTTTCATCGCGGTAAAAATGTGGCGCGAAAAAAAATTTAAAGTTTGGCATTTTATATCTCTGCAAATAAACATAAAATTAACTCCATACTTTGAATCTTATAACTACTTAATATATAGTGTTTGAATAAAAAGTTTCATCTTACTTATGGCTTTCGTTAGTTTAAAAATAGACTAAATATTACGAATTTCGTTACGACGCCGAAAATAGGATATATTTAGCTCACGTTTACGAAAAAAGACCCTCTCAAAACTTTCTCAAATTATTTTTGGAAAAAAGAGCATGCTTTTATTCCTCTATAAAGTGTAAGTTTGGCTTTTCATCGCGGGTATATAAGGCCCGAGAAATCGGGATAAAGGTGAAGTTATCTCAGCCCAAAAATTGTGGAGCGAAAAAAAATTGAATGTTAAATTTAAATTTTTTGTTTACATTTTAAAACGTTTTCAAAACATTTGAGTTTATTGAAAATACGATATAAAACAGGTGTGAAAAATATCACAATGACTGGGACTCAAAAACAGGTCCCACTCTTGTCGATTTCTCACATCTGTTTCACCTTGTGTTTTAAGCCGTAGGGTTTTCCGTGCAAGGTTATGTATCTCTTCAAATTCCTTGCAATTTGAAATAAGTTTGAATATTCATATAAATAATAGAAAAATGTAATGCTAATTCATGTAAAAATTAAAAACTGGATTGGGTTAGTGTTATGAATGCGGGTTGCTTTTCTAACTGAGAATTGGGCGAAATTACGTTAAATGTATCTTGGAATCGCTGCTGGAAGGCTGATACTTCCTCCATGGCTCCGGGGGCGCTGGCTCTCAGGTTCTCGAGAGAGGCGTTAAAGCGTTGAGTGGCATTATTCAAGGCATCGGATGCAATTTCGGACAGTTCGGCGCCGTGCACTTCGTACTGTCGCTTCAGTTCCTCCGTCATGTTCAAGGCGCGTTCCTCCAGCTCCTTGGTCTTGGCCTGCAGCGTTGTCATCATTTCTTCAAGATTAGAAAAACTGACCAATTTGTTGAGCTCCTCAGTGACGGTCTTCAGCTGGACTGTGGCGTTTCCCATGAGCTCCTGCAATGGTGATGAGCTCTCCTCCGCAGAACGACGGACGTGTGCGGACATCGCCACCTTTTGCGAAAACGGAGAGGAAGTTGATTTTTTAATGTACAATATTTCCGCGCATTTTTGGACAAAAGCAGAAATACGCCTGCAATATTTTCCAATCTAACCGAATTTCATTTCATTTCTAACTTAAGTTAGTTTACTATGGAGCTGTAGTCTACACCTGTTGGGCACTTTTATTTATAACTTTAATTGCAATTTAGAGAATCGCTACTGTTAATGTAGCAATTTCCTCAGTAAAATTTTGTTGTAAAGCAAAGAATAGGCATCCAAGGATCATAAGTGTAACGACTACTAGTACTATAAATTTTAACAGATTTTTGATTTTATCATTATGATATTACAGGACAACTGATTATTCATTGATAAAAGTACCTCCATTTATTTTACTTTATGTATTTTAATCGTAAAATATCGCGTTCTAAAGCAAAGGAGATATAAACCAGTATCATTGTTTAAATTATTCAATAAAGATCAAAGACTTCGATATTTCACTTTAGTTTGCAGAAATGTATAATAAGTCTCGTAAACATTTTTCCTTGCGGAGAATTTACTGGGCTCATTTATATTGAAAAATAAGTGTGTATGCGAAACCGCTCATTAATGGTCTTTCCGTGAAACTTTCAATGTTAAATTTAACCAATAGAAATCGAATCAATAAAATGTGTGCTTTTTTATTTAGAAGTAAAATCACAAGAAAATAAATGACAACATAGATTGGAGGAGCGATTCGTATCACTTGTTTATCACCAATGAAATATAATCACAATTTTTCTGCTCTTTGCATTCTCAGACAGAGACATGAATATTTTAAAAGAGCAGAGAGAAAAATAATGAGGAAAGTCCCTTCAATACAATTTTGGAATATAATTAATCAAGTTTTATCTTCGACGTTCTATGGGGACGTTTCGATAACCTAACTATTTTTAGAAGGAAATCTTAACCTCTACTGAATCCACAAAAGTGTTCTCGCACTGCTTGCATTACTGTTAATCTTTTAGCGTTAAAAGATGTGGCATATTTCGTTTAATAAGATCGACATTCAAACCGATTTGAATGTACTGCAATTCCATAATTATTGCTAATAATCTGAAATTAAAATTCTCTTTCTGAAGTCGCGCATCTTCAATAAATCAGAAACGCGCACGTCAGTTTCCTAGATAGCAACATAAGCTGAATCTTAATGAATTTAGTACGTCATCCATGGAACTACTACATAATTCACTCTCTTTCTCTCTCTATACTTTACTCTTATAGTCTCACTATCCAATTGCTCTCCCTTTATTTTTCTCGCCAAAAATAACCGGCAATCCTAATAAATTACCATACTAAACATTTTTCACGAGGATAATCAATTCTTAATAATAATAATAATAATAATAATAATAATAAATCGACTTTATTTCAGGGCGAGATTGAGACTAGTAAGTCTCTTCTTACATCTAACCCTAAATGAGGATTCTGAACTCAATAATAGTGGACTAAATCACCCCACTGAACAAATGTAGGTTGACCATTATTGGAAAGATTTAAAAGGTAAAATCTGTAATAGGAATTAGATGCTCGCATGTACAAATCCTATTTCCAGGAGTGCTCCTCATAATCCTATCGGTAAGGCCTTCGACTTCGATGAAAGCGGTTCCAGGTGTTCGATTCCCAGTGGGGGATCACTTGTGAAATAACCTCAGCTGTCGAAGCACTTTTAAAATAGTACTAATATTACCTATTTTCTGTAACATTGTTGGTCGGAAATTAAAAATATTAATACCCTTAACGTTAATTTTAGAGCCATGTATTATACTGTTTTGTTAGAGTTAAACTGATTTTTATAGCTAATCTCCACGCTAATGCATCATACATATTGACATTAACTATAATATTCACATTGACTCTATCAAACCATCATAACACGGTGCCGTAATGTGAACATGCCTTCAAGTCTATGTAAAGTATACATTATAATACAGGGCCTAAGACTGGCGCACCGCTGTGCAAAGAATTCGGAAGTAAAACAAGAGTGGAATAATTACCTGGGTGAAGCAGAGGACCACGAGGGCCAAGGCGAACTTGGGAGGGAAAGCCATTGCAGTGTCAGGACAGTGGTGTCACAAGGAAACTAACCGAAGCAAGCGATTGGCAATTAGGGTCGTTATGGTGCACCCTATGTCCCTCTCCCCGCATCCTCCTTCCATCCCACTCATCGCTATCTCTGTGCTATCGCCCTCCCATCCCTCACTCAGTCCTTGCCCCTCCCTCCGATGTCCGAAACAGAAATTTCTTATCCACAAACCTCTCCTCCTCAGAATTGCGATAGTAATGGGGTAAATATTTGTTACGCTGCATCCTTTCGTATTCAATTCTAAAATCAAAAGAAGTAATAAATTCTGACAGCATTAACCAACCATTTCATATTTTGCGGTAATATTTACGTTCTTTCAGGATCTCATACCATAAATTACAAGTTTTGGACGAGTAGGTGAAGACAGATAGCGTTGCTGTTATAATCAAAGAGCTGGGATGGGAATAATTAGCATAGAGATGTAAAACACAACAGTTTACGTACAAAGACATATTAGGAGAGATATTGAGAAGGAATTGAAAAAAGCAATTACGATCCAAACTATCTCGAAAGATACGACTAGAAATATTATCTCCACTCTTAAACAGAGAACGGATATTTCCATGTACCTATTAATCTCTTGCTAGGGGAATAACTGAACGGATCAAGTTTTTGAACCATTTCCCAATTCCTGCAAACTCTTAATAAACAGTATCAGAAGGGCCGACAGAAATAAAATGCAATCGCCTTATTGGGCAAAATTGAGAACTTAAGAGTTCCATATTTCATTAAAAAAATGTTTTCATTGCAAAGAGACGCCCATAAGAAGGAAGGGGGTGTGGAGAATGAATTATGAAATGCTAAATTACATATTCTTTTCATTTTCATTCTAATTCCTAAAGAAATTGTATGCGACGTATCTCCTCTTCTGCAATTTCGAAAAATCGATAGGTAGGGAATCGATTAAATGAAGCCTTTCTTAAAAAAGTGAAAATAAACGTTCACCCATACCTCGGCAGGAAGTTTATGGGTGAAGAGAACGTCCTTCGCAAGGGCCCATAAATGGAGGAACATTAAGGTGCATCAAGGCCGTAAGAGGGGACACTATATCAACCCCGTACGGCGAGCCTTACTGAACTTTTCTCTAACAGAGGGGCGTCCGCTTGCAGGGTCTAAGGAGTGCGGACCGCCTACCTGAAGAGATGGAGTTGGCTACAGTCTTCGTAGTCACTTGCATTCAGGTCTCTTTTTCCCAGGTGAGATCACTTTTAGTCTGCAGGAATTTCCTATAGAACCTCATTTTAAAGTTACAACATTTAGGTAATCAGCTGTGGTTACATGCGTCCACAATAAGATTAAGCTAGTCGACGCACTGTGGGCTTGAATCGGAAAAAGCTGGCCAAATATACAAAAAGGGTTTTTTTTTTGAGTGAGGACTTTGAAACTTCACATTGCTGCACTTAAAAAAATTCTGAATTAAAACTATGCAAGTCATTTACGTCGACTCTCGCGAAGAGCTGATACCTGGTGATATTATTTTCACGTGGGTACAGTCTATGCACCTTAAGACTTTGGAAATGAGCCAATTCATAAAATTTTTCGTGAGCATCACTCAATTCTATGATTAAGATGGTGTTTTCAAGGGAAGGGATCTTAATTCCGTCATTGCAAGGGTAATAATTTTAATGACTCTATTGGAAGTCGCTTTGTGAACACCACTGCGATGAGCATGGAGCCAGTCGCGTGAGAGTGAAGAATCAGCAGAAGCTGGATCATTGCCGTCAATATCATGTTTCTTAAAACAAGAATATTTCTTAATACGGCTATCTAAAATCAATTTTAACTTTAATTCCCCTTCTTCATCCTCAACATGAACAACAAAAAAACTCACTACCTCCATGTCTTCCGTCAGTACTTTCTATAATAATTACCTTCGCACGTTAGCAAAATTTCATAAGTAAATATGTACGATTTTAACTTATACTGAAGTTATGCTTTATTCCATTATGAAATATTTCCCTTTCTTCCACGTTAGCTCAACTTACGAATAATTTCAAGCATAACAAAATATTACTGCTTCGGTCAATGAGAACGCTTATAATTTTCACAACATTTGTCGTTCCTTACCGGTTCCGACTTGAACAGCATTTTTTACGTCGAAACGCAAACAATACATTCAATCGTGCAATAATTATAACGTGGAATCTGATACACAAATAACCCAAAGAAAAGATAAATGCAATTACATTCCACACCTAGTGGCTACGTAAACGTACATGCAGTCTTTCACTAATTCACCTCTGCCGAAGCACTTGTGTTTTTGTTGTGAAAGATGCATGTCATGAATATGCAGCTTTATATTAAATAACTTATTTCACTGCCAAAGCGTAAGTATTTATCACATTATAAAATATCTTATAACTTAAAAATAAACTTCACAGCACCCAACGTGCATGTGATGATTTATGAAGATGAAGAGGAAAAAGCTAATGCAACGAGAAATATCTATGTATAGGAAACATACCACTTTATTTTAAACATTAAAATGAATTTTTCCTAGAAATTCCGCAGAACAAAGTCGATTTCTGACAACAAACCAACTGAGGCGAGA
>KZ308393.1:1091148-1146898 GCA_000376725.2 Ladona fulva
TCTTGAATACATTTACAATCATCTCTTGATCTAATGCTGTTAAACATTTTAAGGTCATCTGAAGATGTTTGTTCTTGCAATGAATTCTAGATGGTGATCACTAAGACCCTTTTGTTCCTGTATCGCCTTAATGAAATGACGAACCATAGCTTTTCGATGGGGAGGATTTACTTTCGCCCGAAAGATAGACGATGCAGTTGAGAATAAGAGAGAGAGGGAGAGAGAGAAAGAGCCTATCTGCTTTTGACTGCCTTTACGAAGCGTCGAGGAGTGTTCAATAAACATTTTTGATGGTGATACTATATTAACGTTCTACATTGTATATTAACGTTATTTATATTAAACAGCATGTTTATTAACAAAGTTCTACATCAATTGAGCACTGCGATAACTGAGCGCCTTTCTCTACTTAACCTAGCATAAAACCATGTTAATTTAATTTATGACATTTAGTATTGTAGAATGTCAATATACAATGTTGAGTATAACGTGTGATTTAAGGCTCTTTAAATTCATGAATAAAGAATATATGTCTCATATATTGAAAGGTAAGGATAAATGCTTATAATAAGTAAATCGAAATATTTGGGATTATATAATAAATAAATCGAAATTATTGGGACTCGAACCCAGGTCCCATTCACATCGACATTTTTATTCTCCTTGGGTTTACAGCCTTACCGGTTTACGCGTTTAGTTATCTACCTTTCCTTTAATCCTTGCAATTGTTTATTAATATTAAATATTTTTGCAATATTATACGATTCATAGGAAAATGTATTGCTCGCATATTTATAAAGTATAGAAGTGGGTTAGTATTTTAAATGCGGGGTACTTTTCTAACTAAGAAATTAGCGAAATAACCCGAGAATTACTTTGGAATCACAGCTGTATAGTTGTTACTTCCTTCATGTTATCTGGGGCTATTTCATTCTGGATCTCCTGAGAGGCGTTGAGGTGTTGCGTTGTGGTGTTGATCTTCTCCCCTCCATCCTGGTTAAGATTTATCATTTCTTCCAAATTGAAAGAATTGACCAATTTATCCATTTCTTTAATGAGGGCATTAACTTCTTCGAGGACTTTATCCAACTCCTCAAGTAATGGTAAGCTCTCATCCGTAGAACGACGGATGTGTGCGGAGATTGCCACCTATTACGAAAGCGGAGAGGAAAATGATTTTTAAATTACGATTTTTCTGCAAATTTTGGAAGAGAGTTAATAAAAAACCTGCGAAGAAATTTGTGAAAATACACGTATTTATTTATTACGGGCAGTGCCCATTAACCACAATCACAATACATGAAAAAAAATTATCAAAAGAAATACATACTAAAGGGAAAAACAAAATCATATACATTGCATAGAAATCGAGTCTAAAAATACATTAGAATCTTTAACTGAAGGTATAAATTGGTCATTTAAATAAAAGAACAAAATAAAGGATACATCAAAATCTTACAGAAAGTATAGAAATTGAATCCAATAAATAGATCAGATTCTTTGAATTACGATAAAAATTAATCATTGCAATACAAACACCTTATGTAGGATATGTAGGAATCATAGGAGTTAGATCCAAAAATGAATCTGTATCTTGAGCTTACAATAAAAGTTGATTATTTAAATACAATAATAATCAAGGAAAGGATTTTAGGTACTTGGCACGATAAGGCGTGATCCTAGGAAAATTCCCAAGGAGAAACTGATATGAAAGGTCTGACGGAACCGGGACCGGGGGTAGAAAAGCTCAATGGGTAGAGCAACCGACCGGCAATTGGGAGAGCTGGGTTCCGTTAGACTTTTTTCATGTCCGTTTCTCCTTGGGAATTTACAACAACAATATAAAGGATACGCCATTATGATTGACAATACATAGAAATCAAATCCAATAAATAAATCTTGAACTTTCAATAAAAATTAATCATTTAAATACGAAAAAAGATAAGGGATAAGATAAGGATCATAGACATTGCATGGAAATATAGTCCAATAAAAAAATCAGAATCATCAATTTGTAATAGAAATTGATCATGTAATTACAGTTTGAGGTTTAATATACTTGAGAGGATTTTTCATTCCACATAATTTTCTTTCCAGAGAGCGTTCTATAAGAAATATGGCAATAATGCACCCAACCATGCACGAGGGAACAGTTTGGGCAATGTTGAAGAGTTTGCATCTTCGTGGAAATGGAAGGCAAGAAGGCATGCTCTAGAGGCATAGAAGAGGGAATGCCTTGTAAGTTTCCTATTTTTATTGCTGCCATTTGATTCTCACCAGGGAGCCTTCACTTCTAAAGGATCTTAATGATACACTTAAGAACAGGTTCCTTGCCAATCCAATATATATATATANGTCACAAGAAAGGAAAATAATCATAGAATCTTATTTTAGTCGTGAATCATTCATATAAATTCGAAATTGCGAGAACTTTGATAAAATACACGGAAATTTCGTAAACTATTTGGGAAATAAACAACCCATTCTTTTGATGACTAAGGCTACTGTTGAATGTTGATTTAATAAATTATCCCACATACGTGCACTGGGATAATCAGTTATTGTAATTTTTATAAGAAATGTACGTAAAGTTGGCTTTCATGACTTGAAAATAGTAGAATAAGTATTATAAATAATGGTAAGAAATATATTGAGTTTTATGATCTTACGACGGACTGTTTCTGACTTAGGAGGACCACATGTATACAACATTAGGTATGTTTTTAAACTAAATGAAGTTCCGTCATGCTTGACAGGGGCGTTTACTAGTAGTTTAGATAAAATGTATTTTTTAAAGTTTTCTGTTTTGATGTTGTGTAGATCAATGTCCTTACGTATTGCATTTGCATTTCTTAACATTAAAATCGGGCGAACTAGAGATGAAAACAGAATTTTCATACAGTTAATGCTATTGAAATCTTTACAGGCCCTCAAGATGAATCCTAACATCTTGTATGCTTTGAGAGTTATCTGTTCTATGACTACCTGAAATTTTAGATTACTGTCAAAGGTGATTCCTAGATCTGAAAATTGGTCAACTTAATAAGGAAGGAATTTTTTATTGAATAATCATAATCAATGACTGCATTGTTTCTGGTGAAGGACATAGAATGACATTTCCCAATATTAATTTCCATTTGGTTATCCTGACACCATACCAAGATCTACCAGGGCGTCTTGAATACATTTACAATCATCTCTTGATCTAATGCTGTTAAACATTTTAAGGTCATCTGAAGATGTTTGTTCTTGCAATGAATTCTAGATGGTGATCACTAAGACCCTTTTGTTCCTGTATCGCCTTAATGAAATGACGAACCATAGCTTTTCGATGGGGAGGATTTACTTTCGCCCGAAAGATAGACGATGCAGTTGAGAATAAGAGAGAGAGGGAGAGAGAGAAAGAGCCTATCTGCTTTTGACTGCCTTTACGAAGCGTCGAGGAGTATTCAATAAACATTTTTGATGGTGATACTTTGTTTTGAGAAAAAAAGAAGCAAAAGATGCCTTCGGTCCATCGAGCAGTCGGACCGCAGGCATAATTTCACTGGGTCAGCAGGATAAGATGAGAAACCACTTTAGCTTGAGCGTGAGAATACGATGATAGTATGTGGTAAGGGGACGCAATGAGGCATTATATTGGTTGCATCGGCGCTAAAAATCGCAGCAAACATCGATGCAATGATCGAATTTTGCAATCATATGGTTTTGCATTGCAAATTACGCAATGTAGATGAACGAAAAAATAACGAGATCGATAAAAAACTAATCCTTCAGTATAACATATTTAAATTTTTAAGTGAATCGGATTTATGAATGCTTATCATTAAATTCTTACTTCGCAGCACCTGAAAATGTCCTTGTCCATTTAAATATCCTGCGACGGTAGAGTAAGAGTGATTTAAATCTCCTTCGTCCTTGAGGGGATGGCAATCAAAGCAACAACAACACCAACAACGAAAACATGTAACAGTAACTAATAACTTATTTCCTTTAGTATATCTTTGATGTTTGTTCTGCTCAAAATTGTTGTATTTGTTTTTTTCAGAAATCCACTTTTGCAAAATTATACTTTTATGCCATTTTCGAAGGAACTATTGGGTCTACGAGCGTCATTTTGAATTTAAACGAAAGCCTAATAAATATGCTACAAATTCATTTCTTATAAATTTCCTAGTTCAATGAGTATTTCTCAAGTTATTTGGCAAGATACACGACTGAAACGAATTTTTTTCATTTTTTGTAAAAAATGGTCAATATTTGAAGAGCCATATCTCGGAAAGTTCTGAACGTTTGGAGTTGAATTTGGACTTACAATGTAGGACATTTTAAGTACGTTAATACAAAATTGAGTAACTTTTTCTGTAGGACGCATACTTTAGGAGATATTGAGCAAAAACAGAAAAAAGTGCAAAAAGAGGGGTTTTTTGGAATAGCGCAGATTGCACAAGTCTTTCGATCTAGCAAAATTGGTATGTTAATACCCACACAGGTCCTAACAATATATAAAAAATCAGAACTACATGACCTTTTGCAAGGTCGGATGTATAATTTGACTGGACTACATGTTCCTTAAAGAACTGTAGGCCAGAGGAAGGAGGAAGATAGACTGTACCAATTAAAATGTTTGCAGAAGATCCCTGGATAACAATAAAAACCTGTTCAATGTTTTCAAATACACTAGAAACGCTGTAAGCTTTCAAACTAGAATGAACTGCTATATAAATACTCCTATTACGAGGTCTGCGTTACCTCCAAAATATAAATTCGTTTTTTAACGTTATCAATCAAGTTAGAGGATTTTGATTTTCTCAGAAAATAAATTCAGTGTTTTCTCAAAAACTTTCTCACTTCAAGTTTTTTCCTACGGATACATAACGAAAAGTAGCTGGCGACTACATTTATCAATGCATTTTGCCGAAAACTCTCGGCATTCCCATAACATTTGTCCAAATAGATTGTCCCATAGATGAACGAAAAAATAACGAGATCGATAAAAAACTAATCCTTCAGTAAAACATATTAAAATTTTCCATCATCCATTTGTCCCATAGGTTTTTCCATAACATTTTTCTCCAAATTTTTTAACATGAAAAGTAATAGCATTGGTGGAAAGTGAATAAAATGAGGCATGTTGTGATACCAAGAAAGAACGTGTTTCTTGAAAGCTAGACCTAAATATATCGGTTCAAAGAAGATTGCACCCAATTCCCGATTTTCTCAAAAGTATCACTTTCTTATTTTTCCTTCGATTACGATAGTATTTAACCTTGATTAAAACGCACCATACTGTGCGGAATTACTTTTGCTGTATGGTAAAAGTATTAAAAATTAATTTTTGCCAGCTTTCTTTTTCTATGCAAAAGTTGCAACAGCGCGCGCCGATCTCCCGTAAGAAATACACGGGGCCATAAGATTTACATTGTGTCTTCACAACGTTGGATTAAGTAGACGATGGTATCGTATCTTCATCAACTTGGGAACTTTCTGTCAAGCCAAATAAAATTACGTTTTTACTGCGAGTATTCCTGTCATTAATTTCTGATATAGTTTTTTTCCATTAGATCAGCACCGGAATTGTAAGAGGCTGAGGTTTTTAACTTCTCATTTTCTGCTTTCAGTTTATAAGCTAATTTTTTGAGTTCTTTAAATTCATTTAGGATGTCTATTTCCGTTGCACTTGGAGATTGTTTTGGTGAGCAATCATGGTTTAGTTTCGGATTGCAGGCATGGCAGAACCAATCTAATTCCGGTTCGCTCAACAGTATTTTAAACACATTATTTTTTAGTTTGGAAAACTCTTTATTGTACAGGAGTAGTACAGCCAGCAAACACTAAAATAGTATTTCGGTTATCAACTTTCTTTTGGCATACCTGACAAGTATCGGCCATATTACTTATTAACTTGATACTGAATTCAGTTAGGAAGAAGAGTTATAAGAAAAACGAAATTATATAAAACGAAAGAAAAGTAGATACATTTAAAAAAAATCGACAACAGACAAGCAAACAAGCAGAAGACAATCACTTCGTACGTCACTTCCTTAGCAGATAGTAGCACCGTCTATGAAGATCTTTAAGAACCTACCAAGCGTCACTTTCAGTCTGGCAATGTCGAACTAATTTTATCCTTATAATTGTACATGCACTACATGTAATGTTAAAATCGACTTAAGTTAAAACCTAGGTACTGTGCGCTTTTACTAAGTATTAATAAAAACATCTCACGTTCAGCCGTTTCACGGGGTATGAAACACTCCAAACGGCTCACTGTTACCTAATGTATGTGTAGCTATCCTCAGGAAAATGCGAGCAAATCGCCGTTTATCACTATCAGAAAAATTTCCCTTCACTTGCACGGAACAATTAGAGTATGAACTTTATATGCTATACCAAAAAACACTCAGAAAAGCGCTAATCTACACACAAATTCAGTTTACTGCGACGACTGTATATAAACGCCTAAACATCACAGGCGGCCATCTTGACCATTTTTGCAGAATATTCGACGAATCAAATTTAGCTACATAATCTTAAAGTACGAAGTAAAAATTTACACGCGCTCTCTCAATGCAATAATTAGTAATAACAACAAACCTAATCCGCATCCTCTGTGAGCTACATTTCATATATTTAGTCTCAAATTCTTGAATATGTTAAAATTTGAACAAGACGATAACATTTGCGGTTATGTAATAGTTCATTAAAATAAGACTGTTTACCTTTCAGTGCACTTAAACAATATCACATGTTTTATGAATTCGATCATAATTTAGTGACTGCATTTGAATGTTTCCAATATTTTTGTCATGTTTTAGAATAACTTTCTTTCTTAAGGATCACATGAAAAATAATTTACATATGAAATATCTTATCTTTCATATATATCTTCTCTTTAACTATAATAGGGAAAATCTTTTAACATTGAAGTAGAAAAGGAAGGCATACTCATGCTATATATAAACATACTTGCGTTTCCTTACTCACACATGTCTGCGACGTTCATTTTCAGCCAGAGACATGCATCTTTTGGAAGAAGAGAGCAAAAGCAAATGTGAAAATTTTGAATATAATTATACAAACTTTATTTTTGTTCATGGTTCGATAACCTAGCTATTTTTAGCAGGAACTCTTAACCTCGAAGATTGCTAGTATCGAATTAATCCACCAAAAAGTTCACGGACTGCTTGCGCCACTGATAATCCTTTCGCGTTAAAAGATGAGGCATATTTCGTTAATACAATAGAAATTCAAACCGATTCTAATGTTCGCCAATCCCATAATCATTGCTAATAATCTGAAATTAAAATTATCGTTCTGTAGTCGCGTGTCTTCAATAAATCAGAAACGCGCACATCGATTTCATTGATAGCAGGAAATCCTGTGGAATTTAGCTCGTTATTCATTGAAAGCCAACAGAATTCATTCTATCTCTATACTTTGGTGCTATACTTTCGCTATCCAAATGAACTCCGATAGTAATTGTTGGTTAAATCACTCCACAGAACAAAGGAAATTGGAACATTACTGGAAAGTTGTGAAATGAAAAAAAGAATTATAATTAAATTGAAGTGTTTGTATTGAGAATTCTTGTTTCTGGCAAAATTGGATAGCCGTGTAGGTAATGCGTTAAACTTCGACAAAGGCGGTTCGGGGTTCGATAACAGGTGGGGGATCACTCGAAAAATAACCTTAGCTGTCGAAGCACTTTTAAACTACTACTACTTCTACGTATTTTCTATGACTTTGTCAGTCGGAAATTTAAAATAAATTACACTTTTATCCCGTTAATATAATGTAAGCTTAAAATAGACGTTATGATAACTTTAGAGCCCAGTATTACACTGTTTTGTTAAAGTTCAAATGATAAATATATTTAAACTCCACTCTTATACGCCATGCACATATGAGATTAACTATAATATTCACTTTAACTCTATCAAATCATCATAATACCGGGCACTAAAGTGAACATCACTTCAAATTCTCATAATAATACCGGGCTAAAGATTGCACCATTGCTGAGAAAAGAATTACTCGGAAGCAAAAAAAGGGTGGAGGTGAGGAATAATTACCTGGATTAAGCAGAGGACCACGAGGGCCAAGACGAATTTACGAGAGAAAGCCATTGCCGTGTCAGTTCAGTTGTGCTATGAGAAAACTAACCGAAGCAAAGGATTGGTGATTAGTGTCTTCATAATACACCCTATGTCACTCTCCCCGCATCCTTATAAATCACATTCGTCGCTATCTCTGAGCTATACCCCTCTCATCCTTTACTCGATCCTTGCCCCTTCTTTCGATGTCCAACACACGAAATTTTTTTCCATAAAACTCTCCTCCTCAGAATAGTGATAGTGATTCGATAAACATTTTTTACGCTGGGTCCTCCGTATTCAATTCCAAAATCCAAAGAATTGATACATTCTGACTGCATTGACCCGCCATTTCATATGTTAGCGGTTATATTTACATTTTTTCGAACCTCATTACAACCTCCATACGTAACCTCCATTACATTTTTCGGACATTTAAAGAAGACAAATAGCGTCGTTGATATGATTAAGAATTGTTTCTATTCTGGAGAATCAGAATAGAGACGTTAAACAAAAGGGAATAGATTCGGTTGGTTTCAGGAAGATAAAAAATTAATTATGAGTTAACGAATTACAGCTGCTTTTCATTTTTATTCTAAAAGAAATTGTATCTGACGCATCTCTAGATAGGAAATCAGCAAGTGGCATGAATGCGTATGGAATCGATTAAATGAAACCTTTCCTGAGGAAAGTAATAATAAACCGTTACCCATAACATTATGTATGGTATTCAGACTCAGTTATGGAAAAAGATCCCCAACGAAAGAAAATTGGGACACGGCTGACAATAAATTAGTGATTTAAAGACACTCCGTAAGCCGAAATCATCTCCAACACTTTTGGTATTGTATTGTTGCAATGCAAGGTCATCGGTGGGCCAGTCAACATCGTATGAGATAGAAATCAAACATAACTACCAATATAATAGATTTGAATGTCTTACTTTCCTTTAAATAAGGAACGTAAGACATCCAAGGAAGATACGTAAAAAATGAGAAAAAAACTTTATTTTCCTTTCAGGTTTCCTATTCTTTAAATCACATGGTTGTGTGATACTAGGTCATCTGAAGAGACTGAGAAGTCTATTTGCTCTAGTTAATGGAATTAGTCTCCGTGTTTTTTGGTTTTTCATTCTATAAATTTATATACTAATAAATTTGAGGAACAGAGAGGATGATTGCAAAAGAATTACTTGTAATTTAATTTTCTATATCATAAACCTAAAGTGGAGAAATATTCAGAGAAGGAATTATAAGATGAAAGATGGACAACACCGGCGTAGTTTTTAGCCTGTTAGCGCTCCAACATGGAGATCCCGGGTTCGAGTCCCGGATAATGGGACCAGCCAATGGTGCTCGTCTAATGTCACTGTGCACTCTTCTCCTGAATTTTTTCAATGAATGGATATTAATGAACGAACAGGTGAAATAAATAAATATTATGGTGAAATATAGCTTTCGTGGAAATTTTTGAAAGCATTTACTATGAAGTACAAATTTCAATCTAATTTTTCATACCGGGGTTATTGTGAAAGAAAACATAGAGCTACATAATTCCTTAAAGGTTAATAGTATAGATAATAAAAGTGTGTAGCGATTTCTATAACAACAGGTAGGTATGCGTTGCACGCTAGTAACAAGTTACGGGAACCTACAAAAAAGAGGCATTCGAGAGTTAGAAAATATACCCAATCTTATGCATCTTCCCTATTATATAGGCCGTCCTGATTCTTTTGTGAAAAATACACATTTTCACAAAAATTAGTTCAACTAAATTTAGGCACATAATCTACCTTAAAATACAAAGTGAAAACTTACACGCACTCTCTTAATGCATGCATTTACCTTCTGCCATGTTCATGGACAGTTAAAAATATCGAAATAATTAAACTGTGAAAGTGATTATAACTTAATTCTAATCTTTTATCTGCAAAACTTAATATCTTTAGTCTCAAATTTTCGAGATTTAGGCGAGTGTATGTTCATATTTGCGGACTACCCTAACTCATATTATGTTACGTATATTAAAGTGAATACAAAACGATAACAGTTCCGATTACAGAATAGTTCATTAGAACAGTAATTTTCTCCTTTCGGTACACCAAAACCACATCACATTTTTTTATGAATTCATTCACAATTTTGTGACATGGATCCGATCTTTTTGTTTGGTTCGGAAGTTGCTTTCTTTCTTAAGAATCCTATGTGAAACCATTATCTGTTTCGGCAGCCAAAATTAAGAATATCTTTTACTTTTGAGTTCTAAAAGGAAAGCATACTCATACTTCATCTAAAAGTAGTTTCATTTCTTAGCGATAAACGCAACGAAGGTGTGATAAATCTTTCACTGAAGCAAAGCAGTTATGAATAACGAATTCATTTGGGCGCTAGTTTAATTTGGGCGAAGTCCCGTTGCTTTATTTTGTGTTAAACATCATAATCGAAGAATATCGCGATCTACTTCAAAGGAAATATTAAACATTAGCATAGTTTAAACTATTAAGTGACGATTAAAACTTTTGAAATGTCTCTATAATTTGCAAAAATTTCTTATGAGGATTTTTCTAAACATTACCTTTCGCGGATGATTTACTAAGTTCATTTAAAATTTCATTATATGTAATCTTGTGAAACTATAAATCAGGGAAACCAAAGTGTAAAATTTTATATTAAACGATTCAATATTATTTTATTATTATATATACTTGTTTAATTAGTAGTAAAAATGACAAAATAATAAGTTACAAGATAGATTACAAAGGCGATTTGCGTAATTCATTTATCAATAGATAAATATCTTCACGAATGTCTGCAACTTTCATTTTCAGACATGAATATTTTGGAAGAGCAGAGAAAAACAAATGTGGAAATTTCGACATTTAATGAAGAAAATTTAATCTTCGTCCATCTATATGGACACGTTGTATGGTAGAGGCCATATGGTAGTGGTATTCCATAATGAATAAAAAAATAACAGATTTATCAATACAATACAAGTTGAGAATACACCGTATGTTACGCTATGTTTCAGAGCGTAACTCCATCATTAGGCTTGATGATGGAGCTACGCTCTGAAACATGAGTTGCGTAAGATGGTCCTGCGCGAAAAATAACTCGGAAGCAAAATAAGAATGGTGGTGAGGAATGATTACCTGGGTGAAACAAAGGACCAGAGCGCCAAGGATAACTTAACAGAGATAGCCATTGCTGTGTCAGGAAAGTGGCGCCACAAGAAAACTAACTAAAGCAAGCGATGGGAGATTAGAGTTTTTATAGTGCACCCTGTGTCACTCTCTTCGCTTTGGTCGCAACATCACACGCGAGTCTATTTCTGCGCTTTAGCCCTCTCATCCTTCCCTCAATCCTTTCCCCTTCCTCCGATGTCCAGCACCCGAGATTTCTTATCCACAAACCTCTCCTCTTAAGTATGAGCATAGTTATGGGATAAACATTTGTTACGCTGCGTTCTTCTATATTCAGATCTAAAATCGAGAGAAGCCATACATTCTGACTGCATTGACCGACCATTTAATATGTTTGCGGTAACATTTACATTTCCTCAAACCTAATACCTTCCATTACAATTTTTGGGCATGTAGGTGGAGACAGGTTTCGTTGTTGTTTTGATCGAAGCACTGGGATGGAAAGAATTAGAATAGAGACGTAAAAAAACGGTTTACGTGCAAATACATAACAGGAAAGCCTTCGGCCAAGGCATTGAAAAAAAATATATTATGATCCAGACTACCTAGAGAGAAACCACTAGAAATATAGTTTTTTCTCCCAAACAGAGAACGAATATTTGCAAGTATTAATTTATGAATCGGGGGAAAGCGGAATAGAACAATGTACCAGGACGAAATCTATTCACATCTCTCAGCGTTCGAACCTGGGATTCCACGATACGTTTCCACATGAAATGCACGTAAAGATCGTTTATCTGACTTGCAGATTATGTTGATTTTGCAAAATTGAAAAAGCATTAAGGGTTCTACGAAATCGATGTGTCAAAAGAAAGGAAAATGTTTATACATTCTTATTTTATTCGTGAAATATACGTAGATATACGAGATTCGAAATTATGAGAATTATGATAAAATACGCGGAAAATTTGTAAAATTTTTCAGTGATAACCCACGCCCTTGACGATCACGGTGATTGTTAAATTCGAGCTCATGCATTGTCCCATATAAATACACGGGGATTATTAGTTCGTATAGAGTAAAAGGTAGGAACTAATGACATTTTATAAATAGTTGGCAATTTTCTAATAATCCAGAATATGCAAAGTAGAATGTGCAAGTCCCAGGCTAAAATATGGCCCTGCAGGAATATTTCCTAATCAACCCGATTAACTAAATACATATATACTTCGGTTTGTCGACATAATTATTAAATAATTTTATAAAGAAAAAATATTTTGACGGTAAAAGGGGAGATTTTTTTTTGGAGACGAAGAAATATCAACGCTTTTAAAGCTGTTAGATTCTATAAATCCCACGAACGGCATAACGTTCATTGAAATCGAGTATTTAATTTTTCGGAATTCTGATAACATTGTTGGCTTTAACTCTATCCTAATTATGTTTTTTTATTAAGTGGTATTCAGGTTGCGTATTCAGTTACGATATGCTTACATTTCAATTTAAAATGAGTTCAATCATGCTTGACGGGTGCGTTTACGGTACCCGATATATGTTGCCGTACTCATATTTCTATGCAACAAGAGCAAACACGCTTGGAATTTAAATGGAAAATTAACGGATATAGGATTATAGTATTCCCAAGGAGAAACGGACATAAAAAAGTCTGACGGAACCGGGACTCGAACCCGGGTCTCCCAATTGCCGGTCGGTTGCTCTATCCATTGAGCTATCCCGCCAGAACTGTTCTGGTTCTGGTTCGAGTCCCGGTTCCGTCAGACTTTTTTCATGTCCGTTTCTCCTTGGGAATTTTCCGAGATGCACGACTTATCGTGCCAAGTCATCTAACCCATTTCCTTGTTAGGATTATAGTATTTTCTCTAACTAATCTTATTAATTAAAATTGAAAATTACAATGTTTTTATGTATGTTAATCTCACAGTCATATTGACAAAATATTCCTTACAACCATTTAATTATTGGGAAATTTATTCCAAATTTATCCTGGATCAAATAAACCATTTACCGGTAAAAAATATATTGTGTTATTGTGGTCTTACAACGAATATTTTCTATCTTAGGTAGACCAGATATTTGTTATAACAGATTTATTTAAAATTAAAGTACGGTGTACAAATCGCAGAGACTAACATGCGGCCATGTGGGAGTGTGTCTTAATCAACCAGACTTACCAAAGTACATTTACTTGTTGATTTCTTCGTCCATCAACAGGATGAAGAAACATTAAGGTGAGAGAAAGGGAAGATTATTGGGAGACGATCGAAATTTGAACGCAAAAGAGAAATTAAAGCTGTGGGCTCATGTAAATCCCAGAGCCAGATAGATTTATGCGATTTTGAAAGATATACTGGCCGCGTGGCCGAAGTGTTTAGGATGATATCGCTCCAACACCGAGGTCCCGAGTCCATTTCCAGGCTTATAGGATTTTCCTGAGTTCATGAGAATTTTTTTATGAGAAGTTTGCGCTTTTTTGCTTATAGATTAGGGGGTAATTGAGAAGGCGAGACTATTTGAGAGTTGTTGTTTATTTAGCAAAAATGGGTACACAATGAAATTTTAGGTGGTGATGGTTATGTGTATCCTCATCAGCGCCGCTCCACCCGACGCCGACCGTTTCATTGGGAAGAGGGATTTTTGGATGGGAAGAGGCGTGCGGATGCGATGTGATGTGGCCAAGAATGAGGTCCTAAGACTCGGTAGCCTTCTTAACAGCCTCTTGAACTTCTTGGTGCAGTTTCTGCATCACTTCCATGGTGTTCTGCATCGCACTTCTTGACAATTCCGTGAATGCCTTGTGCACACTCTCGGCATCTTCGCCTGCTGCTTTGGCCAGTTTCCCAGTCTCTTCAAACAAAGTCTCCGCCGTGTTCTGTGGAAACATTCCAAGTATTATTATATAGTTATACTATGCTAGAAACATTTTAAAATTGTACTTGGGACATCGTTGTTAAATTCGCGGGTAATTTTGGTTAGGTCAATGAGTATTAAAGATTTGCATCAGAGATTATGCAGGGAAAGTTTCAATTCTCAAAGCCCCGATTAGCAGAGGTTCCGAATCATCCGATGCACATATTAGTGTTATCTAATCTTTTAACATAGATCGGCATACAGCTTAAATTATTTTTGGTGGAACTGCACCATACCAGTTCAACGTACACAAGCGAAGGTCGGAATTTGGAGACATTCACTGGTGTTCCATTGAACTGGGAATCATAGCTCTGATTAATTCACCATATAATATCACAAACTGACTACAAGATACTTTTATCGATGATTGGCTTAGTAACTAACGGTGAAATTATTAGTACAATTACTAATTAAGACTGGAAAAGTGTGTTTTATTCATTACTTAAATACGCAAAACGACTCATTCGTATTATCCGACTTTTCAGTTATCGAAGCTGGCCTCGGATAATCAGGACTCAACTGTAACTTACTTTGACGTACAGAAGTAGTTTCTAGCAAAGAATTGTTTTGCGCGTCTCTTCTACGATATTTAGCGATATGATTTTAAATCATCTGTTTGACCGAGATTTTAAATTATATATACACAGTATAAATAAGTACCTCCTCAGAACACTAAACGGGAGTTATATTTTAGGTGAACCCAGTCCGACAAAAATATGCTCAGCTCTGACCTGAATAACAGAATATCTTTTGATTCAAAAGAATGGTTCAATTCTCAAAAGCCAACTTCTTAAATAATTGAAGTTTTATTCTTCTGTTACCTAGAATTTTAATTAACTTCGAATTCCTCTCAAGAAGGTTATGAATCTAGTTTTGCAGAAGGAATGTTACTTCCTGGAAAAGTTTTCTTTTCCACGACTTGCCTAATATCCAATAACATTAATATTTTGAGAAAGTGACGTATGAAGGAAAGTACATGTCATGAAAAAAAAACACTGAAACGTTCCGGAAAACTTTGATCGGAAGCCGAAAACATTTTCTGTGAATTTAAACGTAAATTGGCTTTACAATATTCCAAATGAACACTCAAGAAACAAAGGTAACGCGACTGTTGGAAATGAGAACAGTACTTCATTGGTGTCAATATTTGTTATAATCCTAAAAAGTATAGTGTTAATCAAATTTTAGTTAAAAAGAATAGATTTAAAATATTATAATGTTTATGAATTAAAGATTTGATTTCGGCAATCGTCTACTTCCGCTCTTTCCTTAGGACAATAAGCGTGGGTTAGTGTTATAAATGCGGGCTACTTTTCTGAGAGATGAAGGAAATTACCTTAAAAGTATCTTGGAATCGCTGCTGGAAAGCTGACACTTCCTCCATGGCTCCTGGAGCGTTGGCCCTGAGGTTTTCCAGAGAGGCGTTGAGGCGTTGAGTGGCTTCGTTGAAGGCAGCGGATGCCCTTTCGGACAGTTCGGCGCCGTGCACTTCGTACTGCCTCTTCAGCTCCTCCATCACGCTCTTGGCGCGTTCCTCCAGCTCCTTGGTCTTGGCCTCCATGGTTGCCTTTATTTCTTCAAAATTGGAAGAACTGACCAACTTGTTGATCTCCTCAGTGACGGTCTTCAGCTGGTTTCTGGCGTTTTCCATGAGCTCCTGCAATGGTGATGAGCTCTCCTCCGCAGAACGACGGACGTGGGCAGACATCGCCACCTTTTGCGAAAACGGAGATGAAGTTGCGTTTTAACTTACGTTTTTTGCGCACATTTAGTTGGTAAGAACCCAGCAAACATTTCCAAAATATCCGATTTTATTTTATTTTCAAAAGCAGGGAGACCAAGTACATACTCTACAAATTACTATTAGACCCTTTTATATATAACTTTTAACTGGAATTTCGAGAATCAGTACGATGTTAATGTAGAATAATTTCCTCTGTAATTTTAATTTGTTCGACTCCAGTTGACTGGAAACCCTCCCGTAAGAAATGCACGTAAGTTTCATTTTGATCTATTGCAAAATTAAATTAGAAATAATGGTCCTACAAAATCGAGACGTTCTAAAAGTGGGGAAATGGAACAAAAATTTTTATTTTGTTCGTAGAACATACCTTTAAATTCGAAAGCGCGTGAATTCGAACAAGAGAGACGAAAATATTGCAGAATTTTTTGGTTATAAACAACCTTCTCCCTTGACGATTAAGGAGGTTGTTAGATTCGACTCTCATACGAATATATCCGAAAGATATGCCACAAGAAATGCGTGGTGATAGAGAGCCGACATTTTATGGCCAGGAAAATTTTTGCAAACCTTGGGAATTGAATCTCAATAATATATTCTTACAAATATTTTAACTCTCTATATTTTATATGATTTGAAATTTCGAAATATCTTCATTCACAAAATAAACGGAAACATTTTGCCGTCAAAATTATCTTAGGCAACAATGTAAACTAGCGCAACATTGTTTTATCAACCAAGTTAACAAAATTATATCCATATCGCTGTATCTGTGGAAGCTATAAATGAGGTTTATAAATGGTAAAAAGTAGGTAAATTATAATTATCATTTATACGAATAGTGCCCATTAGCGAATTATATATCATTGAAGTTTTAAATAAAGTATACAGTAAATATTTATATACAAAGTGAAAACATATATACACTATCTTTATGCATTCATTAACCTTCTGCTTTGCTCACGAGAAATTAAAATTTGCGAAGTAAATAAGCTCTGAAAGCTACGAGACCGAACTTATTCCGCATCCTTTGTGTGCAAAATTTCAGAGCTAAAATCTCAATTGATCGCGACTTAGACGAGAGTATATTAATATTTATAGCCTACCCTAATTTATAGTACTTTACATGTATTCATGTTAAAACAAAACGACAACAGTTAGGTAACTAAATAAAATACTTAGGAAGGAATGAACCTTCCTTAGAACTGTACTTTTCACCTGATTCAGCACATACACCTAAATAAAATCGTCGAATTTGAACAAAATGATGTAACAGCATTTGAACGTTTCCAATCTTTTTCGCCTGGTCTGGAAGTAACTTTTTCTCTTAAGAATCCTGTTAAAAATTGATATCTGGTTTCTACAGCCATAATTAAGAAAAACCTTTAACATTGTAATCTAAAAGAAAAGGATATTCATGATACATCTACATTTTCATTTCCTAACGATGAGCGTTGTAAGGACTGTTATATACCTTTTATCGTAACAAAACGAATAGGAAATTATTTGGGCGCTACGAAGAGAAAAGGACAACTAACTATTAATTAATGGAAGTCACGTTCATTTACTTTAGTTTATATATTAGTTTGTATTTTAATCGAAGGATTTCGCATTCTACAGCAAGGGAGATGTTAACCATTAGCATTGTTTAATTATTAAGTGATTAAGACTTTAATTTGCAGACATTTATAGTAAGGCTAGTAATAATTTTCTCTTGCGGAAAATTTACTTGGTTCATTAAATATTGCAAAATAAGAGTGTATTTGAAACAATTCATTAATGGTATTTCCGTGAAACTTTCAACGTTAAAATTAACAATTGGAAATCATTTTAATATTATGCATGCTCTTTTATTTAGAAGTAAAATCACAAGACAATAAAGGACAATGTAGATTAGAGGAGCGATTCGCATCACTTGTTTATCACCAATTAAATATGATCACAAATTCCTGCTTCTTTTATTTTCAGAGAGAGACATGAATATCTTGGAAGAACAGAGCGAAAATTAATGTGGAAAGTTCCTCAAATACAATTTCGAAATAAAATTAATCAAGTGTTATCTTCGTCATTCTACATGGAAGTTTCGATAACCTAACTATTTTTAGCTGAAATTCTTAACCTTTTAGTATGCTAACATCAACTGAATCTACAAAAGAATTCTCGCACTACTTGCATCGCTGATAACCCTTTAAGGTGCGTTAAAAGATGAGGCATAATTCGTTCAATAAGATCGACATTAAAATCGATTCGAATATACGGCAATCCCATATATATTGATAGTAATCTGAGTTTTAAATCTCTTTCTGTAACCGCGCATCTTCGATAAATCAGAAACGCACTCGAGAGTTTGATAGATGGCAGGAAATATTGCAAGATTAAGTACGTTATCCATGGAGAGTTCGAGCGTCCGCCTCCAGAGTTCACTATATTTCTGCAATTTACTCTTATAGTTTCACTATCCAAATGCACTCCGCTTATTGTTCTCCTCGAAAATAACCGATAATCCTACTATAGTACCAGAATAAATGCCTTACGGGGATAATAAAGCCTTAAATCGGAGGATTCTGAGCTCAATAATTGTGGGTTAAATCACTCTACAGAAGTAATTTACGGTTGAACATTACTGGGAAGATTTGAGAGGTAAGAATTGTAATTGAAATGAAGTGCTTGCATGTACAAATCCTCTTTCCCGGGGACCTACGGATGGCCGTATCGGTAAGGCGTTCCACTTCGATTGAAGTGGTTCTGGGTTCGATTCCCTTCGGGGGCTCACGTGTGAAATAACGTTAGCTGTCGAAGCACTTTTAAAATACTACTACTACCTATTTTCTGTGACATTGTCTGTCGGAAAAAAAAGGAAAAAAATTAGACTATGGACATCATGTTAAGATCAGAGCCAAGTACTATAATGTTATGTTAGATTTAAATTATGATAACAATTATTCTCCTAGTTATATCATCATACGCAAAGGAGGTTACTATAGTCTTCAACTGAACTCAAGAATACCATTATTATACGGGGCCCTAAAGTGAAAATTAGTTCAAGTTCATCATAAGTATACATCATAATACCGGGCCTAAGCTGCACCATCGCTGCACAAAGAGTTACTCGGAAGCAAAAAAATAATGGTGGTGAGGAATAATTACCTGGGTGAAGCAGAGGACCACGAGGGCCAGGGCGAACTTAGCAGAGAAAGCCATTGCAGTGTCAGGACAGTTGTGCCACAAGGAAACCAAGTGAAGCCAAGCAATGGGCGATTAGGGTCTTTATAGTGCACCCTGTGTCCCTCTCCCCGCATCCTCCTTCCATCCCACTCATCGCTATCTCTGTGCTATCGCCCTCCCATCCCTCACTCAGTCCTTGCCCCTTCCTCCGATGTCCAACACCCGAGATTTCTTATCCGCAAACATCTTCTACTCATAATGGCGACACTAGTGGGATAAACATTTGTTACACCGAGTTCCATCGTATGCAATCCTACAGTCAAAAGTATTCATAGATTCTTACAGCATTGACGGATTTCATATGTTAGCGGCACTATTTACATTTTCGCAGGACCTCATACCATCAATTACAATTTTTGAGCAAATAGGTGAAGACAGACTGTTGTAAGCAAAGAGGATGGATCTAGAATCGAAAGAGGGTTGGACGGAAAGACATAATAGGAAAGCCTTCTATATGCTTCGAGGAATTGAAAAAAAAATTCTTGAGGACCCATATTACCTCGGGAGAATCGATCAAGAACATACTTTATACTCTTAAACGGAGCACGTGTGTTTGCAAATATTAATTTCTGAATCGGAGGATAACGGAATGGATAACCTATATAAGTTTTTTAACCTTTAACCTGTTCCTACAACTTCTTAATAAACGGAATCAAAAGGGTTGAGAACAATACAATAAAGTATTGGATAAAACTAAGACTAGAGACTCCCATCTTCCATTTAATGCTAGCTAATGTTTTGTTAAAATATGGATATTAGAGGAATATTAGTATTATTATAGTATCTCCAGAGGTTACGTAGAAGAGATGCCTATGAAAAAGAAAAATGGCCTATGAAGGAAAAACCTGTACTTAGAATGTATAGGAAAGAGTAAAAGAAAGAGAGATACAGATTACATTATTAGATTACAAACGTATACATTATTGAACTTACAAAAGTTATCAAGGTATACAGTAAATATCAGAACATAATTATTTTTAGCCAGTGAAAGCTGAACACTAAAGAAATTTTAATGTAGTGCATAGCATGAACATTAAATTTACAGTCAGATGCATTCGTGATATTGGAAAAACATGCAAATAATATCTATAATTGCAAAGAAGGTCGTCATTTAGTTTGAACATTAAATTATTAATGAATATGTTATTATATTCAGGAAAGGAAATGCCCCCACGGCTCCTTGCGAAGTGCAACATTTCACGAATCGCACGGATGGAGTATTTCAGCGTCTCAGACTTCACCGAATGCATACTCGAGGTAAGTACGCTCTTGCGCCATAGTAATTGTAATACTATCTCTGTTATGAAGTGGGAAGCAAGGGAGGTGACGTCACTTGAACAATGCCATCCGTTCCTCCCTAAACCCATATACCTCGCTTCCCGCTCCTCGATGTCTCTTTCCCTCCTTCCCGAATGGACCGGAAGTACCCCTTCCACCAGCATAACCACAGCTGTCCTCCGTGGCAGGTGCCGCAAGGGGGTGTGTTTTGCTCTCTTGGGGTGGAATTGGGGTAGAGCGCTTGGTCAGTGTGTGCATTGGAGCGTATTACGAGAGATGGGGTTGACGAACGAAAACTTCCCGGGATAATGATTGCTACATTTCGCTCGTTCGTTAGTGGTTGTCTCCGTATTTTCTTGCCATGTTCTCAAACTATGCCCTTAACTCTATATTCCTTTTGAATTATTATTGCAATTTTATAGCTCTTACTGATGTGATTCTAGGAGTGATTCCAGCTACCCAAAATCGCTAATATACCGAAGAAAATAAGTTATTTTATTTTCTGCTGAGAGATGTTTGTCCACCTCCAAAGNTATTACGTTCTGCTTTCGGGGTATTTCAGAAGGGGTTTCCATGCCTACTATTAGTAGGGTGAATACCACGTGCGGTTTTTTCTGCTTTTTATTTTCCCCTCAATTAAGACTCATACCGCTTTGTAGTGTTGGTAGTCTAAAGAGATTTAGTATACTATAAGTTTCTAATTTTGTAATTGAATTAGAATTTCCTCATCGTGGTGCTCGAAAATATTTTCACAGAGAATTGGAAATCTACCCTGAAGGATTACATTAAAATTTTCATTTAGAATTGCAATGCAATAAATGAATAGAAAATTAAATATACGAATATAGAGGACGGTGCCAAAAAGAAGTCAATGGTGCAATAGCACTCAGTTGTCATGTTGTATTTCAATTCTGGCGTTTCTGCCGTCACGCCACGAAAAGTTGATTATCGTTTCACTTTGTTATCGACAGCTCTTGTGGGCGATTAACATTGGAATGAGTAAATCGGCCGTAAATCAGCTTACATTTTCAATTGTAGATGTTTATTCTTGTTTGATCTCCTCGAAGAAATGCCACTGGAATACAATCGCATATCTCACCCGAAACTTTTCTCACTTTTTGTCTCATTGCTTTACATACAAAGGATTTTCTTCCTAATGCGAAATGAATAGAAACTGAAAGCTCAGCACAGCCTTAGTCTAATTCATTATTAACAATAAATATACGAGGGTCTTCTGTGGTTGTCCTAGATAGGACTTTATCTGCCTGCTTTCGACATATGTAAGCTTATCTACTCCCCGTCAAAAGGGAAGCATAGAATCATAAATCGAAGTTACCCTTATCTTCACTTTATGAACTTCCTTAACACAAAAGCAATTTTTATATTTTCATCGTGATTCATAAATATATTTATTTCTAAATTATTAATTTAATTAACAATTAATCGATTCATTACGCGAAAGTGTGTTTGAAATTCATTTTCTATGCTGAAAATAAGGGGAATACCCTCTAAAATGTGAACAAAATATTTGTACTTCCCCATATTTTTTTTGGAGAGACAAGTAGCTATAGGAAAATGCTAGGTACTTAAGAACAGCTTACATTTAATTTCCCGTACGCTCTCTAATGAGGTTTCGACAAAAGGTATTACCTCTTAAGATCTCTGATGGGATCAGTATTAAAATCTCTAAATGTGAAAGTAGTGTTAACAAATTACATTCAATGAGAAACAAAGAAATTAAATTGTACCTATAAGAGCGTAATGAGACGCATATTGGAAATCTTAGGTATAATTTGATAAGATGAGTCAGCAATTTTTTTGTAGTGGGTTACCATAAATCGTTTGCCTGATCTCTGTGAACCTTTTCAAGGGTTAGTCATTATTTTTCTTATTTGAACTTCCCAATAATTTTTGGAAATGAAAATTATTTACAGAAATAAGCAATAATTCACTAACTAACTATGGGCTAATTTATTTATACATCAGTTAGTCAAGACGTCCTACCAGCGAATCGATAATATACCGCGAAATGAACATAAAACTGTTTACAGTGTTAATTTTATGCAAGGCCTACATTAAATTCATAAAGTTTAGGAACTTTTTATTTTAAATTTTGTAGTAATAGAGCGATATCTCCAAGATGAGTGGACCTATTCTCAGTGAAACTTCCTGTTATTAAAAATTTTGGCGCTGAGAGGAGTGAGCAAATCGATCTTTGGAAACTTTAACTTAATTATCAGAAGCCAAATCTCTCGGCTTAATCGTTCCCCAGTAGTCCTAAACTAATAGTGTAGTTCCATCATGGAAAGTCTTATCGTCCAAGGGATATTCTTGGGCCAAACTTTCTCTTCCTCCGGACTTTAGGCTTCAAAAATCTACGGCAATTTAGGAACCGTGGAGACTGACCTGTTATCCAGCTATAACTAATAACCCTAGTCGACAGAAACTAAATGCTAATAATTCCTTTTTTCGAATTAAAGACACGAGATGATGAAACGTTCTCCCTTTAGGATACTGGTTAGCCTCATAGCTTTACTTCAAATGCATTATGTAACCTTTCTTTTAATTGTTTATTAATTTATTTGTTTTCCGGTGCCCTCATAAACATCCGTTTATTGGACAATTATTGGAGAGGGTTCAACGTTAACAATAGATGAGCACACACAACCATTCCATGCTCAGAAAAATCCGATTAGTCAGGACTCAAACGCGAGACCTTGGGGTTGCAGTGCTACAATGGTACTTTCAAGGATGAAATTGGCAACAAAGATTATTGCCGAAACGTCGGTACTAACCAACGCACTCGGCTGAAGACCCGAGATAACTTCCTGAGAACGCAACATCATCTCTCAAACTCACTCTTCTAATTACGAGAATTGAAACTTTTCTACCCAGCGCATAACCCTGAATCTTTCATATTCTCAATGTCATCACCTTCGTAAAATATATTTTAATAAGTAATTACTGCATAAAGTGGCATAGTGTTTCATAAAGTCTTCTCTATACACATACTGTAATAAATTATTTTGAATGTGATCGAATCCGCTTCTTGAATCTACATTGACAAAAACGACAGCAATAAGCAACAGAACTTTTAATTTTATACTCTAAATACAATTGTGTGTAGTATGTAAAATTGCGTGTGGTATAACATATGTATTTATAATATATGTGGTACATAATTATGTGCGATGCATCTGGTATATAATGTGGTAACATTTTATGTGGTTTATAACATTGTATGTGGTATTAAAATTTAGGTTCTGTTGCTTATTGCTGTTGTTTTAGTCATGTAATACCACCAAGTGAAGGCCAGCATGATCTTGTTTACATTGACGAATTCCTTCAGCTATTTAGAATGGCCACATAATTCAAGCTATTTTTTTCTTTAATGTAGCGTACTCAAAATGAAATTATTTTGACGAAGATCTCTAGTTTTCCATCAAATTTCTCAAACTACTGTCATGAAAATTGTTGACGAGGTGCGTTTTTCGTTGATTTTATCTCTGCTTACTTATTACGTTAAGTACATATGCATGTTTTTAGTTAAAGCACTATGAATTGGTTTCATATATTTATGTACATTTTTTTCAGCATTCTATAACACCGTAAGTTTCTGTGAGATTATTTCTTCCCCTATCGGTAAGTGTTTCCCAGCAGTGTTTTATTTTCCGGCGTCGGTCCCCAGTTTTTTCTTTCCCATCGGCTGTCTTTCTCTTTTATTCTTTCTTTCTTCTTTCATTCTTCTTTCTTACTTCGTTATTTCTTCCTTCTTCTCTTTTTTAATTTTAATTTTTTCTTTCACCATAGTGCATAACAATACGATTGCTTGCAAGTGCAGGAAGAAGAAATGCCCGCTATAGCCTAACCTCGTTCGTAAAAATTCATGCTTTCCATTATTGTTATTTTTATTTACTTCATTTATTAATTTGCAATAAGCTGTGGATGTAACATTTAGAAAAGTTCAAGAAATAATCGTGCAAAATCATATTTTCTTCAAAATTGAAATGTAGCAGCCCCTTCTCCCTGCCACAGTAAGTCTTAGTCAAAGTTTATCGGCAGCCTTATCGTGGCTTAGATTATTGACTCAGTTGACCAGCTGATGACCCTCTGATGTCGTTCGCTGCAGTGCGCTTTTGAGAAAATCTATCGAAATCCGGTCTCGGATGATGTAGCTGAAAAACGGAACTTGCTGTCCAATGCGTCACTGGTGGGCGAGTTACATAACTATGTATTACATGAGCGTATATGCATTTCACAATAAGACCAACTAACTTCGATTATGACGTCAGATTCCATCTTAATCGTGTTGATTTTTTCGGAAGGAAGAAAATATTTAGTGCAATTCCACATTTAAAAAAATACTTTATTACGACCTAGGTTTTGCTGCACTCGTAAAATCTTCAGGGTGAAACAAATGAAAGGATATCGGAACATATTTAGTTTCGATAAATTAGGCCTTTACTTTTCCTGATTTATTTAACACCTTAATGGAATTTTTCTCAACAAAGAAACCTTTTTCATTTAATCTATAGCAAATCTTCAGTCGTTATGAATAATCATTGTGATTAGAGTTAAAATGAGATGACAGCGTAAAAAGCTTGTGTCAGATATGTAGACTGAGTTTTGGAGAGAAAGTTAAAAATCTTGAAACAATTTATGAATGAATTAATTTATTGAATTTATGGTGAAACAATTTATTTAATGTTCTCGTTTTCTTTGCTTTAAAGAACTGAATTCTGAAAAAAATGGCCCATCAATCCTCTAAATGTAAGTTGCACAGAAGCGGAATTCAATAACAGATTCGGAGATTTTCAGAAATATGTGAAGGAAATGAGAATGTTTCAGAATCTATTTGAAGTAGCTTCAGAGGATTCACGTTGAATATAACAGATTGTATCAACCAATCTTCAAGGAACAGGTGATTTGGGAGCCATTTATAAAGAAAATAGTATTTTTAATTTTTATTCATTACTACCAGACTCATTTAACACCTAAACACATTTGCAGTGAGTATAATCACTATTTTCAGTGGCGCTTGTATTTGTAAATCAACGTTATCTAAAATGAGCAAATAATAATAGAGGGCATTAATAATAAAGTGCAAATGTGGAACAAAACTTTCAGATAATAATTTAGATTAGATTTTAAGAATTCATGACACAAGTAGATACTTATGTTACTACTAGTAATTAAGGTAGACATTAGTAATTATACCAATAAAATGTAGCCTCAAGTACCTCATTGAGAAAGTATAAAGATAACGGTCCATGAAAAATAAATCCTTTATTAAAGTTAAGCACATTTTCAAAGAAGTGAGTGTTATTTCCTCTTTGCCAATCACAAGGTATGTTCATTGTCAAATTGTAACCTTAGAATGGATGTTGTACATCTTAGGCTAAATAAATAAGTGATTTAGTAGTAATTTGTTTTAAATACATCACTCTGTGTTCTTTCCTGGCTGAAGAATCAACAAGAAGAGCTGACGATAATAAGAGTTTGTGATCATTTACTAACATAAAAAGTTAAAGTGTATTTACGGATTTTCTGAGGCCCACGAAGGTTTTTCAAGGTTTAATGCGGCACATTAGAAGTGAAAGGTTAGGGACTACTAATATTAATGATAATTGGTATTGCTTTCTTTATTTCTATGTAATCTATTTTATTTCTTTTTCCCTTCAGCGGCCAAGTAAATGACTTTTGTTCCATTTGGGCTAATTATAACAAAAATAGAGACCAGTGCTATATGATAATGGTTTTAATGTCGTAGAATTGCTGTATTTATTTTATTGGAAAATTCCCCTACCGACTCGTATTTGTTAATAGGTTTAATGTGAGGTTAATATGTTTAATGTGAGTCCCTCTCTTTCTGTTGTGTAATAATTCGTTAGATCATTTCAAGGAACGCCGAGTATACGAAATTCATGGTAGGACAGATATGAAAGAGTGATAAAATTAAAACAATAAAAATTGAGTAACAGTAATGTCAAAGGAAACAAACAAGATGAGCTTCCTAAAAATAAGAAAATGAAATTAATAAAGGTTTGATTATTTAGGTGAAATGAATATGTGTCATGCTGCGCATTTAAATGAATTATCGGATAAAGAATATAGAAAATAAAGATATTATCCTGAGATATTCTTTAGGAACTTATTGAAAGGGCAAAAAAGGTTTAGAAGATATTTTTAACTGTCGAATTCAAATTAAATGAATTTTATATGAGTTTCAAAGGTTTGAACATAGAAGTGTTTGTACCAATAAAAGGAAAAGACAGTCAAATGGTAAAATAAAGAATGTGAGAATAAAAAAAGGAGATAAGGAATATATTACGATTGATCAAGTGAACCAGTAAAATAGTACAATATAAACAAGAAAGAATCATATCTTTCCATTGATATTAATATCATAATCCTTTAAGAATTTTCCTAAGTGCATGCCTTCACATGCAATTTCACCATTCACCCCTTACCTAAAATCATATTTCAAATTATGTTGCAACTTTGAGAGGGTTAAATATATATGGAAGTATCTCCAGGGTTTTCCTGCAGAAAATTCAGAGCTTTCATTACCACAGCACCATCATATTAGTTTCAAATAGTTGGCGATGTTAACATCAGTTGATATAATCCAAGTCGCGATTGCAGTTGCAAATCTTTCATCGATCAATGGGAATACAGAATGTGTATCCCTATAATCCGCTGTATTTTCCCCTTTTCGAACATACCTTGGATTTGGTAATTTATTGACTTCCAGAATTAACAAAAGAGAAGCGGCACCATTCACCATCGACACCACAGTTTCTCCACAGACAATTGGTTGATTTTGAAATTCGCGAGTGATACATTTCGTTCAAAGGTCGTTTTGCATACTCAGATGTTTCATCATGTGTTTCAAAATCGCTTCTTGACTTCCAAGAATAAATTTCCTGTTCTCTCCTTCTCATAGCAATTGCGTTGTTCACTATTCCATGCAGTTCCTTCCGATATATATTTTCGGCACATAGAGGTAACATATTAGGAACAATGATGTTAATACCCTTTATTTCTTCTATTTGGCGGAATAGTTAGGCCTTAACTTCGAAAGTTCCGAAACGTTTCTCATCCCCTTTAGAAAAATCTAGCGCTTATCGCGTGTTCTTAGATTCAAACCGACGCGACAGATCAAAACTTACCTTTAATCCTTTGGAACTATGCCCAGAAAATCCTGTGCCAACAAGTATATGTTATACATTTCAACATAGTTCAATAGATTGTTGAACTGTATTTTTCAGTTTCAACAGAGGAGAATGGGTCTTGAGGTTTGCACATGTAGTGATTTAATCGTTATATTAATCATGAGCTTCTGAAAGAAATACGACGCCTAAGAAATCGGCCATCATTCTCTGAGTCCATTCTTCAGTTCCTTACAAGTGAATTATCAAACCCAAAATGGAATACTTTGTATTAATCATATGTATAATCATTAATAATATGTATTTGTTAGCTATTAGCCTCCTCGTATGAGAATGAAATCAATAATTAAAGCTTTCACAAATTATTTCATAGGAAAATTACCATTAGACCCTGAGCTCGATTTTTCCAGGTAAAGAAATAACTTTTTCAGTTTTAAACTACGAGTATTTCGTAGGGATTTAAGCAGGCTGTCCATTCATCTCTTTCAAAATACCGTCGAAAGATTATGTGGTAAACAATAGTGAATTTTAACTTCCATATTAGAGAGTTTCAGCAGGCGCTGAGCGGTTAACCGATGCATTCCGAAAACCTCTTGCGCAAGCGAAGCTTTGCGTCTTCCGGATCTGACTCGCATCCACGTGTATTTTGGTACTCTCACGTTACTGATTAGAAGTGAGCTCACGGTGTACGCCTTGCTGAAAATCTCTATTTTTAAGGAATATTTTGATGTTAGAATTTGCGTTTTGAATCTGTTGCTCGCCTTTTTTGATTTTGCGTCATTTCTGTAAAACTCTGGTTCATATTGTCGAAGTGGTTCGTACTCTTGTCACTAGCTTGAGCAAGTTTGTTTGTGAATACGATTGCATTATCGATATTTTGTGGAAAATACTAATATGGGTGTCTCCTAATTTAAACAGACATCATTGCTTATAGTGAATAGAGTGAGCATTATGATTATCGACCAAGTGTCCCTTTTTTTAATTATGTGCAGATTTTTTTGTAAGCCACCCTGAAATTAATCTTTTTAGGTAGCATTCAACGCAAAAAATGAGTTTTTTACACATATTTCAAGAAGTCTCTGAGGGGTTATTTCCTACCATATCTTGATGAATGGAACATTTTTCATTAATCTCTTGGTTCAGGATAAAAAGAAATTACCATTTATTTACTTTTGCCTCATTCTTGGTCATGGCTCTGATAATATGAAAGATATTGTGGTGTGAGTAATCCTGAATAATGGCATTTATCAAAGTACCTCTTTATCGACCACTGTGAAAAGTGCAGCTCACAGGGTAATTATGATGCATTTACGTGGATTCGCCTCGTATAATTCTGGCTCAGAGATGAAATCAGCGACGAATTACTACCTGTTTATTTACTGTCAGATTTGCTGTTATGGATACTCGATTTTGGAGTTGATCAAAAGCTGAACTAGGAATTTCTCACAAAAACAAGTTACACTAAATTATAGCATGTTTCTTTCTTGCTTTCAATCATGTAATCAGTTTTGTTTTCATTGACTCAAATGAGAAGTTTCAGATTTTTTCCCTGTCACAATGAAAATGTATCAATTTTGTAAAACAACTTTTCCTCATTAACAGTTGAACATAAAAATGCGAAATTGGTGTAGTTATAAAGCATTTTCTAGGAGTTCTTGCCGAATAGATCTTATGTAAAATACAATTTAGTGATTTATTTTTACGGATTTATATTTCTGGGCGTCACTCGGGAGCACTGGGGGAGTTCCGGCGTCGGGCCCCACCTGGCTTTCTCCGAGTTCCTGGGCGCGTATCCGCACTGATAAATATTTAATTCACTTTTTATACGAGTAAGAATAATTATCTCAATATTAAAACTTTGTTTCTATCCAGAATGCTTTATGAGAGAAAATTCACAGTGCGTAATCCATTAAATAGCGCGATAAAAAGAGTTATTTTTCGTTCTACCTATGACAAAATAATAACGAGATAAAAGCAAAAACATTTTACATGGTCAAAGGTAAAATGAAACATTCTAAACTTTCTTTCGGCTTTTTCTCTATGAAATCCCTAGTTTAGTATTTTTACTGCAAATCCGAGTATTCACGATAAAAATCTGACGGTAGTCGTCTCATCATCTCTCCAAAGGATCAAGAGGGTTTCAGGATATAACCGCCCATCTAACCACAACATCTGTACGGTTAATGGCTTCGCAGACAGAAACAATGAAACGTATAGGTAGTGTAATGTTTCAGATAGTGAGAAAGGTGACAGACTGGTTGGAATTAAATGATAAACTCAATTCTGAGTTATTGGAAGCGTAAACGTTCACTAATGATACTATTATTGTATTATTTGCAAAGATTTGAGTATCCTCGACCATGTGTTTGACTATGTTCTTTTGTTTAGAGGCAGAGAAGTTTATGCTAAGTTCAACAATTACATTTTTTGAAATTTAATATTTTACCTATGAATGTGACGGTGAATATCATTACTAATCTATTAACTAAGTACTTCTCTGGTTCCGATGAAAGATTAAATTGAAATGCATTATCTTACTATCAGAATATGTGTGTGACGTATAAATAAAAAATTTGAAAATTTTTCTGTGTAAAGGTCAAATACTAGATGAAAATAAAAAAAGATATGATCTGCAAATTATCTGAGAGGCCGACGGAAGAAATTTTATAGAATGGAGTTTTTCTCAACATCTTATTGCCATCTATTGGGTATTGAAGAAAATGAGTTGAATAATTATTTACTTTTGCAGGAAACACTTGCCCTGAAGTATCTCGATCTCGACCGAGAAGGGGGTGGGAACAAACATGAGAAAAGAAGAGAAACGAGTGTGGAACAAAAGGTTCTCTTACCTAAAAATTCATTACGTTTGTTTAATATAAGGATTCAATGCATATGAAACATTAAAATTCAATTAAATTTACTGGTAAAAATTGGTGCTAAGTTGTTGGCTAGTCAAATCCGTTGAAATCGTCTTAGTAATTAGGAAATGTTTTGCGTCATTCTAATATTGCTATGTAAACAACTTTTGACCGAAATAAGAAAAGTTATGTGATAAAATAGACGCAAAATCAGAGTCACACAAGAAATAGCAGTTGTATGAAAAATTATGACCATCATAATGATCAAAACCTTAATCCGAAAGAGTAAATAGGTCTTGGATGTAAAAGATATGATATTTACGCGATAATTTCATTCTCGTACAGTACTGCGCCTAGTCTATCTGCCGCCCGGGTGCAAACATAATTTGCCACCCATAAAAATTAAACACCGAAACCAAAGATTTCGGAAGTAGGATGTGGGTATTTACTTTGGAGAGAATTTTTTTCTAAATGTTCTTTTATTTATTCGTTATTGCGTGAGATCATTACCCTAACCCAGTATCACGTGACAAAATTGTAAAGTAAAACAAAAAACTAAAGAGCAGATGAAAAAAATAGTTCGATTGAAACATACATAACGCACGATGTGATACCATGATGTCTAAAAGAAAAACTAGTGACAATATAAAATCCCGATGTGCTTTAGCGATTTTTGATATTTTCATGTAGGAAAATAAAGCCACTAGTTTATTGGTCTATCTTCAACGCTTTAGGATGAATTCGGATCTATCGGCTGATTTATTTAGCATTTATTTCCACAACACTAATTTCTCTTCCATTTGTGCTATATTATGATATTTGTGACGTAAATAAAACTGTCGCCATCCCATGGGGCAAGTTTCTTTCTTTGTTCCTTATTTGTTTTTATTTTTCTGATATGTAACCTGAAAGTTAAAGAAAAGGCATAACGCTTGTTGGGCCTATCGTATAGTAAGGAGGTAGCTTTCATGATCCGTATAAAAAGGGCTTAAAGATATGGAAAATGTACAGAGGAGAGCAGCAAGGTCCGTTTTAAGCAAATATGGGAAGACAGATAACGCCACTGCTATGCTCAAAGAACCGAGTTGGGTAGAATATGAATCGAGGCGTAAAACAAAAAGGTTTTGATACAAAGAAATAATAGAAAAGCCTTCGATGGGGGAAATGAAAAAAAGCCTTAAGGATCCAGACTGCGTCGGGAGAAACGACCATAAATATGAAGTTTCCACACAGAGAACACATATCTGCAAATATTCATTCAGTCGGGAGATAACAGAATGGAACAATTTACCTAAAGGAGTTTTCGATTCTTTTCTCCCTTCTTGCAATGCCTTTATAGATCGAATTAACAACATTTTTATTATTTTGCAATGTGACATTTTTCATTAAAATTTAAGTTCATTGATAATTGCGTAGTTACTCTAAAGTGTTACCTAACAAAGCGCGGCCACTATATATCTATGAGAAGGGTTCGATTCAGTTGAGAGAACGAAAATATACCTAATTCAAAGTGGCCTGGATAATCATGCACGATACATCTTACGAGAGATTTAAAAAAATTCTCTTCAAAAACATAAACTGGATAAGAAATGAGGAAAATTACACGGTTATGTAGCAATATAATTGATCTTTCCAAGAATGGGAAACTAGATCGTGATACATTTCTTAAAAACATTAACTCTCTTAGAGGGAGTTTTAACCCTGAAACCTCTCCCTCGCTGCTCCAATGTTACGTAATATATGTAAATGCATTGCGTACAAAGTAAAATGTTTGAAATTTAAAATTGACATTATGACTTGTAAATAATTTTTTTTCATGCCATCATGTTTTAAGTGGTTCGTCTTCCGACTTGGGTGAATAACAAACAGGGTGTTTTATTTTTTATTTCACCGGAGCGCATTAAAATATTTCGCTAATATGTATCATGATCGGTCGCATAAGATAGGAGTAGAATTTTATGTTTTGTTTTGTATGCTTCTCTTATCACAGAATTGGTTTTTACATTATGATATTAGCTAAACCAGTTCAAAGCATCGTTCTCGAAACCAGATAATAGTATAACTTAGTTAGGGATGTGACGAGAAGTTCAACTACCACTTGAATAACTGTTAATATGATTAGGCATAATTTATTCGATATATTATACATAAGTCTTACAACACAAGTTAATGGTATCCATCAGCCGATGCGTTGGGTAACCATAACTAACTATACATTTCCGATTCGGAAAGTCATTTAACCCCATCGGCTGCAAATGTCATTCCGATGAAAGGGATGTGATGCTCTTTATAACTGAGAAATATAACGCGACTGATGCCATGGAAGTCGATGAAAAGTGATGACTAAGAGCGTCCTTTCAAGAACTGATTCTGCATCTGCTGGAGGAAGTCTGCAGCTCGGTTGACCGCCGTCCTCGTCAACTGGTTGAGCTCCTCTTGAGCGTTGGACGAACCCTGCGAACTTGCCTTGGCCAACTTGCTAAGCTCTGCCATTATAGTGTCAGCCGATGACTGCAGAGAAAGAAAATAGATTCAATTAGACACCACGTTGCATTTTACGGGATAAAATTTGCTGAATCAATGGCATTACTGAAGTTAGCGAAGCAGCCAAAATGGCTAACGGAATACTGGAGTGCACATTGCATCATGAGAGTCCAAACCGGGTACACTCGCTTCTCACTAGTGGTTTAAAGACCCGTGGTCATTTATGAGATTAAAAATTTTCCAAACTGTATTTGAAATACACTGGCAGGTGAAGCGTAAACAATTATTAATTAATAATATCATTAATAAAAGACCACAAATTAATAATTATCTTCTGCAAGGGAGATCTTGTGTTCCAACTTGTTGTTTCTTGTGATTTTTTTCCAAAATCAAAAATATAGATAAAAATTAAAAGATGAAATTAAAAAGCGGAAATACTGGACAAAAAGTAATATTTAAAAGTACTATAATCAATTCTATAAAAATACTATTATTCATGCATTCTGTTTGCTGTAATAAGGTGGAGCAATTACCTTTCAGTGCAATATTAATTAAGGTCTATGATTCTATGGTAGGGTAGAGCTTACCTAATTTCTGAAACTTTGGGGTTTGATAATTTTCTCTCCCACGAGGTATTAAGTGACCTTTATTTGGTTTTTCTTCCGTACATTTTCCAGCAGAAGTAAATTAAGGATAAATTTGCTACGTTTTTAGCATGTGCTATATTGAAATATTATCTTGAAGAGAAACTATCATTAAAAGAGAGTTAATGAGGAGATTTTCTAAAAACAAACATAAATTTTCAAATAAGGACCAAAGTTGTATTTCTCTCCAATCAGCTATCTTCAAAAGCAACAGGATTCAACATAATTTTAACTTCACCAGCCAATATGATGGGCGGACATCATAATATTTGATAAATTCCATGGCGTGGGGTTATCCGTATCTTTCAAGGCTTTCATTGTTTAAGTTAAACATAAATGGCATTTTTAATATACTGTATGATAACAGAAAGAATATCGATTTATAACATTAAGTCATAAATTAATGCATATAAGAGGGAAAATGGATATTAATTTCTAATGAAAATCACCTATCAAAGTCACCTCGGATTATTTTACTTTTACAATAAAATCAAAATACTTGAAAACTCGAAATTTTATGGAAATTGTCTTATTCCGCTAAGTTTTCTTGAATTTTAATCCTGAAAATGTAGATAGGATTTTTTGGTGGAGTAGTGAAGAATCATGCTCATTACTGCGATATTCTTATATGTATAGTTTTTTATTCTAAATATTAAAACATTTATAAATAGACAAATAATTTTATTGTTAAAATCTCTGTGCATGGAAGTATAGCGTTTCAATGGCGTATTCTAAGCGCTCAAAGTGGCTGCGTCGAAATTAGAACGATGTCAAATGAAGAGAACTTACCATTGGAAAGAATGAGTTGTTTTTAAGAAGAGGATACTTTATAAATTGCAATTTTTATTTGCTGCGTGTCCGTATCATCAAGGCTGGCCATTTACCAAAGAGGGCAAAGGTAAAAATCCCTTTTTGGCCTAAAAATACTTCAACTACTGAGTCATTTCGCATATACAGGCCCCTATTCGGAACCACTTTCTCCAATGGCGAAGGTGCTACCCACTCGGATATCCGGAAGCCACCCTTTCTCTAACTATGCGCTAAGTGATTATTCATTAACAAATAAAAACAGTAGACGTAACAACATCCCTTTCAAATATTATCTACCATCTGCAAAATAAACAAGTTAAATTGGAGCACCCTCTTATCCGGGGCCCAGATGCTTCCAACGAACTCCCTACTTTGGTCAGCCCTGCGTAGCATAGGTAGATATGTTATTTCACACACATGCATATTTGATGACATTTATGTGAGCAGTCATTAAGCCGGACTGTTCACCCACAGATTTCGGGACTGTACCTTGATGTTTTCGTTGAACTGCTGTTGCAGACCCTCGGCGTTCTGCGCCAGCGTAGAGGGGTCCTGAGACTGGAGTCTGCTGATGGTTGAGTTTAGTCGGGTAATGGTTTCCGAAATGGTGTTTGCTGTCGCCTCGTTTATGGAAGAGCTGTGTTCGTCGTACTGCCGTTTCAACTCCGTAACCAGGGTCTCTAGGCGTCCCTTCAATTCTCCCGTTTGATTCACCAGGACGGTGTTTACCTCATCAGGATTCGTAGATGCAAGCATGTTGTTGAACTGTTCGGTCATTGATTGCAGTTGAGTCCGCGCGTTTTCCACGAGGCCTTGGAGGTTGTCATCGGATTCCGACCTCGGGATGCGACCCGCCTGCAGGCTCTGAGAGAAAATCAAAGAAACGCTCAGAAATAGGGTTCAAAGAGGTATTAAAAATATTTCTAAGGGAAGAAAAACATCCATAAGACTATCTTTCGATAGATGGTATGTGTTATAAGCAGGTTTACCGTACTCCCTATTTTCGACGGGAAAATTCCGTTCAGACCCTTCCGTCGCGTTCATCATCATTAAACTGAAACGGATTTCGTCCCGTTAATGCCTCCAACAAGAATTGTGATTTTTTATGATATTCGATAGCAAAATACAGAGAGTAAAAATTTCGGCTGCAGATAAATCGGAGGACGGCGACTATTTGATAAAATTAAAATACAGCAAGTAGGGAAACATTTTGTGAAGTGAATTCGATTATTACAAGAATTGAATAAATGCGTAATGCACGTAGGAAATTTAGAATTTTTGTACTTAGGTGGGGGTGCTCAGCTCAGCCTCAAACCTCAGCTTTCGAAAATTATACTATTTTACCGTAAAAATCTTTTATTTCTTTGTGCTTTGTTTATTTTGTTTGCGTGTAGGGGTACTTTATCTCTGATTAAGATGAAGTTTCCATAGACGAAGTGGCCAAGAATCCTTTTAAATATCATACTTATTGGGGTAATGATAACATTCCTTGAGAAATAACGAGCGAAAACGTTATACCGTTTTCAATCAGATAGGGTATGGTCAGCCTTGTTTTATGTGTCCATGGTTCACCAATCAATATCACTTCCAACATCTTTGATAAGGGAGATATTATGCAATTATAGCAATATAATTTTATGTTCATTAATTAACGATGCAGTTCTCCCGAACTGAACGGTTTTCAGTCACCTATAGGATTTAAAAGTCGTGCAAAACATACTATCGATGTAAAATTAATGCAATAACGATGTTTTGATGGAGTGTTTGGGGGAGAGCTGTGCTCCCTTTAACCCCAGTAGCTAAATCCCTCTGATATTTATATCGATACCGCGTGTATGAATGAATTACGAAACACCCCATTAAACTGTAAGCTTCCATTGACATTAGTAGTAAAAACGAGTGTTGTGTGTTGATTGATTAAACCGCATAAGATGTTGAGTTGAGCAGAATTTCGGCCTCTTTCACTTGACAAACTTTTTCGATCAGATAAGTTCAATATCTATGAATCAAGAGTGTGTTATTTAGACAAAATATGGATAGATTGATCTCTCTTGTGTTCATAACTATAGGTTATCGATGAAACATTTCTGAAAGCTTGATAACATGATCACTAGATGGGGTTGCAAAAATCGTTTTTTTTCATAAAATGAGTTTACCCGTACATCAGTCGTTTCCATAATGTATCAATGATGAAATAGAGATATTTTGTTTGAGTATATCTAAAACGGCTTCCTTTCAAGTTAGACCACGGTGTATGTAGAAGTATATAGAATAAGCTAAGTGGACACGGATCTTACGCAGAAATAATTAGATTCTAATAAGATTCTTCGGCGTGTCTCTTAATTAACGCTCATTGCTGATCGAAGCATCTGGAAGGTTGCACAATGTCTATGTAGTTTTCCGCGCGTGTTTGAACTGAAATGGACACGTAAGTATTGAACCCTGAACTTCTTTTAATCAACCACGCCACTGCTCATAAAACTTTGATTTTAGAAGTTAGAAGGCATTATTGACCTAATAATGGTCAAAACTATAAATAATGAGACATTTACCATTCTTTCTTTTGTAATGTTCCCTTTACGTGTTAGTTAGGAAGAGTAAAATATATGAAATCTGTAAAAAAATGTAAATGTGTAAAAAATATTGTTCTGTTTTTTCAACTTTGGCCTAAACTAGTCTTAAGTCTTGAAACTAGAGGAGGAAAAAGTGTTTTCCTTTGGAAAAAACTAAGAGAAGATGTTCGATATATATGATATAGAGATATAGATAAGAAAACACTGCAAATTTTGTGCAATAAAAAATTTACCTTCCGGTGGACTCATAAAACAGAAAATTCGACAAATTAAAAACATATTTTACGGAAAAATAATAATTGTTAATGATGATTATTCTGCATTAAAAATCAATACAAGACTTCAACCAGAACACAAATAGCAAAAACAATCGAAAATATTGTCCAACATAACAAATCCACATTCAACAATAATGTTGCGTTTTCACAACTTTGGCCGGAAATTGGTTAACGTTTACTCTTTTATTATAGCAAATCTACACTATAAAACATGCGATCTTCTCCCAGACGCTGCACCCACTCGAGTTTAGGAATACTCGGCTCCCCCTCAGGGTGCTTCTCAGGTGCTCTAAACAAGGCCTATGTTTGATCTAACCTGCAATGAAATCTAAATGATATTTCTTACGAAAACTAAGACGGGAATGATTTAAACAGAACTGTTAAATACTACTTTCGATCTATATTGATAAAAGATGGGATTACACTTCGTCGGGTTGTATGATAAACTGAAATTAAATTCTTACGAATACGTGTTCTCCTTCGAGAATACGAATAGTTCTCCTTCGTTAACATTAATTATATCCCTTCGTTTTCTCATTCAAAAAGTCTAATCTTTAATTTTGTTTCGTGCTTTGCTGATTACATCTACATGTCTACTTGAGATAGAAGAAAAACGTCTTCCAATAACAATCTGAATTCCTGAAAATTCTCCAGAAAAATGTCTATAATTATTATGGATGATAACTGCTAACTATCGCATGTTTTTGCGAACATTCTTGAAACGGATTGTAAAAGCTTAAATTATTTTTCATCAATGGACTTGTGACAATAATGTATTATTGCAAATATCGTTGGATGCCCGACTACCTTGGATATGCAGTTTTTCTACCCCGTGTTTATAAGCACTGAGATTGTTTACTTAACGGTGGAATTCGAAGATTTACGTCATTGCTTACATCTTTTCCTTTCTCCTTGAAAGGATTTTTGGCTTTGAAAGCGAATGAACATGAATCGAGTTTAAAGGTTACAGCGCATGTGATAATGCCCGCCTGAAATTCGCCCTTAGTTCGGCCGACCTACATTGCCGGTCCGATCTCAACTCGTTGGAAAGAAAAGTTTACTAAGTACGATATACTTAGTGGAAACTGTGTTTAATCTGATCTGATTTTATCACGAAAAGCAAAAAATTGTGGAATGTTTTTTTAAATAAATAATAAAGTTTAAGTTCAATTTTAATAAATAATACGTTTATGTTCGAACTTAATTGAGAATCATAAAACTTTATTGAGAGAAAGTCCCAGTTACTAATAAAAAGGTTAAAAACAACGAATAATATTTTTTAAAGTTGACTTAAACCAATGCGCTATGTTAGGCGCGGCATCATCATGTGAGTCCTTGATGGGGCACGATATATAATATTCATGACAAATTTGTTATCGATTTAACAGAGAGGTAACATTTCTCTATCCGTAGGATTGTAATTCTTGTTTTGTCGATGCGATAAATATTCGACAATTTACGAGACCCAACCTCAAATCGACGGCGAAACAAGCGACTCTGTCAACAAGCAAGTAGAATTAGAAAATACCAGTAGATATTTGTTTGCAATCGAAACTGTAAACAAATAGTAAATACCTGGAGAGAGAGTGCTGCCACGAAGACCAGAAGGAAATTCTTGAGAGCCATGCTGAGAGGAGTATCGCGGAGAATCTGGTGGAAGAATGAGTGAAGTCGAGTGAAGACGCCAAACATTTATAGGCACCTCTCCCCTCCGAAGCAACCCTTCTAACGCCATCTCTCTATGGGATCTACTAACGCTCTGATAATTAACAGCGTGCAATGGACTGAAAATTTTGGTGACATTTATCATGAACGCACTTTAATTTCTTCCGGTGATCCTCTGTTGTCTTTTTAGTCCCTTAAGAGGTCCCTTGGTCCCTAAAGAGGATATTATTTGTGTCAAAGGAAGACTCGGGTAGAATCGAAGCTATGTGATATAGATTAAAAAAATAAGAGAGGAGAAGGAATTCAATGAATCGGAAAATGGATGTCATTAATGATAGAAAAGGGCTTATAATTTGGTTAATAAAGGTCAATGTTGCAGAGATGAATGAAATTACGATTGGTATATTATTGTTGCGTGACGACAATGGAGGAGGAGATGGATAAACGTAGATCGAAGCTGAAAAAATCCACAATTAATACAGGGGATTATTTGTTGCCTCAGTGCCGCCGAGCATCTTAAGCCGGAACTTACAGCAGAACTTCTTAAACGGTTCACTTGCACAATAACTTTTACGGTTTATGGATCTATGCGTCAGCAACTTTCAGCTTCAGCTCAAATTATTAAAGAATGAAACAAATAGGCCTGGTACCGTAATATATATTTAAAATGGACTGATTTTCTCTTTAGGGCATTGTGATATAAACTTTTCCTAGACTTAGAGCTTAAACTGTGACAAATCGTTACAATACCAGACCCTAAATTGAACTACAATTAAAAGCTATTTTAAGTAAGTATGCATTAAAACACCTGGCCAACGAGTAATGATTTAATTTTTTCGTATTGATTGAAAGCTCCTATTTGAGAATAAAGCAACCTAATGAATTTCTTCGTAACTATTGTAAAATTAAAAACATTTTCCGCTGTGGAGTTCCTTACTTCACCGCATAAAGCCACAGGAACATTACCAAATTCTCCATGAAATAGCCTATTTATTTATTCTCATAAACATAATACAATTGCAACGACGATAGATTTGATATCGCTTCAGCTTAATGAATTCAAGGAGCAGTATATCGAATGAAAATTCTCCTCATCCTCGAAAACATTTCCTATATATTTACTAGAGCAGTTCTGCAACCGAAGCCACGGAAGAGATATGCGGGTATCAGAGTAATGCTGTGCAAAGGGAGTCCGAGAACAGCCAAAAAAGGATGGAAACCTTCTTTTTTCCTTTTCTCCATTTAAATCGAAATGAATTGGGAATACCAGTAAGAAAACAGTGCGAAAATTGAATGAAAAAAATTTTGTGGCCGAAAATAAAGACTAAAAACGTTAAAATAATGTGTACGATTCAATGGACAGATTTATTTCTCTCTGCTAAGTTGAATCGAAACTAAAGTGGGTAATAAAAAATAGGAAATTTGTCTCTTAGAGATAGGGAAAAATAAGGCAACCTAGGTTGTATTGTCAAGGAATTAAACACGATAAAATTTTAAACAAACGTAATGAGAAATCATGGCTTTTGTACTCTAATATCTTTGTATATTTTGTCAAATTAATAGCTGTCTCTCCATTGCGATTTGAAGATCTGGGTCAAATTGCATCATTATTGTAGAGAGTTGCTCGCACTACATACAGTACATACCAGTGCGCATCTTGCAAACTGTTTTTCGGCGTGAGGCTGGGGGTGCTCCGTGACTCTACTCCTAATTATTTCGTGTGTCGTTCGCGGAAAGAATGAATTTTTGGAACGACTTGCTCTAGCATCTATTAGTATGATTTTTCCTGCAGTATAAAAACGGCTTATGTAACAGGGAGAGCGCATTATATCAGTTACATCTCCTAAGAACGTAATATCCTTCTACTTCTTAAAAAATGTAAGCCTTTGTTTATATCTTATTAAGTTTCCCATCCTGCCTCCTTAAGAATCTGAGTTACACTCACTGATTTTTCGTAACTTTTTTTAAACGTATCGCCTTTCGCTGTACCTTATCTAATTCACAAATGCAACGCTTATTAGCAGGGTCCAATACACTACACGCACACTCAATTTCAGTCCTAACTAACGCAAACTAACATTACAGACTTTTTTTATAGCTCCTCCTACTATTCTCTGGTCGAATAGAGTTTTTTGAATGCCTGTCAACATATATTATGTATGTAGGTACCCCAACTAAGCAGTAATTCACCTATTTGATAGTCAAGTGATATTTGGTAGAAAATTATGAAGAATTCACGAAGAAAATATGATATTAATTATGGACTATATATAATTTTCTCTTTGTGAATTCAGAATATTCATGTATTCGAGACAAAAATAGAAATAAAACGATAGAAGGATTAAAAAGGAATGCTAATTATGTTACGAAGAAAAGTAGCGCATCGTATAGGGAATCGAGTAGTTCCGGCGCTCTTAGAATGTACGGTGGCGTTCGTTTATCGCTTTTCATGATAACTGCCGCTGAATCTAACTCCTTTTTCGAGTTCATCAAAGTTTTATTCGCAAAATTTTCTTTTCTATTTATAACATAAGATTAAAGTTCGGAGATATTCCTTGTTAACATAGATTTAAATCATAAATGCAAATGCAGGCAGGCAACGCCTTTCGCATGGCATTACTCCTGAAAATTCCGCGGAAGACAAAATTACGAAAGAGAAGTAATTAAGAAGATAGAAAATACGAAATTCGATGATGATTCTTGTGTAAATGGACCAGCGTGATTTTTTAAATATCGGTGAGAGGTGTAATTAAGGTGGCGTATAAGTAAGGAATCTGAGAGAAGAGTAATTTATGGAAGAGAGATCTGAATAGATAAGTTACACGAAAAAGGTAATATAAAGTATACAGGTCTTTTGTATCTTCGCCCTATAATGAGTTAAATTTGTTGTTTAACTCGTAGGTCTTAATTTTGCTATTACCGCAAAAATTAACTCTGTAAAACTGTGAAATAAAATATCGATGCAAAATTATAAAAGACAAAATAAACGAGGAAAGTGGAAAGCTTTAACCTTGCCATAAATGATGTAGAAACTTTTCTGATAATGTGTACGGGCTTAAAAGAAGCAAGTTAGTCGTCGTGATGAGGAAGGTGGCTTATGAAAGCTGTATCCGAAGCTGCTCTATGAACGTGCAGCCAATTACAATCATGACAACAGCCTGAGTTGTTTTGATTAATTCGTCTGGCCAACAGGCGGTGTATTAACGATGGAAGATGAATGAGACATTGCCTCTGTTGCAAGGCTTACCGACGATGTTCTTTAAGATCATTCACCGTTTCACTACCTCGTTCTAATTTTTCTTCTTATATTTGTCCTCATTAGTTATGTTCGTCCCTACGTTTCTACATTCATGCTAACAATCATGCATTTGTTTTACATTGGTTCGACGCAATCATTTTTTCTACGTATAATTATCAAAGAAAGCAATTTCGCGATCTTCAAGCGCGGAAGAGCAAAATGAATTTCCGCAAAGTAAGGAATTGGTCGTAAGTGATCCACCGCGAAAGAGAGTAAGGACGCAAAAGGCGAGACCAGCCGATATTAAAAATTAATTATTAATTTTTGGCTGGGAAAAGGTAGAGGAAATGTTAAATTTCTGTCCCCTTCCGAAGGGCACCGAACGAAGAAACAAACACGTCTGCGGTGTTGGGTCTTTTACATTATTATACGAGCTAAAAGTCGGAGGGTGTCTGGCGGATAGTTAAAATTTTAATCATCTTCATATGTAAATAAACCAACACAAGTAAATATCAAATCCCCGTTAGAAACATTTCGCCACGATGACAAATGTTCGGTTTCATCAAACCATTCCACACATAAACGCCGGAAGAGAAGAGTTGAGGTTCGACTTCCGGATACCTGACTTATTTTTACTTCTGTTTGTCGTTGAAAATTTAGCTTTATGAATAAATCAATTTTTGTGTTCAGCGCATTCTTAACACCAGGCATTATAATGTACTAGTAAACGCCCCCGTCAGGCATGACGGGACTTAATTTATTTTAAAAATATATCTACTATGTTAAATGTAGGCTTTCATTCATTTCATGTAAGTGATATACGACAGCGATACCGGGCGGGCGAATGTATGAAATTTAAAGGGAGGCGATATAAAAGGTTCACACTGGAGCAACCAGGCAACGCATCGNATTATTTATAATATTTATTCTACTGTTTTCAAGTCATGAAAGCCTACTTCACGTAAATTTCTATTAAAAATTATAAGAACTGATTATCCCCGTGCACTTATATGGGATAATTCAAGAAATCAACATTAAACAATGGCCTTAGTCGTCAAAGGGATGGGTTGTTTATTTCTTAAATATTTTACGAAATTTCCGTGTGTTTTATCAAAATCTTCGAATGTTTGGATCGGTTCGGATCTATATCAATATATCACGATGAAAATAAGAATCTACGATCGTTTTCCTTCCTTTTGACACTTCTCTTGAATTCGTAGGACCATTGTATCTAATTTAATTTTGTAGAAGAATCGACCTCTGCAAGTCATGAAAACGTATTTTACGTACATTTCTTATGGAAAAGTATACTAAATGATTATCCCCGTGCATTTATATCGGATAATTCATGAAATTAACATTCAACAATCGCCTTAGTCGTCAAAGGGATGGGTTGTTTATTTCCCAAATATTTTACGAAATTTCCGTGTTTTTTATCAAAATCTTCGAAAGTTCGGATGTATTTCGGATCTATATTTCACGACTAAAATAAGAATCTATGATCATTTTCCTTTCTTTTGACACCTCTTGATTTCATAGGACCATTGTTTCTAATATAATTTTGTAAAAGAAACAACCTCTTCAGGTAACGAAAGCCTATTTCACGTACATTTCTTATGGAAAAGAATACTAACTGATTATCTTCGTTAATTTATATGGGATGCTCATGAAATAAATTTTCAACAATTGCTTTTGTCGTCAAAAGGATGAGACGGACGGACGGACGGAGAGACATTTGCTTTTTATATATATTATAATGCATACTTAAAATGGATTTATGGATTAAAGTTTCACTTTATGGCCCGGTATTATAATGGTTTGCTAGTGTTGAGGTGAAGAATTTTTTGTTTGTTTCCTTTATGTATGGATCAACGTGGATGTTAACTATAATGTTCAATTTAATTCTAAAAATACCGTGTGTGATACCAACCCTAAATTCATCATTAGTTATAGTCAATTTTAAGCGTGTATTACCGCCTTAGCGTCTCAAATATTCATTTTGACTTTTGTCTTTTAGCTTTTTTTGAAGACAAATCAAGCTCCAATTTCTTCATTTCCAGAATGCAAGATGCACTACAAGCTGAACGAAATCCATCGCAATCTAAATGAGAGTAATAATGTTGGGTACGAGCCGAATGCTCAATCTTAGGGAATTAAAGTATTTAACAGTACCAAGCAAGTAAATTCAAAACGTACCCCTGAAATCTGTCCGAAACATAGCCCAAAATCTCTCTCGAATTCTTTTAAAAACCAATCCACGAATCTAATCTCTCTTTTCAATATTTTGTTTTATTCAGTGGTTCCGTATTTACAGCTTATTCCGCTGGCCGCTCGCGGAATGGTGAGGTTTTTAAAACGATTTTACTTCATTTCCTTCTATCTTATGTTACGTCGGTCTGGCCAAGGACAGTTGCACTATATTAATTGCAACTTCCGTAAGCAAAGTCTCTCTGAAATTTTAAGGAAACCGTGCTCATTTCCCAGTCTGGTGAGCAACTGCGTCAGTAAAATTCGCAGTATCTCCGTTGGGAATTAAAAATCGCATCTTCTTTCGATTCGCCTACTCGATTTCACAAGTGCAGGTCACATAAGCTAGGTTCCGTACGATTACCGCGTAACCTAAATAAATCCACATGAAAATGAATTATTAGTAAGACATTCTTACCATTTCACTTTACCTACAAATAGTATAGACCGACTCCTTTTTCAATTTCACACGGAGGTTCAATAATATGAGTAATCATCCAAAATATCGAATCTCCTAATTATTTTCTGAATTGAAATTTTTGTTAAAACAGAAATACGTTGTTACCAGAGTGATGCAGTATAATATACAATCCAAACCAATTTACCACTGATCAAAACATTACGGCAACTTAATAGCCCTTCCTTCGTATGTTTGCACCTTGAAGTAGTAATAGTAATATTGGTAAAAGTGCTTCGACAGCTAAGGTCATTTCAAACGTAGTCCCCTACCGGGAATCAAACCCGGGACCTCTTTTACGGAAGTCGAGCGCATTGCTCACTTGGCTACCTGGGAGCACTTATAGCTTGTAATTATGTTAAAACATCCCTTACTTATATTAATGCCTTGTTTCTTGGGGAATGATATTTATGGTATTATTTAAAGCATCATTATGATATTAGTGAACTACCCCGTCGAGAAAGACGAAACTTAATTTTAATTATAACGAATTCTATGATAATAAAACTCATAACTTAATCATATTTAATTTTTTATAAATATCAATCATGTTACAATTTAACAGAAAATGCTGTCATCACACGAAATTTCCTCTTAAAGAAGATTAATATCTACTTTGCCATTACTAAAAGGCCCTGAATTCCAAATTTACTCTTATGGGGAGACCTCTGAGCTCGTTTTAACATTCGTAAGCGGACGAGTTGTTTTTAACCATAAAATTTCACGAAACTCTCGTCTATTTTGTCGCATTTCTCGCAACTTCGGATTCGAAACGACATTACTCGACCAAAGTAGGGTTTTAATTTCAATTTTCGTTATTTAAGGTACTTATTCGATTTATTAGGACTACTAATTCTAATTTTGCTTGTAAATGAAATGAAATGCTGCAAACGGTAGAAAAGATCTTTACATATATTTCATATAGGCTATTTCCGATCGTAATTTTTTTAAGTAAGGACCAAAGCTGCCGCATAGTAAAGTGGGCAACGCGTTCGACTTGCCGAAAGGGGTCCCGGGTTCGATTTCCGGTGTGGGTTCATGTGGAATGACCTTAGCTGTCGAGGCACTTTTAATGATACTACTGCTACTAGTAACGACGAATTCCTAATTAAAGGAAGAATCCTAATGTTTTATACGTTTATCTTAACGGAAAGCGCAGTTAATTATTTTTGAGTTATTTGTCGATGAACTACTTATGGGAGGTTACAGACATCGGAGACGTAAATAAATACATGATGGGCAATTCATGTCAATAAAAGGGGCACCCAAAAGACGAACTTCGGGCCGATTACGGCCCTGTCCAAACATTAGTACCATTACCACTCCCATTACCACTCCCATTACCATTAAAACCAAACATTCCCTTATCGTTCTTCGGTATGCCGTGTCTTGCAGTCTTCATTCATGCTGATTCTCAATATCCTAAGCCTGCGTAACAGGGTTACCCGACATGTCAACGGTAAAAACAAAAATTAAGCAGTCGTCAGAAGCATGAAGAAACGAAGAATTAACCAAAACAATTTATTTCGTCCATATTCAAACATCCTCTTCACCGTCCTCGAGCTTTTGCTGCTTATTTTTCCGATAGCGTGCGTAGTAATTCAGCAGTCAGATAATCCAGCCTTGACCTAATGTTACAGTACGGAAGTGCGTCATTGACGTCCGTCGCGACGAAAAGATCCAATGCTCTTTGCATATTTCTCGATCTGAAGGCGATGCCTTCCGATTTCGAACCCGTTCCTACTTCAATGCAAAATTAAACCATTAGCAGCTTCCTTGTATTAAAGATAGTTCTGTTATTTTCTTAATAATTTCAGCATTATATAATACCATTCCTCAGATTTCAATTACTTCATTTACAATAGAAAGGTCCCAAAATTGGATATCTTAGAACAATTAGAAAAAAAAGTGGTGTACCTACCACTTTATTACCTACGACGACGTTTAATACCCACGAGCTCGTATATCTTGACAAACATTCACCAATTACCTACCTCCTCCCCTTGTTTGTTTACGGTCGGATCTCTTCCCCACTCTCATTTATTCCCTCCCTAACCTCTCCTAAAACACTGTTTTTTACGGCAGTTTTCACCCGAAGATTACTACGTATTAGTCGAAATTGGTCGCTAAGTTTTTAAATGTATTTCCATGGGATTTTACGAAATGTTTTCACTTCTTCTGATAATGCAACTCCACATACTGAAGGCTACCACACCACAATTTATCATAAGAAGTGGAATTTTAAAATAGACTCAATGTGAAAAATACCGATGCAGACATAATCTGCAAATCATTTGCTGCATGAGAGTATTTCTTAGCAATATTTTGTTACAAAGGAAATAAATATACCGTGAATATAAGGTAGTATATCTTCTATTACACACTGTACTTGTATGTTTGTAAGTATTCCTGTACTTCAATTCTCTACTTTATTTCGAGCTTTAATCAAGGTTTTGGTAAAACTTGAATGATAGAAATAATTTGCGAATTGTATTTTATGCGGTAGAATTGGTTACCCGAGTAAATAATGACTTGTGATGGCCTTATGCCTCCGTGGTAGTTCACAGCAGCACAGGCAAAGCGCGGCTTCATCCGATGACCCCTCTGGTGAAAAATGGGAAAGGAGATTTCTCGAGAATAAAACGCTGTTTGAGACTCCTCGGCGATGAGTAGATTATCTGATGTCTTCCTGGCCTTCGCCGTCTCTCCTTCGAGTAGACTTGCAGTATAAAGTGTTCAGTGGAAAATTTTCGAAAATTAATTGGTGCTTAACCCCATCTCTTTTAATCCAATCAAAGGTTTTCTTCTTAAGAGTTTATCTCTCCTACCTTGTAATAAATTACTATTTAAATATACCGCTGAAAGTCGCTCGTCAGATACTAGCTGCTAACCTCCTTAAAAACTAAGATCCTTAACTCCTAAGATCCTTACCTGCTAATCAGTGGGGCTTTTATCAGCAGTAATGGTGCCCTTGGCACTCTCCAATCATTTTAAGCCCTGATCGCAGTCTCGCGGTCTGTCAGCGGAGAATTTTTATTACCTTAAGATTTATTTCATAAATATCTTTTACACAATATGAATGTACCGCATACTTACTTCTGTAGAATTTTATCCGCTTATCTAGAATTCAATCGCATCTCTTACATCAAAGTCAGATGTTAGGTGGTATTTTCATATAGTCCAATCACAAAAAGGGGGAAGAGAGGAAAAATGGTATCGATTAAACATAAAAATTTGTCACTCTAAACTTTTCTTCTCACAAAATCTAAATTCCTCTGGAGAACCTCGACTATCAGTTTTTTCGCACTATCTGACTAGCATATATTAGAAAAGGAATCGTAACATCTAATACAGCTTCTATGTCCGTATACATTATCTCAGAATTCATTAGCAAATTCAAGCTATCATTCAAATATCGAAATCAAGAATAATGTTGTTAATACCCATCCGTTTATCCAAGCATTCTATAATGTAGCGTCTCCCCTTTCGCTTTTTTCAGCAAAAGAATATCTTACTCGTCTTAAGAATCCTATATTCGATAAGCATAATGTGTCGCTAAATTACAACATTCAGGAACTTTTTCTCCGCTCCTACCAATAATTCTCTGGACTTAGCTAAGGGCTTGTCTTAAAATCCCGTCCCTGTAAGTTTTAAATTTGGTTACCTTAATGATTTTACTCTTTCCCTGCGAACAGTATGAAGAAATTCTTTTTGGGTTCTCAGTCGGGAGATATTGAAAATGTCGCGACGTTTCGGCTACATCGGTGGAAATCACCAATATTACCCGACTGAGAATCCGAGAATTACTTATCCGAGGTTACTTTAATGTCATCTTTTCCTGAAGTCAGCCCCAAGATATTCCACGGGAAAACTATGATTTTTCTTCAGCAAAGTCTTTGAGGATATCTAACAATCAAACAAGTCAATTTAGAATAAATTTGTACATCGAGTTCTATTTTCTTCATGTAATGCAAAAAAAATATAGCCACAGTTTCACTGAAGAAACTATCAAACAGGCTATCAAAAGAACCATAAGTCTATGTGACGATCCAACCTTGACCTAATGTTGTACTATGGAAGTGCGTCATAGACCACCGTCGAACAGAAAAGAGCATCTTCGGATTTTCTCGAGCAGTAGGCGATTTCTTTTGAACCCGTCGTTCATTTCCCAACATCGAAAGGAACATTCCAGTTTTGGAAGCTTCGTTTTGGTCAAGGAAATTCTGTTATTTTCTTAGACTCGCATGACAGGAGATATTTTAAGAGGCTAAATAACGTATCCACTTAATTATAGTTCGTGTTAACTTATTTTGGGCCTTGGAAACTTAAATTTGTCTCAAGAGATCAATGAAGGTTAAAAATCACCTTCTCATTTGTTTGGAGGTTTGGATAATGGCTATGATTGACATCCAGTTGTTGATTGGCTATTTTAGAATTTTTGATATTGAACTGGCGTAAATATTTTCTTTCTACTGTCTGTCTTTACACCGTTCAGCCTGGAGACATGTTTGATCATACTCAACGATTGCCTACTCAACGATTTGCTTCAAAACTTTTTGGATTCGGGCGACCATGCAAATGAAGACTGGGGTAGGTTACTCTCCTCAATGAGCCGAAACCAGTGGGCGAAGTGCACGTAAATGCATCACAATCACCCTATAAATAACACTTTTCAAAGTATTCAAAATAAGAAGTGACCAAAACAAAATACCAGAACACGGCTTCACTTTCGAAATTCCCGATCATCCAACACTCAACTTGCGTTCAAGACGTAAGAAAGTCTGCCTAAAATAAAAATAAGTGGTCGCCCTCTTCCTTGATTTCAATACCGAGTCCCTCGCCACAAAGTAATTGACAATAAAATTAGCGATTACTATAATAACAAGGAAGTACTTAATTGGGTAAAGGATTTTCTCTATGAGAAGAAATAACCGGTAGCACATGATGCTGTGGCTATGGCAAATTACTCTATCGAATACAAAAATCAACATCTAAGGATCTATTCAAGATATTATCTCGAAACAAAACGTTTATGACTATTCAAACATTTTTCTGGGATTTTTCTCTTATTTTACTCGTTACTCCGAAAACAAAAAAATTGCAAGATGGTAATTTTACTATACGGCCGAATTTCTTCAAAATTCAAATTAGTGCGATCAAGTGTGACTTCGTGGAACTTCACACAAAAAAGAGGCGTTCACCCGTTTTAGATGTTAAAGAAGTCTTTCGATCTTGAAATCACGATCTTTCTTTGTTCTTTGAAAATTGAAAGTTAAATCGCCTAAAGATGCCAATGAATCGTGATTTTCTCCAAAAGCAGAGCGGGCCGTATTTAAATGGATCAACAGGAAGCTAGTATCACATTGAAATAAAAACATACATGAGTGATTGATTTCTCTTAAGTGCCCACATTGCCTAGATGAGTTGAGTAATTCCACATTTTTTCACCAAAGAATCAATTTCGTAATAGGTATTTCATCGTTTCCGAACTACATGGGTTCACCGGGCAAAGAAACTTCTCGGCGACGAAAAAAATTATAATAATGAATATTAAATAAATCGATCAATAATTATATAATGTAATGTGATAAATTGAATAGCACGAACTATCGGTAGATTTATAAAATGATATGGAGTTTTTCCGTGAACTAGAAATAAAACTTTTTAATGATGTTGATTAGGCAGTTATTGAAGAACGCACGATATTTGCGCTGCATCCCTTATAATTTATATAAGGATTTTAAAATTTTAGATTTTTTGTAATAATAATTTAAAATTGCAGTTTATAGGTTTGCTTTTTTGCTATGCCCTTTTGTTTTCCTTTAGGTAAAGGCGAAATAATAAATTGTGAACCATTACGAAAGTGGTTATTTCTTGTGCATGAAAGCGTGCCATTTATTGGGTCATCCAACATGTAAATTCTCTATGAACAAGAATGCTTATTATTGTATAAGGTCTCGCTGTCTTTAACATAAAATATTAATGAATGTAAAGGTACGTGGACTACACTAGGTTCGACTCTTTAGACGAAAATGAGTAAAAGAATAAGAGTTTGTATTGATTTTCAAAAATAATTCTCATTTTTTCAATCAGGACATGGTATTGGTATAGTTGTAAGATGATCTAGGAGTTAGACGCAAAAAGTGAGTTAAAGAAAAGAGTCGCGGAGGTCTTTAAGCATCCGAGTGACGCTCACTGATTTATCGTAGCAATTCTTCTCTTATCGGGAGGGTCCTATACACTACACGCATTCTCAAGATGAACCCTAATGCAAAATAACATTGCTCGCGAACATGTTCTTCGCTCCGTCCGACTATTCTCTTTACGAATCCCAGTATCTTAAGCGCTTTTCCACGTGCATTATGGATGTTTGTACTCCATGTTAAGTTATTCGTGACTCAAGATATTTCACCGATTGTACTATTGATAAGTTTATCCCACGGTGACCGTACAAATAATCATCAATAATAGATTAACTCTCGAAGAAGTTAACCACTGAACAACTGAGTATAGATAGATCTCCAATTTCCAACCATCGTACCATTTCGTAATTTTATGCAAGTCATTCGATAGGGTTAATCTATACTCCCTACTAAAATGCTAATGTGAAAATCTAATGATAGACCTATAAAACATGTTCATAGAATATTTAACATTGCTTATATCACTATGTAGTGTAAAGTCTATCAATCACTCTTTGTAATTTATAGAATTACTATAAATGTATTACTAAGTACGTAATTCAAAACTTGTTAACTTATTCTTGTCGTAGTCAAGCTACTAAGATGTATATGAAATGTTTATTTGTGCAATTTATGAGAAAAAACGAATTTTTACGCATAATTGCAAGTGGGAGCCTCATTCTGACCTTTGCGCCTAATGCCTCTGACCCGCCCCTGCTACCCGCACTCTCCTTTATTCGTGGAATCCTGCCAATAAGTTACTGCCCAAGCATTTGATTCTACAATCAATTTCCGTTTTACGAATTTTTTTAATAATGCAAGAACTAATGTTTTTCCAAACACGAGGAAGTCTTATCCAAAATAACAAAGTTGAAGTATATAAATATCCTGAATACTATGAGCATTTTATTCTCAAATAAGAATCATTATGGTTTTCCTGCTTTCAAAGCAAATATCAAGTTTTAATCGAGTTGTATAAAGCAATGTAGACTCGATATTTCCGACTGTAATTAGTTAAGTTGAAAAATAAGAACAGGTTTTGAATTTTGCCACTCTCTCAGCAATCTGCTGCTCCAAGTGAAAAGACTGAATCAAAAACAGAATTCAAATGATCCCAGGACATACCAAGAATCGAAAAGGTAAAAGCAAACTTTTGTGAAATATTTATTGAAGGTTCTTATGCTTAGGATGTCCCATGACAGAAAAGTTACAAAGAAAAATCTATATTATCAGCAAATCACTTGATTTTTCTGTGCTTTTACTGTACACTTCCTCAGTGTGAGGAATGTAACTCCCTTCTAACCGTAAAACACATTCTCATAGAATGCCAGAAATTCTCCGAGGACCAACAGAAACACTTGAGAACAGGGATACTAAAGGAAATTCTTGGGAACAATCCTGAGATGATAGACAGAGTTGTGTCATTTATGAAAGCCACAGGCCTTTTTTCGAAAATCTAAGAGAAGCCCTTGCACAGATTGACACATTACTACCTTTACAAGACTCAACTATGCTTTTTAGCTAAAGTTTTTAATATTTATCTATTTTATGTTTTTTAATCATGTTTTCACGCCACCATTCTAGTACGGTGAAGAATGAAGTTTTTACCTTCCCCTATTTTCCAAGGTAAAGTAAAACAGGTTTTAGTGGATTAAATATCTCTATAGACAAGGTGCAAAATGACCTCAGCTGTCGAAGCACCTTAAAACCAACTACTACTACTACTACTGTACACTTTCTCTTTCTTCTAAACCACGAACTTTTGTAGAAAACAATTTGAAAGGTGTTCTTCCAACGCCATTGATATGCTTATACTTAACTTGGATGCGGAAACAATGGTATTTAGTGGCTAATAAGGAGATAATTTAATTGTTTTAAACGATTTATTTTGGCAGGATTTTACCATACATTAGAATGAGGTGATTTTTAATCCATCGCTTAGCTTGTGCTCTTGTCAAGTTCTGTCTCCTTCGACGAAGAACACCGCCCTTCTTCTTCAGTTGGAAAGTTGAGAGCAGGGTTGAGTTGGAGTGTTCCCGGAAGTTCTATCTGGTACCTTTAACTCTGGTCGAACTTCGATTGGCTGCTAAAGGAATCTAAACGACATCCTTTGTCCCATGAGAGATGTTAGAGGCATTTGGGGGTCGAAACGGTGGGGTAAAGGAAGGAGGATAGGAATGGGGGAGCCTAAGGCAAATGCTTAGGAGCTGCTAGCATGTTCCACAGCAGCCTTAAACTGAGTGTTCATCGCCGTGAGTATTTCCATGCCCTGATTGAAAGCGTTCCTTGCAAAGGTGGCAACGTGGTCGTGGACATCTCCTGACTCATCTCCAGCAGCCTTAGCCAGCTTCTTCGTCTCCTCGAGGAAAGTCTCCATGGATGACTAAGGGAGAGACAAAGTGAGTATAGATTAACGTTAGGTGCAAAAGCTGTTACATTTTTGGCAAAATATTCGGCTCTATTTCGTGATATGTCCCCTATGTTCTCCCACTCCCATAAGTACGTCTTTCCCAACCGTTGTGCCATTGTAATCTCTTGGTTCGCCGCATGATATCGAAAACTAACGCAAAATTTAATTCTTCACTACCCAAGTGCTGTTTATTCTACATATCCGCTGTGTTTTAATGGGATTTTCGTTAAAGTTATTGTTTTATTTGTTTTGAGAACTTAAAATGTTCTATTCTCAACCGAGTATTCTTCTCATTATTAATTTTAGATTTTACTAAATCAAAATAACGAATTTTAAGGAGAGGTTGGTCGTAAATTGAAGAAGATTCAAAGAGTAACGATCGCTTCATTGTTGTAAGCGACATAAGATGTTAGAAATTCAAGCCGTAAAGTATCGAGAATAACATCTTTATCTGGTGGATTTAGTCTTACAAGGCTACTTCTCACACCTCCCTGCATTGACAATCGTAAGCAACCATGATCAAACCAGAACCTAGACTCTCGTTATTGTTAGATAATCAAGCTTGAAGGCTTTTAAATAAAACCAGAACGGTCCTTCGCAACTTCCACGTTAAACGTAGGCCTTATTCTGAAGTGGATATAAGATTTTTAACTTAAATACCACATCAAATTCATAAAAGTTATAGCTAATATTTTTTCCTCTAGCTTAGCAGGGGACGGAGGAGTTTAAGATTATGATCTTTTATCCAAGTAGTCACGTCCTAGTAAATTGATCAATCCTTCAAGATATGTTTGAATGGGAGAAAGAAATTTGGCTTTTCATCGCAAACTGTATTCGTGAAATATATGTACTCTCAAGGAGATGGGGAAACGGGGTAAATTTTTACTGGCGTACAATTTAAAAGAAAATGACGACGAATTTTAAAGAAAAATCTTTTAGATGATATTAAACCCTTATCGACTCACAACTGAGTTGAAATAATTCGATATTTGATTGAGCAATGTAATGACAACAATATGAGGCGACACATGTTCAAATCCGGGTATTATGTTACAGGAGGCATAAATAAAGATAAAACTTATGAGTTTGAATTAACTCGCTGTAGTTCTTTATTTGAAATCCGTAATCGGCTACTTTCGAAGCGTTCTGATTCGTTATCGATTTCAATCATTCCAGAGTTAGATTCATTAATCAGAGATTGATTAGAGTAATTATTTGCCCAAAATTTACTTCGTGAAATCTACCTGAAAAAATGTGCAACATTACGTTTCATTTGAAACGAGCGAGCCTCCTTTTGTCATCTGTGAACGACACTTGCTTCGTATATTCTGGTTGTCATTCATGTTGGTTCCCCCATAAATTTATTAGTTTTCCTTCGTAACAATTTATGAATAGTCTACCTCACATAGCAATCAACTTCCATCAAATATTGTAACCACCTTTCAATAATAAAAATATAATTAATGGACAAATACCCAAGTAATAATCAGTTAAATGTCGAATCCCCAATTTGCAGCCAAAAAATCCAGAACTTTTCTCGCACCTTAATAGTACACCCTAGATTTTTACGTGTTTTAATATTTGTGAAACCAAAAATAGCGTATAATCATGTGCACAAATTAACCAACACTTTCTGGCATTCAAAAATCAGTTAATTTTCTCTGTTAACAAAGCCAGAGAAAGTTGGAAGAACTAAAGAAAATTTTTAGTTACACAGAGCTAGAAAGTATTGCCAGACGTAGTTGTAATGTGTTTACTTTAAAATATTTCAAATCTGGTTGTGTTAGGTACTAAAAGTATATAATTTAGTGTTTTACCAATGGATACTTGGCTGTGAACATTGTAATTTTTTTATCATTCCCTATGTAATACTACATTATTTCCGAAGGAATATTGTTAAATGGAAATAATCAGTGTTTTATCGCATCTCTTTAGCCATGCTTTTTAGTTTTTCCTGAGCTCTTAGCTTAGGTTTTTTTAATCCACAAAGTAGTTTTCTTCATTGTACTTTTGCAAACTATCTCTCTCTTTTCTTGTCTCACATGACGAAGGGTTAGATGTAAGAAGAGACTTGTTAATCTCAATCTCGCCCTGAATAAAATCCTTTATTATTATTAGTTGGACCTGGCAAAAGTGGTAGGGTTTTTCCGCAATCCAAGTCAGAGGTTTAAAACACTCTATAAGTCGTACGTCTGTAGATGGAACTCGCGTTTGGAGAGCAAATGTTCTGGAATTACTCTACTGTCCTACAAATCGGTATTCCTAACTTCCCGTCTGATTCCAAACGCAACTTCCACCTACAGATATATATATATATATATA
>KZ308393.1:1156043-1181316 GCA_000376725.2 Ladona fulva
GTTGATGTTATGTTTATTTGAGGAGATATAAAATGCCAAACTTTAATTTTTTCGCGCCACAATTTTTGGGCGGAGGTAACTACACTTTAATTCCGATTTCTCGGGCCTTATATTCCCGCGATGAAAAACCAGATTCAGGTTTATTTTTATTCCAACACCTTGTATACAGTAGTTATAAGGCACAAAGTTTCGTGTTTATTGTATGTTTTTTTCAAAAGATATAAAATACCAAACTTTAAATTTTTTTCGAGCCATACTTTTTTGGGCCGATTTTGCTTCAAATTTTCTTCGCAGATTTCGCTCGTAAAAGATTTGTTATTATTTTGTGTAATAGAGCAACATAGGTTGTATAAGAATACCAATCTATATCAAGAATACCAAGCGGGGACCGTTGGTCCACTTGACATGGAATGGCCCTATAGTCTCTTGTCGTGAAGAGAACAAACGCAATCATCGGCCGTTTCTTTTCGCCTCACTCAGTGAAACTTGGAGCATCACATTGAGCAAACCGAAAATCGTTTGAGTAGATGAAATCATTTACTTGCGCAGATTCTTCCGACAGTCGGTGTATCAAAAGGATCCTTGACCTTCCCACGATGATGAAACAGAATCCGGCTGCGTAATCTGAGGAGTTTTTATCTGAACATTCTCAGTCGCTATATCTGACCATTTGCTTATGCCTCAACTTTTACCGACGGAATTGCTAATCGTACGTTTGGATTAAAAATGAAGATCATAGAAATGAAGGAATAGTTTTATCAATACGGCCGCAGCTCAAATTCTTTGGTTTCTTCCTCTGGGCATAATTTGCAACTCCAATTGCGAAATGAAGAAAAACTTCTTCCAAAAGAGTAAATTGAAGTAGTAACATTTGAGATTATATATAGCATTAGTTAGACGACATTTTTATTGTGTTTTTATTGTCTATATTACTCCGACAAATACAACAAAATGTACTGGATGATAAATCAAGCACTTTGGGACTTTACTAAAGGTAAAAAATAAAGTTATGAGAACATATGATAGAAAGAGAGCTGAGTTAACAACAGAAGCCAAGAAATTTTCATTATTTATCGGTAACAAGGCTAGTAATAGCTGTTGTATACTAAACTTGGGCCGTTGTTTCCAGAAATGAGCTAATAAAGCCAGCGCATATGGTATTTTTATTATAATAGCTTTTATTTTTGCTCTTTTCCATCATTTTACATATATTCTCCTGTATCGCAAATGTCATTTTATAGCAAACTTATTCTTATTTCTTCAAATTTTACGATGATTGTGTATAGAGACAATATAAATACATTTAGGGAATTATTGCCAAAATTTTATTGCTATATTCTATTCTCTTTAAGAAGTACAAAAAGAAATTAAACTTGCCCATGAAAGTGTTAAAAAATATATAATGTCTTCTAAAATATTTCCTGAATCCCCTTTCCTTTTGCAACTTTATTCCTTTCGTTTTTGTGTTTTTGTGTATTTCCTTATTAAGAGACTTTCATCACAAACAAAATAAATTTATACACTGAACCTCTGTCGGCCTGTGAAAGCAGCGTAGAAGTGGAAGACTAAAAAAGTAGATATATCCCTCAACTATGGTGGATGAAAAGTTGTAGTTAAGGAAGCTTTCATGATGCAAAGGGGGCTGATAAAGGGTATATTCAGGGAAATTATTATTTGTCGAGGTTAGGTCAATAGGTCTCTCTTACACCTAACCTCTGAATTTTTAATATAAAACCCATAAATACAAAAAAACAACTTACAACGCAAATGGAATGTCTATAATCCTCAGTCTGGAATATTTCGATCTAGTGTTGGGAAGAATAAATTATTGAGAGATTATAGGTCTTCGAGATTCGGATGTGGCGTGTGACGGAAGAAGTTGGGATGATGGTAAAATAATCAAAAGAAAGGATTTTGATTGAGTGAATTAAGTGGAGGCAGATGATATGAGTGGATCAAAAATTGAGAGCAGACGGATTGCTCAAGAGAGTAATTACGTATGTGCTGTATAAAAGAGGACAGACAGAGGAGACAATAGAGGGTAATTGTTCATTACAATATGTGACGGCAAAATTTACCAAGAGGTAAAGGAAAGGGCACTGACTATGAGGTTTTAAGGTAAAAGAACCTACCGAGTGATACACGTAAAGAAAAAGTGACACTTAATTAAAGGTTGACTTTCTTCTCAGTGTAAACAATTCTGAGTGAAAGTAAGAAAACATACGGACAATAGGCATAGTATCGAACCATAATACTTTTCGAAACAGTTTTTGCTCCGGTTTAGTTTCGGTTTCGTTCTTACCACTATCGTAGAACAGGTTCGAACCGGTTGTTTTATTCTGACCGTTGTAATCCTTTGGGCAAGTAGTAGTTGGGCAAGGCAAAGATGCAGAGGAAGTGGAAGGGTTCGGAATAGGAAATAGAAACGAAAGGGGACAGAAATTAGTAGACTTTTGAAAAAGGAATAACCTCTGTATCACAAACACACTTTTTCAGCACCATAATAAAAGGAGGTACACATGGAAAAGCCAGAAGATACGTATAGGTACCATATTGATTACATTTTGGTAAGAAAAAGGTTTAGAAATAGTGTTAAAAATTCAAAAAGTTACCCTGGTGCTGATGTTGACTCAGACCATAACAAAACAAAATTAGGAAACCGTGGGTGACGGTAGAAATGATAAATAAAAAGGAGGAAAGAAGGAAATGGAAAAGGGTTAACACAGAATGAGGACGTAGAATGTATAGGGCTCTCAATAATGAATTGAGAAGGGAAATAAATAGGGCAAGGGAACAGTGGTGGAAGGTTTAATGTAACGGAATAGAAAAGCTGGATGAAAATGGGAGGGTCGACCTAATGTATAGAAAGGTGAAACAGTTAACAGGAAATAAAACACGAAATAAAACAACCACAATAAAAGTTAATAATGGTAAAGTTTTACGAGATCCAGCCAGCATAAGGGGAAGCTAGAAGGAATATGTTGAGGAACTATATGGGAAGGACATGAAGCCAACAAACATAATGTTAGAAACTGAACAAGAAGTGGAGGATGATGATGTTAAACCTGGGATATTAGATAGTGAAATTGATAGGGCCTTATGTTATATGAAAGGAAATAAAGCAACGGGCATTGACGAGATATCAGTTGAGCTACTTAAAAACCTGGGGGAAAAGGGTAAGAGAGAATTCTATAATTTATGTAGAAACATTTATGATGATAGGGAGTGGCCAGAGGATTTCACTAAGACAATCCTGATTCCTTTACAGAAAAAGAATAATGCTTCTTAGTGTTGGGATTATCGTACAATCAGTTTAATATCTCACGCGGCAAAGGTTATTCTAAGAGTATTGAATATAGGAATCGAAGGAAAAATTAAGGGGCAAATAGGAGAAGACAAGTTCGGATTTCAGAAAGGGAAAGGAACGAGGGATGCAATCGGGGTAATGAGGGTACTAGTAGAACGATGCCTGGAATTTAAAAAGGATATATGTGCATGTTTCGTCGATTTTGAGAAGCCTTTCGATAGAGTTCAATGGCCAAAATTAATGGGAATTTTAAAGAATATTGGGTTGGACTGGAAAGATAGGCGTTTGGTGAAAGATATGTACTTAAATCAAACAGCGCGAGTTAGAATGACTGAGGGTGAGTCGGAATGGACAGAGTTAGGGAGAGGGGTAAGACAAGGATGCCCATTATCACCATTGCTTTTTAATATATATGCAGAGGAAATGGTGAATGAAGCTTGGGAAGAAATGAGCAAGGGAGTGATAGTTGGAAGGAAAGTGGTCGAGTCAGTAAGATATGCAGACGATAAAGCTATTGTGTACGATTCCGAAAGGGGTTTACAATTACTAGTAAATGCACTAAACGATAAGGCAAAGGAACATGGAATGAAAGTAAAATTAAAATAAGAGATTCACTAAGGGAAAAAAGGCTAAATTAACGATCTGGGTGGATGGGTAAAAACTAGAGCAGGTGGACAAATTCTCGTACTTGGGTAGTGTTCTATCTTGGGATGGGAGGTGAGGTTCGAAAAAGAGTAGCATTGGCCAAGGAAGCTTTTATGAAGCGAAGGGAATTAATGACAAAGGGTCTCGATAAAGGAATCAGGAAAAGATTGATAAAATCCTTGATATGGAGTGTTTTGCTGGTGTGAAACGTGGCCCTTACTAAAAGAAGACATCAAAAGATTGGAGGCATTTGAGATGTGGGTGTGGCGTAGTATGGAGAAGGTGAGCTGGGTGGATAGAAAAACAAACATAGAGGTTCTAGAAATGGTTGGGGAGGAAAGGGTTTTAATTAAAGTAATTTAGCGCCGACAAAAGCAATGGGTGGGTCAGATATTGAGAGGAGAGGGATTGCTGAAGAATGTAATAGAGGGTAGAATGCAAGGGAAAAGACAGAGGGGAAGGCAAAGGCAAAAAATGTTAGATGACATAAAGGGTGGGGTAAGCTACCAGGTAACGAAGGAAAAGGCTATGAATTGGGAATATTAGGGCACATGGATCTACCGAAAGGTAGAACACTTATGTATGTATAGTTGCGAAAACTGATAGCAATTATTTCATCCGAAAGTTTTGGAATACTGTCACTTTGACATTTAAAGCAATAATTGCAATTATGATGAAAGAATATCAATATGTATTGCCTATTTTTTGATGTACAAAATATTTTCAAAAAATAATCCTCTCCGACGCACAGATCAACCTCACAGATAATTTTCCAAGTCTTCTTCAATTCAACGCGTGAAAAATATTTTTCGGAAGGAAAATGGCACAATTTACTATCTTAAACGACACAAAATGTCAATATTGCACAGTTACAAATCTGTCATGAGAAGACACGGAACATTTCAAAGAAAAAGTCACAAATTATTTTTTTGCGCATTTGCGCAAAAGTTTTCAAACCATAAGCGCTGTCAGTCCAAACAAAGTGAAATATTTTAATTAATGGAAGATAGATAACACAAAGTTAATTATTAGTGTCGATGTTGCATTTACTTTCTTCTTCGGAATATTTGGCTTTTCATACTTTTAATTTTTATGGGATAATTGACTTGTCGACGCACCTCATACAATAAAAAACAACAACAATAGAATAAACTATGAATTATAAATCTCCATAACATTGATGGTTAAAATTACTATGTTTAATTTTTACAGAACATAAACATAGTTATTTAGGCATTAACGATTTTTAACTTATTTTTGATCGATTATGGCGGAATATCAAAGTCGTCATTTTGCAGCTTTGGTTATAAAAATTTCCAAATTGAGGAGCCCTTAGTTATTCCTCCGTCCCATATCCATTATGATTCAAGGTTAAAACACGCGGATTTCATAAGGTTTTCGACGGAGCGCTCTGCGGATGACATAAATGTATACATCACGGTCACCGGATGCCATATCGCTGCACTCGCTGACCTGAGATACTCGCACTGGCAAGGACATCCTTCGCGCTCTTTGCCCCCTCAAAGGCTAACAGACTAGAAAATCACTGTTGACAGCTTTTTTTATATCTCAGTAGCACAAATTCCTATCAGGGGAGTGATGGGTATTTCTAGAAAGTACCATGCCGTACGTTTCCAAAATCATTCTATTAACCGTAATTTTGTGACATTTCTTACTCATCTAAGAACCCGGCCCTTCCGGAAAAGACTATTTGTTTTACAAAAAAATAACAGTGTGAGAATAAATTCGGTGCGTTAAAATAACGATCAGGTGCAAAAGTGCATTTTAGAAGGAAAAATCGGAGCAGATATTTGTGGTTTTATACAATATAGAAATCGGTTCAGTCCATATTTATAACGTGAAGCTAAACTTTTCAAGTACTCAAATAAAACTATGAAGATAAACTTGATAATAAAGTGAAAGTCTTGAAATTGATTTCGATATCTTCTCGTTTTTATGTCATGGAAACAATTTTTTTATTGTTCTGTTAATTTTTACCGTAAATTTACATTTTACCCCAAGAGTTTATTTCGTCTAAGATGAAAAATCGTGTTCCACAAGCTAAGTTAACTCAGTCAGTGGTTTTGTTTACGTTTAACACTGCCTAAAAAAGAAAAAAAGTGATTATGCAGCGTTGACTTAATTCAAAAGACCGCATCTCTTATTTTTCGTATCAAAGACAGTCTATACATTTTCCATAGGAAGTCGTTTTAGCGTGTCGCGAGCGAGCTCTTTCTTATCTACGGCCCGATGGACTTGAATTGATTGCAGTAATAATGTGACCTATGAGGAGATCTTGGAAATGGCTGATTTGATTGGCCAATCGGTTTAGCAATTTCGGGCGCTTGGAGCATGATCGGAGGGCGGGGAACAAGGATGGATCATGTCAGAGCAATTCCGGGATTGATATTATTTTTTTAGACAGTTCTAAAGCAAAGCGCCATGCTGTCTAACGGAAGTATATATTTTACTCAAAATCCGCTTGTTCGATTTTGGTGCGAGATTTTAATGTTAACTAGAACTATAAACTCTAACTTTAGATTATTTTATTCTTGGCATTATATGCAGCCTAGACCGTCGCTTGGGATGTTCTTGTGTTTGATAAGTGAGAGCCAAAATTCATGCTTTTTCTTTGTGGACTGCTATGCTAAATAGATAGGGGTAGGATCGGAGTCGTCATGTGAAGGAAGATTAAAACTTAGATAGAAATATTCCGATGAATTTGTAGAAGGTTTATTCTTGGAAAACGTATCCGTATTAAGTGTCCCTTTTGCCATTTTGTAGGATGAGCTACGACGGGAAATTTCGGGGAAATGAATGATAAGGGAAGTCAAAGTTTCATTTTCCGGGGAACGATGCGCGTTAATACCGCGCTAAGAAAATAGGCTGAGAAGTGTCGCAAGCAAAACAACAAAAGAAAAACTCAAATAAAAGTTGTTGACCCTGATTTATTTGGGAAAGTTAGAAAGTTAGAGCAAAATGCAAGAGAGAGCTATCAAGTTTCCTCTTACTTTTTGGAGGTAAAATTAGATCTATTCTCTTTATGATAAAATGGCTACGGAATGATTATCGTCAAAATGATTCCCTGATTCTCAGGTAATATTTGCTTCAGTCAACCGTTATTTATGCTCCAATAAGTAATTCGGGTTCTACCAAATGGTAGTCATTCCCCTCATTAATGTGAAACCTGGTTGAGGTAATAACATGTTATAACATAAAATTAACAAGGTTCCAGGGCATTTCATCCAAAGGCGTTTCACCCAAGGACGTTTTGCCCAAAGATGTTTTTTCCAAAAACAAACCATCCAAGAGAGTTCACCCAGGGGAATTTTCACCCAGAGACATTACACCAAAGAATTTTCATCCACAGATATTTCACTTAGCAGATGTTTTACCCAAGCGATATTTTACCACATGGTACTTTGAAAACCGTCTTTTGGGAGAAACGTCCATGGAGCGGTACTATTTTGATGTAACGTCCGGATATTCTGATCCAATAACATATTACTACTTTATTACGTAAGATTGTCATAAAACTTAAAACGTGCGATGCTCATACGAATGATTTTCTCGTCAAATTTTTAATATTGTACCTGCTTTGATGGTGTAATCTTCCCCGTCTTGCATATCATTATTTGAGTACGAGTAAATTAACCACTTATTTTTGTTGTTTCGCAAAAGGTATTATCAGATACTAGATTTGCAATTCTTGATAGATCTACCCCGTTGTTTTTATCCTAAAACCGCTGATCGGCGTAGAAAGAGGTTTAACTTTAAGAGGATTATATTTCTTTTACCTGCAACCATGGCAGTGGTAGGTAGAAAGATAAATTTTTGAAAGGATTTATTATAACCTGTATTACTTTTATTTTACTCTCATTGCCATCAAAGAAGTCGCAGATGATTGATAAATTCTTCCGCGAACTTACTTTCTCCGAATTTAGCTTACTAGCTAGTAATCCTCTTTTTTCCAAAGACTCGTTGTTTTTTCATAAAAAAATTCACGTGACGAACCGCCTTCCGCTAAGCCCTCACGATTTTGCGGGATCATCCCCAAGGTCCCATCCCATCCCCAATGCGCATAATCGGACCAAGTTTGTCAATTGTTTTCCGTAGAATCCTCGGATATGTACACTCTAATTTCGGCTGTTTGAGAGCATATTCCTTACAGCTTATACATTTCTTATATTAGGGCTCTTTTAAAAAAATATGCTTTACTTTTTCAAAGAAACTCCTAAAGAGAAATATCGATTGCCGCAATTTCACGTTGGGATTACCAAACACTTCGTAAAGAATTGGAGAAAAGAATCAGGAGGTAGAATATAATCAATATCGATATAAGAGGTTGAATATAATAACTTAAGCCAAACCCCCTATCTCATTAGTGGTGCAACGATATAATTCGTAAGTCCGTATAAATATTTATGAGTCCTCTTCAGTAGTAACTTATCGTCTAAAAGGCACATTCAAAGTGTACTGGGGTCATCTGATAGACTTTAAGGCGACGTAACCGCGTTCTCAGGGGTAGTAAATCGAGTGTGAAAGGAGTGGCTCATTTCTCGCTCGTTTGTCCATTACCTGAGTGTTGTTGCTCAGCATGGAATTCACCTGAGACGGGACTGATCTTATTGTTAGAGCTAGAGCACGTACAACGCAGAGCGACTCGTTTCGTTAAGGGAGATTATAGTTTCGAAAGCAATCTATCAAAAAATGATTAAAACCCTTGGCTGGGAATCTCTTAAGGATCGAAGAATCGAGTATAGGTACAAGTTATTCCAGACATTTTAAAGTACTGATTTACTCGAATAAATGCGATATCGTGATTCCCGTACTCAGCGAACTCGAATTTCGAGACCAGACAACAAAAAGATTTTGCGAGATTATAGCGAAAACGGATAGCTATTACTGGTCTCTTTTTCCTGATATTATTAGGAATATCATTCAGGTAGTAGGTATATTGATAGGTTCGGTGTTTTCAGACCCCCTGCCATACACCATACGGCGGGGTTGCGGGGTACTAATGTAAATGTAAAGGTGTGTTTCGAAACCAGCTTTACCTTAAACAGCTTTTACCTGGGTGCAAGGTAGTTTGGCTGGATATTGCTTGTTTCATATGTATTTTTGAGACAAACCATAATTTCTTATTAAGAATGTTTTAATACTTTTACATTAATATAAAGTAATATTCCTAAAGTATATCTCTATTTAAAAAAATATGTCGGTAGGAAATCACAAAAGAGACATTAAGAACATATAATTACATAATATATTGAGTAGAATTATGAAGATAAATATACCTCTCTGATATTGCTCTCATATTTATTTCTATTAATATAGAGTGCAGAGAAATCATACTTTACATTTCCATTTAGTATAAAAATGAGAAATAATCAAAATATCTACGAGATTGATCTTGAAGTGCAAGCAGCAAAATGGTTAAAGCCTACGCTGAGAATTGAGAGATGGATGAATTTTTGGACGTCACCGCGGCTCTAATTCCGATAGGGAGAAAAGAACGGCTGTAAATCTCGTGAAATCAAACATCGATGTATTGCCCCATTGGATCGTGCCAACGGTCGTGTTTTCTATTTGAGAACGTACACATCGCTCTCTGCCCTGCGTCGCACTTCAAACTCTTGCACAGAGCCGTTGCATCCTCTATATCTTCCGTCTTGTCCTCCATGTCAACAATGATGCATAGAAATCAACGGAAAATCTCCAAGAAAAGCTCTTAGTATTGCTTTTAGAAATGCGTTAGCTCTATGGCAGCAAGCGGGCTCATTTCTACCATATGTGCATTTCTCGTTTCGGATTTATTCATATATGGATATATATTCATTTAGAGAATTTTCAAGCTGCCTAGGATGATATCGTTCTTTAATTATTCATTTGCGATTCGCGTTTTTTGTTCAAGTCAGTTTAGAATGATTGTTCTATGAGATCTTTTTTCCATTAGTATTCAAGTTCTTCACGTAATTTATTTTTAACAGTCTGACTTCTTCCTCATCCGCGTAACTCGTGATGTTCTATCTATACCAACGGTTTCAATTAAGAATGCGATTTGATTAGTCTTTTAGTTTGTTTTAACAAGATGATGTACTTTGAGCTTGCTGGCAGAACCATTTCACCATTGACTCTAAAAATGTTACTATCAACTATTCATATATAATTTAATCAATGACTACCGATGATGTTGATGTTAAAGAGGCAAACCATCATTTATAATATAATTCTGATAACTCTTTATTTCTTACTGTTTATTACTCTATATGTGTATACATTTACTTATATATTTTGGGTTTTAATGTATTTGTGTCACATAGCTTAGGTAATCATCTTCTTCATGGGAAAGTAATTCACATAAATACATTTCTATCGACAGTATCTGGGAATTTAAACAAGCTCGCCTTACTTCTTACTTAGAAATCGGTTTTAATTCAGACCGGTTATGGAAACCACAGTCATATTCTGTACAAACCATTCATGATCATCATGGTCGCGCTAATACGTTTTATTGCTGATTCTCAGCAGCGTGTATAGGATTGAACCGTTTTTACCGAAAGGTTTAGATGCTCGACAGATTCATTGAAAAACTCAATGAAATTAAACCTCATTAAAGAGAACTATTTCCGTTTTTTTATTCTATGCCCATGATGAGGTATGTACCGGATTTTTAAACGTGGTCACCGTAACGGGGCATTCCATGTCAAGTGGAACAATTTTAGAGAAGTGCCCCGCTCGACCATCACCGATTTCAATGAAATTTTGTGTGAACATAACTTCATGTCTTCTATGACATTTCCCAAGTTTTACATCCATCGATGAAATATTTGCTGAGATAATAAAAATTGAGTGCAAACGTTGTGATTTTCGTTACGACGCCGAAAATAGGGTATATTCAGCTAACGTTTACGAAGAAAGACGTTCTAGTAACTTTTTTGAATTACTTTTATTAGAAAGATCATGCATTTATACTTCTAACAACCTGATTCTGGTTTTTCGTCGCGGGAATATAAGGCCAGAGAAATCGGGATTAAAGTGAAGTTACCTTCGCCCGAAAAATGTGGCGCGAAAAAATTAAAGTTAGGCATATTATATCTCTGCAAATAAATATAAGATTAACGCGATACTTTGTATCTTATAACTAATTAATATGAAGTGTACGAATAAAAAGTTTCACTTTCCGAATGCTTTCCGTTAGTTTAATAATTGACTGTAAATATTACGAATTTCGTTACGACGCCGAAAATAGGGCATTTTCAGTTCACATTTACAAAACAAGACCCTCTCGTAACTCTTTCCAATTCTCTTTATATAAAAGAACATGCTGTTTATCCCTCTAAAAATGTAGACTTGGTTTTTCATCGCAGATATATAATCCCTAAACTCCATGTCAAGTGGACCAACGGCCCCCGCACGACCATCGCCGATTTCATTAAAATTTTGTGTGAACATAACTTCATATCCTCTATGGACATTTGCCAAGGTTTTCATCCATCGATGAAATATTTGCTGAGATATAGTCATTTTTTTGACCCCCTACCACAGCCTTCTACAGTTAGACATCGATTTTTAGCAACTTTGAGACACGTTATCTCAGGCAGTATTCCGTTGTGCAAAACAAAACTTGGTATTCCTACACAACCTTTGTTGCTCTATTACACAAAAGAATAAGAAAACTTTTATGAACGAAATCTGCGAAGTAATTTTGAAGCAAAATCGGCCCAAAAAAGTATGGCTCGAAAAATATTTTAAAGTTTGGCATTTTATATCTTTTGAAAGAAACATAAGATAAACACGAAACTCTGTGCTTTATAACTAATCTATACAAAGTGTTTGAATAAAAAGTATCATTTTCTTAATGCCATCCGTTAGTTTAAAAATTGAGTGCAAATATTGGCCGAGCGGGGCATTTCTCTAAAATTGGTCCACTTGACATGGAATGCCCCTAGACTCAGATATTATTTCATTGTACTAACATTTTTGCTGATTCGCTGGCTTATAATGGTTGATTCTTTCTCTTTCGACCCCCCTTGCATCTTCTACTGAAACGGCAAAATAAATAATAAAATGGGTCGTAAAATGTCACGATGAAAAATCAAGCGTTACGAAAATACTCTAACGCGCAGGTTGGGAAACCTTGAAAGGAAGTTTGTGGAAGATGTAATCGGTACGATGCGACCTTCCCCCTACTTCGAATGAATCAACAATGAGCGTAAAATAAGAGAAAAAAAAGACAAGCTTTAAGAGCTCATTATCCCCGCGAACGATACGCGATAACAACAAGCTAAAAAAGTGGCTCAAACGTTCAACGTTCACATCGCCAGCCACAAACTGAAAGTGGGCTTACAAGACATGACTGTAGATGTAAATTCGTAACAATAATAATTTATTACACGATATTTTATTCACCTTATTAATTAATTACCTTATTGATTAATTGCTTACTTTTTGAAAACATATTTCACTAATTAGTGATTTTGCAATGTTAAATGCAATTAACGTTCCACGTTTTCAATAATTGAAGTTCGAGGACGCTTATTTTTGAACGAGGGGTTTTTCTCTCAATGCCTTCCGGACGCCCCCTTAATCATTGATTCATGTATATCTTCAGAGGTTAAGTGCAAGAGAAGCCCACATGAGATACATCTCTCCGAATAAAGAGTATAATAATAATATTATTTACAGATATTCAAGTATTGACGCTCCCTTTGAATTGTGCGCCCTAAGTCGGGTTGCCTCGCTTGATGACACATTGGTAGCGGACATTTTGGTGCTGTGAGTTTCAACAGTCGATGAAGTACATACTTGAGCTCAATTGAATGTAAATATCCGAGGAACTCATCACGCGTGCGCTTTCTTTACACTGGATTGTGAAACTTTCCGGAAGAATAAGCCATTCATGAATTCCGGGAATGCTTCCTGCAAACTCAGAAGTATTTATTCTTTCCACTGTTGCATTATTCTTCCTAAGGCAATCATCAATGACACACAAGTACTGAGCAATCTCAAGCCACAAAGAAATGAGATTGAACGCTGCGAGGCCCGAATTCACAACAGGTATACTTTGATGAAAACACAGAGTTTTTCTGTGCATTTGTTCCTTATCAGTTAAATTAAATCAGATCTTTGGAGTTAAAGATTCTCAGAATTGAGAGTGAGGGATATTTTTGTCTCATTTTCAAGAATTCCATGGTATTGAGCATGTGAATATTACTATATTTAGAATAAAATGCTCAAACCTAAATTCCATAGGATAAAACCATATCCTCCAATGTACGCTTGCGGATACATATAAATTCTGGAGAAATTTCTCACTGATATCACTCAAAGTGATTTATCATCTAATTGAAGCATCCCCTTTAGCACTCCTGAGTATCCAAAGTCGTGGTTTTGGGAACCATTTCTCTCGTTAACTGAAGTCAGTGATTACGAAATTGCTTCTTGTAACAGGTTCATTCATAAACAGTGTATTAATGCNGATTAATTTACAAATTAAAATTGGCTGGAATTAATAAGGAAGTAATTGACTGGGTTAAAGATTTTCTCTGCGATAGGGAACAACAAGTGATACTAGATGGTGTTACTTCAAACAGAGTCAAAGTTACCTCAGGCGTACCCCAGGGCAGCGTGATTGGGCCCCTTCTTTTCTTGAAATACGTAAACGACTTGAGCCACGAAATCGATAGTAAAGTGAGGATTTTGCGGATGACACAGTTATATATAGAAAAATATCAAGCGAGGAAGACCAGGAATCCCTAGCAAACGACTTAGTTCGTACTCAACGGTGGCGGCTACACACGCCGTAAGGCGGCTTGCAGGGTATTTATGTAGATGTAGATGTATTGAGCATGTGAATATTACTATATTTAGAATAAAATGCTCAAACCTAAATTCCATAGGATAAAACCATATCCTCCAATGTACGCTTGCGGATACATATACATTCTGGAGTAATTTCTCACTGATATCACTCAAAGTGATTTATCATCTAATTGAAGCATCCCCTTTAGCACTCCTGACTATCCAAAGTCGTGGTTTTGGGAACCATTTCTCTCGTTAACTGAAGTCAGTGATTACGAAATTGCTTCTTGTAACAGGTTCATTCATAAACAGTATATTAATGCACTGTTCCTATGTCGTAAACATTAAATTTAAAAGCAAATACTACCAAACTCACGTCTGACGATTTAGACAACCTCGTCTATTTTAGCTACTGAACATGAAAATAAAAACCCAAACACAGTCTTTTGGGTAGGCATTTATGAGCTGTTAGCATATTACGTCAAGGTAATCATTCGAATACGTCGAAGCATAATTATAGCTTACTAGCTTACATTTTTAACAGAGAGAAACATACTTGCATGCTTAACAACGACAAAAAAATGCCATCTTCAATTCGAAAAATCCAAAAATACAATAAAGTAATTGATAAAAATATTTATTAATCATAAAAAAATATGATTTGGAGTCACGGGATACAAAGATGTCTCAATCTCCAACTTTTAGACGTTAATACGACATCGACAATATTCTTTTTTAAAATTTCGCTTCTTTATAAGTATTCTTGGGTTAAATCTTGAGCTAAGCGTTATACTCTGGCCTCATAAAAGGTTATAGCGCTCCTTTTTATTAGCACTATATGTTTCTTATTATCTTTAGGCTGTCGTCGCACTACAAGATATTCTTAAACGGCTTAAGCTCTTCGGCCAGGACAACATTAACATTTCTTTGAATTTTGGGTGAATGAACCACTAAGATCAAAGGTCAAAACAGCAACATCTTTCAACGAGGCTCATTGATCCACTATTTGAGATCGCTCGGTAGCTCGGTGTTTGGTTCGTATGAAGTAACAATGCCTCCTTGGCAAAGTATTTCAGTAGGTTTACCTAAATTCAGACTTTGTAGCTTCCATTAGAGACCATCTCTTGTTGAAGCAGCGAAGTATTTTCTTTTGAGATGTGTGCTTATTCATTCTGCAAAGTTAAGCTTGAACATAACAATTGCAAATATTTTACCTGAAGTAGATACATACAAAGCCGATGCAGAGCCATTGGTACTAATATTACATAAGTCTTATTTATACGTTTGTTTAGTTATGTTAATGTCATTCAACAAAGCATTTTACACCCCAAACATCACAGAAAGACTAGTGAACTCAAGACGCCTAAGCAGTATAACAAGCTTAATAGGGCTTTTCCTTGAAAGTGCCAGTTACGCCCACGGGGTTGCGGGCTGTGGGTAGATTCTGCTTTCTTACATTAAACTCATCTTTATCGAGAGAAGGATAACCAGATGGAGATCAGATTTGATATCGTACATTTGATACTGGTATGATTTATCATACATGACCGCCCAAAGTAAACCAAGAAGTCTTACTGACCCTTTATCCAGATTGATGTATTGGCTTAGTTCAAGGAAACTGTCTCTTCAGAGATGAAACTGGAGTCATTCAATGGTGCTTAAAAATTCGTCTAATAGACATACCACTTTGCAGTTGAAAAGAGACAAATATCAAGGCTACTGAATTATCACAACGCACCGACCGTATCTATTGGTGCAGATTGGCAAAATAGAGCTGTTCCACCGGCGTAGAGGAGAATCTGTATGTTAGGAGGTATATAGTATTCCCACCTGACCTACCGCGTAAGTGGTAAGACTGTGCTCTCTGTGAACGGTAGATATAGCGATTTATGACTGGCGAACGTTACACGGCTGCTTCATGGTCGCAGTACTTCTGGTTACGTGTAAACCATCAGAGGTGACAATCACCTTCTTGCTGCCTTACTTTTGGGCGAATTGACACTAACTGTAGAGTCACTTTTTACACTCAGTTCATATACTACCAGTTATGAGTCGAGAAGAGACGGCACTCTAGGAACACAGTAGGAACACAGTAGGAACAAGGCGTAGACAGGGGCGAAGCTCAATACACTAAGTGAAAATCCGCTCCAGTCTAACTCTCGTCTTTTCCTTTTGGATTTGAAGATTTGTTCATCCGAGAAAACCGACCACCATCCTGTAGAGCCTCGAGGTCACCTGGTCAATGGCGTCTAGGGCCAACTCTGAGGACCTCGCCCCCACGCTTCTCAGCAACTCATTACGGGTTTTCTCCTCTCGTTTCTCTTCTGATCTGCCTCTTCTCTTCTTTCCCTCGTTACTGGCCGCCCACTGTTCGCAGCCGCACTTGCCGCTGTCCGGCTGAAGAAGGCTCTCGGCGGCTTTAATCTCCTCCGCCGTTAGTCCGGTCGCAGCTCTGAGGGCTTGCAAATGGTCGTTAGATCCTCGGGTTCCCCTGGTTCGCTGCTCCTTCAGCGCCCCCGCAGCAGAGGCGTCCTTCAACACTCCAATGACAGCTGAGATGGCCCTGGCGGGGTCTGGCAACCCGGTAGGAGTCCTACGAAATTGAGCCATAGTTTACTATATTAGACATTAGCCTTATTAGACATATGTTGAAAGTATGAATACTTAGGAATTTCCACAGCAGATTTTTATTCGACTAGTTTTGTCAACGAGTTTACATCTTCAGGTGGAGGTCTGTGATGTGGTAATTACTGCATTCTTTCTTTCAATATGTGTGTTGAGTACCACAAAGTCACGCTTGGACGCGTTGATTTTACTTATCAGTAATTATTGCTATTCCTTATCCATATTCATATAAATAGGCTGTTTATCAAAAGCTGTCTCTTAACTCGTTCACTGCGGATGCCTCCATTTCCAGTGCAATTATCAATCCAACGGTGGAGTGATCCGCAGTGATCGTGTTAAACAGCCAGTAACCTTGGAGTGTGCTCGGTGCTTTGCGTAGATGTCGCTTGATTGAAAGATAGGAAATTGCTCGAGAAATCAAATTTCATAGGAATGGAGAGTGCAACACGTTATACATACCCTATTTAAAACATATATTTAATGTACAAACATACAATAATGCTGTGGAAACATTTTTTCTGCCATTCAAGCCAATGGTTGCCGATAGAGCGTTGGCGTTAACGATTGCAGCGCGTTAAATTTCAACATGAGAATTAGAGTAGGTTTGCTTTATTTCCCAAAACCTTCTGCTCTACGGAAGATATATTCGTCGTTATGAAATTCTCAATGATAGATGTACCCTGACCATTTTTCTTTGCTTTTTTAACCTCGATCAGATTTTTCTTAATTTATTAATAGCTATCGAGATACTCGAAATCATTAAAGCGTCGTGTATCTGGAGTTTATTTTGAGAATAACCGTTGATCAACTTTTGTATATTCCTAAAATAATAAAACATATATTAAATTGGTGATATGATAGGATACTCCCGAACAAAAATAAACCACATAAAAGTAATAACGTTTAGAATTTTACAGATATTTTTCTTTTCTGTTTCAAGCATAATCACTCTCTTTTTTCCATACCATATTTCTTATTGAAATTAGTTTCACAATAAATTTTTTGTGAATGATGAAAGCCATAGAAATTTCTAAAAATATTAAGAAAAGAATAATATATATGGTTGATATGACAAGAGGGCTAAGTTGAATCATAAGAGATTTAATACTTAAATGAACGGCCTCTATTTTCTCCAAAATAATAAGCGATGAAATGGATTTCTGAATAACTTTGCACGGAAAGCCGTGCGCCGGATAAAACCCAAGAAGTAAACGGAAATGAAAAAGGGAAAGATCTAGGGTCAAGTCTTGGTTTCGAATTACTTTTCACTTCACTTTAATCCTTGGGTTTACACCTCTAGTTTATTTCTCACTAAATCCCTTTCCTTGCCGTTTCTTTAAAGGTAATACCCCTTTATACCTCCTTGGTGGGCTGACTGCATATCTGAGGACAGTGGCACTGGTGTGTGCCGCTAAATCGTAGCCGCCACTCTCTTTGCCTTCGAAATTTCCCTTAAGACGGAGAGACCTTTTGGGTGTTATCTTAATTAATTTAAAACATCGGCCTGAAGAGTTGAATATTTGGGCTTGTCACCTATGACTTTTTCACTTCATTTTAAACGACGATGAGCGATCGTAAGGGAAGAGATGCAAGGGAGTGTTAAACAAACAATAAAAGACAGACCTATGCATCCTCTGAATCCTTTTGAGGAAAGGGATGATGCTGAGGATGTGCTGCTTCTTCGGCGGCGGCTTGCCCATCGCCTCTCGCGACCTCATCTCCCTATCCAGAAGCTCCTTCATCTTTAGTTGCGTCTTCCTTAGGACTGCGTCCATTACCTCCAGTATTGAATCGAAAATCTCTCCTCCGCTCTCTCCTGTCCCTGCTGCTCCTTTACGTTGTTCAATTTTCTCTTTATCCTTATGAACAGAATTTTTATGTAAACCCTGGAAGATGCTGAGATCGGGTATGGAGAATCTCTCTTCGCCTTCTTCCTCATCGCTGTGCGTTTGCCTTCGCCCCTTACCCCGCGTCAAACCCCTTACCGCCCTCTCATCATCCAACCGCTTTGCCCCCAACAGCACCTGCAGGAAGATATTGCCATGTCATTTTTAAAATAGGCGCTGATTGTACCCTGAAAAGAAGCTAAAAAGTCGCTTAATTTAAAAATACCCCAAAATAGTGGTTTAAAATTGAAATTACTTCCGTCTGTTTAGTTAGTAGAGCCACCATCACGAAGGCTGATAGGATCCTCGATCCTTGAATAAATAATAGTGATAATAATCCTTTCACGAATATCAAAAAATGCTATGAATGGAATGGAATGTAAGAGGCAAGATTAAGAGGGAGTGATTAAAAAGGGTAGAGAAAGATATTGTTTATCCAAGTGATTATTTCCTAAAACGAGTATACGTTTTTTTTGGCGGACGTCAGACTTCCACACGAAACTTTTTTAGCGACACTCGTCAAATAATTTATTTATATTAGAAGCCCTACCAAATGTTTTTTAGATGACCAAGTAACTTTTCATAGAAACTTTAATGCAAGTCCGGTTTCGCAAGCGTATTTACATCTTCAGTCTGCATGTTCAGTTCATCTTCATTACCTGTAGACGCGAAACCGCGAAAATAGCTGTCTTTCTATTTGATGATATCTTTCTAAGAAATCACGCCTTCCACTATCGATTTCAACAACAATATTTATTTAATTCCGCATGAATATATTTTACGCATGGCTCGATGGATGATGCTCTTGAAGCAGTGGCCACAAACTATTCGGACTCCACAGTCTACTAAACTCACAATTGGAATAGCATGGATCGCTAATAGGAAACTTTCTTGAATGGAACATACATACTAACATATATTAAATAATTACCATAGAAGTTCAATTTTATTTATATGAAAATTCTCGCTCGTCCACCCTGTACTGGCGAAACGAAGAGTATTCGGTATAAAATCACGATATAATTGACAAAAATGTAGCAAATGTTAGGAATGGAAAGATACACGACTACCTGTACCACGAAATATTTTATTAAGCAAACATTATTTTTTCCTTTCCTATTTCTTTTATTTTCTTTTCATTCTTTGCGTTATGGAGACCTATCATAAAGTCATTCCGGAAAGTATGAATAAAATAGCAAATAGAGCTCAAATTTCTTCCCGGACTACCAATAGCTTCCAACAGACTATCAGTGGTCCGGGAACCATTTGATGGCGATCGCTGGCTGACAGGATCACCGAGCTTTCGTAGGTAACTAAAAGGCCAGAGTAAGAGAAAACTGTTCCCTTTCTTTCGGTGGAGGGGAAGATTTTTGCTGCTCACCAATTTTTGCTGAATAGAATCGTAAATAAATAAACAAACATTGAATTCCTATGGTGGAAGCGCTATAAAAAAGCAAAAGAGGAAGAATTGGAAGAAGTAAATGTTATGTAACCTTGAAAAAATTTGCACTTAGCAGTGAATTCAATCATGTGATATCTCGCGGACCTCAGTAAAGAACAAAATAACTGACAGATCGCATAACGTCTAGCACGATTATCCTTACGGTAACAAACATACTAATGCAAATTAATGATTGAAAATATGCCTCGTCCACTTGTATATTCACCAATCCCATTGATTTCACATCGGTCTATTTATGACAGTTAATAGTTATGTGGCCGAGATACTGAGTTTTATGGCCGCCACTTTTGTTCTAAAAATGCTTAGCAGTGTCTGGAGGCCAATCTGCTGAATGGAGGTTGATATTGCAATCTGGCGGGGGTTCATAGTCCAACAAGTCGTTGCCCTTTATGTTCCACTCTCTTCCGCCAGCATCGAATATCTCCTTTAGACCTGAGCTCACCAAGATTTTATCTCGGGTTTTTAGCTAACGGGTGTTTGCGACTACGGCGTATCTCCAATAAAAGTTAAGACTAAGGAATCTAATTGCTTAGAACGCTTTCATACTGCAAAATTTTTTAATTTAAAGTAAGAATTCGTTATTTGGCTATTAATTTTTTACTTATTGTTGTAATTAAAATTAAATGGCTCCCTATTGTCAAATTTCTAGTCCAAGCCATTTTCATTATTATTTAAGCTTCAATATAAATGTATCATATTAATATATTATCAACTGTACCATTCAAAATTGTGCTCAGCATATTTTTTCACTCACAACGACCTATTGAGAAATAAAATCAATATGATCAGGCGTAACTTTGCGGAAAGCCATAATAATAAGTTGAGAGACTTAGTAATTTTCCACTGATTTTTTATTTGAACGACCGGTTTCGTAAGGAGTTCTTACATCTACAGGTATCATCCTGAAGATGTAAGAACTCCTTACGAAACCGGTCGTTCAAATAAAAAATCAATGGAAAATTACTAAGTCTCTCAACTTATTACTATTGAGAAAGTTTTAAATAAAAACAATCTCCAATCCTGTGTCAATTTACTGCAAATTTAAATTAACTTAAACGTATTTGCCATCCACTTAACGTTAACCACTCTTCGGATATGTTTCCTTTAGGTCAATGGAGATTAATGTTAAAGTTCTGACCTTTAATTCACGACATGTTTATCCATCAAAAGTTTTATGGAGGACCACAATTAAAATTGGGTAATCAAGGGAAGAATCATAAAAAGCCAAGTGATCGCAGATCATAAAACACTGTGAAGTAGCATCAATGAACGAAATGAAACTAAAACGGTCGAAACATATAAACATGATGATGATGAAACAATTTGCAAAAGTGTAGTATTTCGGTGGAAGCTTAAATTTTCAAATGGCAATATTTCATACGTGCGTATTTAAATTACTAGGGTAGATATTATTTCCTTAAAGGTTCAAGAAAGAGTATATAAAGAGTTGGAGAATTTTCTATTATATAAATTGTATATAAAATAAGTGCAACTGAAATATGTATATACATTTTATGACGAAAATCTTCATTCACTTATTCTCAATTCTGCTACGAATTCCATTCAAGCTAAAGATCGTCTTCGTCATTTTAAAGTAATTTTGAATAATGAAACGAGCATATGTCCCAAACACAAAGAGCGTAAGTTTCAGCACTTAACATTTTTCTCCCAAGTCTCTCATATCAGAGCGATTTAATGCTTTCTGCATCAAAATGGCAAACAGTTGATATTCTAAAAGAAGATGGGTTGGGCGTCATAAATGGAGTTAATCAACTTCCGACTTAGCCCAGATTAAGGAGGAATTGTAGGAGCTTTAAATGCAGTGAGTCGCATACAGATGTGAGTACGGACTTGAAATTCATTCTAATAACACTTGAGATAACACATAGCTGCTTTCATGCAAAGATCCTTTCTGGCCTTGATATCCACGCATATTCAGAGCATAGTTCGGCCACATCTGATACAGATTGGGGGTATCTAACGAGTATCTTATCAAATTAATTTCAAAAGCAGCACTGTACTGTTAGATAAAGTTTTAAAATATGATGTATGATAGTAGCCATCACTACGTGAAATTCCATAATGCTAAGAATGAACTTGAAATTTTGTTGGTAATTAAGTACGGATCTCACGCATAAGCTGTGCAGTTATAGAACTGCAATTCCTCTAAATAATGTCGTAGAATTTGATTCCATTTTAATAGTCTTCATTGAAAAAGTATCTTGCCTAGTATCTTTCCTACCTTTTGAGAAGTTTAATTAAATTATCATTACTGAATTCTGTATACACTAGTTGAAAAGAAATCAACGACAATACTACCTGTAGTAGTTATCTAAACACGTATTAGCAAATATACTAGACATCGAACAATGTACGTGTGTGACTGGCAGAATTCAGTATACAATTTACGAAAGTTTATATTTTGCCAAAGTTCGACGAAATTTTTTAGGAGTTGGCTTAAATCAAGATTTGGCTTCTATTTCAACATATACAGTAAATGTGTCTATCAAGCGTTACTTAACATTTTGTCTACTTTAAGTGAGTGAGAGTGTTTATTCATTTTCTTCTATTCATTCGTGAGTGATTTTTTAATTAATTAGGATTGCTTATGATGTTCCTTGTATTACTCAAAGGAACCGACTTTTCCAAGTAAAATACGTCTTATCATATTCTGTATAAGGTGCGATCAGACTGATTTATCTCATTCCATTGAGGAACTTTGTAACTATTTCTTACTTAGTATACTAAATCTCAGCCGAAAAAATCCTTTGCAACTTTCAGTGGGTCATTTCAGTTCTTTGACACTACATTTAAAACCCTAAATCAGTTTCTTGCGGATTCTTGGTTCTTGCGGAAATCTTGATTCTTTTAGAGAGAGTAGGAAATAATGGATAGAAGAAGTAATTACGGACAGAAGAAGAACATTTATTAGGTATTTATTGAGGAGTAGAGGTTTGTTGAAATAATTGATAGTGGTCATGGTACAGAGAATTTTGTAGAGAGAAAATACGTTGGAAGTTTAAATATTAAATAGGGTTTAATGAAAATAGTTAAAAAAATTGAGTATAATTCATAGCAAATAAAAGAAACAAAAAAGTCGAAGAGTAGAACCCTTAGACCTGCAGGAATAGATTACTTGTTTTTTTATGGTTTTAATTATGGTTATATTCACTACCTGTACTTTGGGATTCAAATGATTTTTGAGAACTCCTCCATGGTGTCGCTCCTTTGATAATCCACTTTTGGTAATATTTGGTATCAGACTTGGAAAGTTTCCACTCCCCAGAATCATGTGCCCTGGGAGGTGCCCAAGATCGGCCAAACACTGAAAATATTATAAATAAGATTTGCTCAATTTTTAAATCTCGATAGCTTCATACGAGTATAACACTAGAGAATATCATAAAAATATATGATATTAAGATCTAGAGTTCAGTGTAAACAAATCGTTAACTAATTAATCTGGATATTTCTCTTCATCTCAAGCACCGAAAAACTGAGTAATTTTAATGTGCGAATTTCATTAGAAATGAAAATAAATCTAATCTAAAAATTCTCTAACAGTATCAACTCTAGTGATCAATATCTCGCTCGTTGACTCAATTAAAGCAATGGAATCTCAGAAATTTGAAAGATCGTACCAAAGGTAATGAAAATTAGACATGATTCAATTACTCGCCATGGTAAAGAGAGAAAAAATCTCCGTAAAAGCTACGCACTACTGTTTGAGAATAACAGCGGGAAATGTATTACCAGCAACATGAAAGCTATACGTAGCGTATCATTCAGTAAAGCTTCCACTACTCTTGGGATTATATTTTCGCAGAGGTGGTACTTCAGCGCATAAATATCGAAACTATTAATTATAGTACTTTTAAGCATCTTATTCATTTGAAATCTGATCTTTAGTAACGCGAAAAAGCATAAATACTTGAATAAGAACTTAGTTGATAATTCGTGAAAATATGTACAAATTTCAATTTTCCGATTAAATTAAGCATAAAATTACTCTGATTCTCGTGTAATTCGGGTGGGATGTTATTCGAGTACCCTTAAGGAAAAATATCTAGTAATTTGGAGGAGCAAATCATATCTTTTCTCAATGGACAAGATAAGAGTTGCATTGTACTTACTTGATATACATTAGCGAAGATCAACACCAAAGCGAATCCTCGTATACTCATCAGTCTTTCTTGCTTCTTCCTCTTGAGGAATCCACTGAAATAAATAAACTTACCTACTTTAACCAGTTTCCTAATATTATTATATATAACAATGGTAATCAAAGTATACTCCATTCAATAACTTTTAAGCCCAGCATATAAAAATGGCACCGGCCTCTTTTTACGGTAGTTACACTAATTTATAGTCGTAACCTATGTACATGAATACAACACTTATATCCCTCTTGTTATTTACTTTTGGGCTAAGCAATTAAACAAGCGCCCCTATTCCTACTCGCTCCTAATGCTCGGCCACCTTAATTGCTAACCAAGCACTCAAACCTTGATCGTCCGGGAAGGACGGTCAGCAGGATTAAGCTTTCCGGATACGAAGATCCAGGCCCCAGTATGTGGCATTAAGAAACCATACATCATACAATAAACTTCTTCTGAAAATAAGACACTTTTTCTCGTATCGAGGGCGTGAACTTTGGCAATTCTTCTATTCCTTATAACCTTCCATACTTTCATAGCTTATTTTCAAATATTCACTTCCATTCCTTCGGCCCTGTATATCCCTTCTATTTGGAATTATACCCACCGCATTCAGTCAGATTTTTCTCGATCTTTGTCTCTCTTACAGACCACTAACACGCTCTTTGCACACCATTTCAGCCATTCTGCCTCCATTTACTCCTCCTAAAGTCCTAACTTACTCGTACGTACATACAATGGTTCTTTCATATTGGCCACGAATCCTTTATTTTTCTTTCAGATTCGTTCCTCAACCAACTATTACTGATTCTTCATTCTCTGATTTGTGACTTGTGCTCCTCAAGCAACCCACATCTGTATCATTAAGTTCACTCATTGGAATCTCCTAGAGCACAACATAGCTGCCAATTTTTCGATGCGAATTTGTTCATGTTTACCTAAATAGGTACCTTGCAAGCCACCTTTCGGCGTGTGATAAGTTTCGCATGCGCCATAACTACTTCCCTAATCGATTACTTTTACGTAATATTTTTGCTGGATATAACGATTTATTCTTTTTTCTAATGTCATATTTTTTTAAAGCGACATCTCACATTCCGTTGACCTTATTCTGTTATGAACATGCTCCATAGAATAAATAGTTATCATCTACGTACTAGTTACATAACACATTTAACTTATTAAAAATAGCATTACATTTAGATGATGAAAGATTGAAAATTCACATCATACGTTCAATATGCCCAATGCCTTAACTGTTACCCTATTTTTAGAAGCAAATTTAAGTTTTTTAACCATTTTAGCAATATTTTTTTCTGAGTCTAGCGACATTTTATCTACTTTTTAGGGTTCGTCTGGTGACATTAAAAAAAAGTAATTGGAATCC
>KZ308394.1:4434-31160 GCA_000376725.2 Ladona fulva
TATATAATAAGATGCATTCCTGTATTACGTACAAACATTTATACGTGTTCTCTAAGGAGCATACATTGTAAATCGAATTTTTGTGCAATGAAACATTGAGGTACAGAAATATCGCAACTAAAATCTAAGACAACAACACTTAAATCTAAGACGATAACACCGAGAAAAACACAAAAACTAAATTGACTTATCTAAACGCATGCAACTATTTGTGAAAGTGTTATAAAGTATATAAGACTATCCATACTTACCACTGACGTCGATAGAAACATAATATTATTCTTTATCGAAGTAATAACTTAAATATCAAAGTTTAGCGTTCTCCCAGATAGATGAGGAACTTGGGAGGAATGCTAGGACGGGCATGTTTTGGCTGGTTAGTGAAGGGATTTTGAGTGAGCTAAATCTTTGGAAGTATATAGAATGAAAGTGGTGCGTTTTGGACATCTGGAGAGGATGGGTGAAAACGAACGACATGGAAGAGATGAGAGGGCAAGATAAAAGCCGGAAAAGGTTGCTCACAGCTTAAATAACGAAGAAGTTTAAACATCCTTGTGAAGATGTGTGAATGTGTGTAAAGCGAAAGATATAAACAACAACTGGAAAAGTGTTGCTATGGAATGAATTCCTTTAGAACGAAATGAAGGTGAAAGTAGATAAATAAATACCAAAAGTATACCAAACATCAAAACAAAAAGCATGTGACGGTTTAAACGCTAGAAAATAGGTGCTTTTTTTAATTATAACGTATTTATATATAATATTACGACTGGTCGGATTATAATACCGAAAATTAAGAGAAATTGGAGAACAATCAACCAATCATAGCACACAAAAATTCTTGTCATTTTGTTCTTACAAAAGCATTTACTTGACTGGGGATCGAACCCTTAATTTTGTTTAAAAACCAGACATGAACCTCAGCAAGGATTTAAAAGAGCTACGATTCAAGGTATCCATTACAACAAGATTACTATGGAAACGGATATTTCGGATTGAGCTCTAGATTCCGAAACCAATTCTGTGTTTACCCCTATTTCGGTATGCGTTTGTTTTGAAGAATTTTCAATTGTAGAAAGACTTGATTATGAATTTGATGTATAAATTCTTCACGGGTTGTCAGCCGGGTTAAATTGGTGATTACCACCTGTGTAATCGCCAATTTAACCCGGCTGACAACCCGTGAAGAATTTTCAATTGTGTTAAAATTTAATTGACGATGTCTGCCTGTAATGTCAATAGCGTGAATGCTGGTCGTAACCTCAATCCCTTTACTATTATAAACAAAATATTTGCAGAGGGAATGAGGCATAATAGTGGATGAGGAGTGAGGTAGTTCTCAAATGCTTTAGTCAGTCAGCAGTGGTGCCACCATCGGAATAAATCCATGTAAGTGGAGTGACCCAATGAATAAAATTTTCAATGTGCTCAGTTTATGGAGAAAAAGATGTATTCAGAATTACTTATATTTTAGTAGCTTGCGTTTTAACACAGTCAATAAAAGAGAGAGAAAATAATGTTTTAAAAAGATACATTCCTCGCTATCCTGTACCTAAAGAAAATGTACAGTGCTACACCCACCATGGTAGTCTTTGGACGATATGCGAGGAAAAGTAAGCATTGGGGTCATGGTTTAAAGAAAAATGCTTTTTTCTGTTGTTTTGATTGGTTGAATAATGGAAATGACCTGCTAAATGGTAAGGTAACGAAAACTGAGAAGAACCATCAGTAACTGGGCATTTGAAAGTGTTGAAATTGGGCTAAGGTAAAGCTTGTCTGAATCGCTGTTTACTTTAAACGAGCTAGGGATAAACAAATGACAAAAAAGTGGGCCCTAAATGTGAATCCGAATTACGCAAAAGGCAAATAAAAACAAGTTTTTCCGGAGAACACCAAAAATGTTTTTCGATTAAAGTTCAAAATTTAGAATAAACATTTTGCATGAATATAAGGAGTTGTATAAGTGACTTTAGAGAGAGATATTTACATTACATACGCGGAATGCTTTTAGGTTTTTTTGAGGTCAAGGTCATTTCGTTATTCCAAGAATGAAATCTTTCGAAATTGACGCGACCAATAGCTCCAACAGCGGATTCCGTGTGAGTTAATGTTGACAACAAGAAAACGACAAATCTTTGAAGGGAATTGTGAATTTCGGATTTCACTTAAGAATGATTGGAACTGATTGGAAATAGGACTGTAAATCTATAAAAATGAACGATATGCAACAAAAGGAATTGAATCAAATCTATGCAATATAAGTTAGGAAGCATTGGTATCAGCTTTTATTTTAAAATGAAATAAAACCTTCTAATTTATTTAACTTAGATGCCCTTTGTTATAATACGTCCGCCTTCCTAAGATGATGCATTGGTAAGAAAACGTAACCCTAACAACAGTTGTAAACAACACAAGATTAATGCACACTTAAGAAATAGATAAGAACAAACTTTATATTAAAAGAGAAGAAAAGAGGTTATAAAAACTATTACAGATAAATCTGTAAGTATATATAAATAAAGAATATATAATATATAAAAAGTATATAAACCATCTAAACAATGTATAAACAATATTCAAATAAATTATAATGCATATAAATACAGATCAATAAGAATGATAATTTCTAAACGTAGATTAATCAATTCCATACATTATCAATGAAATTGAAGTTAGAGGAAATTATAGAGCCCCTTAAATAAAAAAGTATTTCATGAATACAAATTAAGGCTCATCGTAATATTTATTATTAATACAGAGGGAAACAGATATCCTATTTCTCCAAACCATGTAAAGAAATCAAAATCTGCAAACTAAAGCTAGTTGCAACAGCGATTTATTCCTTCAAGAATTATTAAAATCGACATATTTCGCGCAAATAAAACAAACATAATTTTTGCAAATACCTTTAAATTGACTTAAGTGAATAAATGAGCATAAATTAGTAGGACACATTTACTACCTAAGAGTATATCAAACTCATATTTTTGGATTCTATGCAAATTCTCAGCATAAGTTTTTTAGACACATATGCAAAGCAGGTTAAACATACAAAATACTTGTATATACATAATTATTTACAAAAGACGAAGGTAAGTTTCACATTTACTGTAAAAGCTGATTAAAATATAGAGCAGGCTATTTATAAACATTGGTTGGAGTAGCAATATGAGGCTGGGAATCAAAGGCCAAGAAAAATAATAATTAAACATATAAAATATTGCTTATGATACATAATGTACATTTCAATTATTAAAAAAGTAAAAAATAAATTTATACATATAATACAATACGAAATTTATCGTACAATTTAAACTGAAATAGGATAAAAATAAGATTATAAACACTCGATTAAGTCAAATGTTTTAAGTAAATAAATGAGGAATTTAAATCTCTATTTTGAAAGATTTCTGGTTACTTGGATAGGATACTGAAACTGTGATTGAACGTTTATTTGTTATATATTTGCCGATGTAAATTAATTTTGAGTTAGGAATAACAGATGTGAAAAATAGCGACATGACTGGGACTCGAAACCAAGTCTCCCACTTTCCAGGCAGGATTTCTAACCATTGAACTACCATCCCGCGTCTCTTCCACACTATTTGGGAAATTCACCTGGAAAATGGGAAACCTGGGCTCGAGTCCCTGTCACGTCGCTATTTGTCACACCTGTTATACTTTGGGATTCAGCCTCACGGCTCTTCCGTGCTGAATTAAACGCCTATCCTTATTCCTTAAATTTGAGTATTTGTGACAAATGCAGAGTTGTTTATAGGTGTATAAAGAATTCTGGCTTTCCTCCCGTTCCCTGTTATATTCAGCAATCCCCCTTTCCGCACGCACGTCCTTTGTTTGGAGATATTACGTCTTCCCAGTCCTTTGATCAGAGATAATTTTCCTTCCGCACCCGTCGGCACGAAGTTCATCTTCAAAAAGGAATTTGGAAGCAAATAAGGACCCGGACAAAAGTTAGTTGAATATTCCCCTCCGACTGTTCGTGAGATAAGATCGTAAAATACTGAAGATAGCTGACAAATTGATCTCCTACCGAAAAATTCCCCCTGCCACACGCCGAAAGGTGGCTAGCAGGGTATACACATAGACATAGACATAGACAAAATTCCAATTTCGGTTTGTGTAGTCTAGGCTCTGGATTCTGTGAACAATATCTGTGAATATGAATTTGTTAAAAAAATTCCAAATTCATTTCCTAAATGCTTCGAAAAGCGAAATTTTCCAGTTTTGCAAAATTATGAGGAGAATTCTGCAATATTATCTCGGTATGTTAAACTAATCTCGATATAAATATTTTGAAAGAAATTGCAGCCACACAAAGTGGATTTGAATGCTTCAAACGGTCAATTATAATCAATAGAAGAGCACTCCAGTCATACCGTATTTGTTTAGCCAAATATTTCACCATGAAGTTATCAGAATATTTATTACGTACTGAAAATGTTTCGTAACCGGAGTGGATACTTATTGAATGAAAAGGGTTTAGGTAACACCGGCATCCGGGAGACCCGGGTTCGAGTCCCCGGTTCCGTTATTCTTTTTTCGCGTCCTTTACTCCTTGGAAATTATTGAGTGAACTCTTACTACGCAGGAGACTAATTTTGAAATTTAGATAGGGCATAAATTGTTCTACTTTCTAAGGCAACAATTTCTGTTTCAAAATGTACTTCTTATGCAAGGGGCGTAACCCAAGTGGTTCAATCCAAGAGATGTGACATTTACTGATTTGTTACTGATTGAGGTAAGTAGGAAGAATATTTAGTTTAGATGACTCTGAAATCATGCTCTAGGTTGTGAAATAGAGCCTTAATGCCCAGAGTTGGGATTCGTCCGGTTCGCGCGAACCGGTTCCGCGAACCTTCCCGGTTTCTCCTAACCAGTTCCTATATCTATTACGATAGCAGTAGAACGACATAACTGGAAGGACCTCGTATAGAGAACCGTTTAAATGTTGGAAGATGAAACACTTCGTAATTACTTCTTAAAGTTTCGCAAACAAAATTACTAATTAGACGATAACGAAATACTCCCAATACTTAGGACTGCAGTTCATAATTGAAAATCCGTAGGGAAGAGTTTCTAAAATCCTACAGCAAGCGGAAATACGAAAACCGGGAGTTGGGCCATGTTTGTTGTTTGGGGCGAGTGGTCGAAGGTGCGATTGGTACTCACGTTCCCCTCTTCTTCCAGTTGTCAGTCAGCGGGACGGGGACAGGCGGGGGCGGGGCGATTGGGGGTCGAGGGGGTGGGGGTGGAAGTTCCACGGGGACAGGAGGAGGTGGTGGTTCGGGAACCCCTTTTATAGCCGCTTGATGGTGCGGTGCGGTGCCGTGGTGCAGGCTGTGGTGGTGTGGAAGGTGATGTTGGTGGTGCTGCACGGATACTGGAGCCATTGGTGGGCTGTAGAGCATTATGCCAGTCTGCGTGGAAGGAATGCTGCAACACAAGTCACTGGGTGAGACACTCACTCAATGCGCACAAACAAAAAACAAACGAAATAAACAAAATCGGGGTAATTAGAAGGTGCTGCGTGAAGAAAGGATATAGAGCATCTTCTTAGTCCTCGCTAATTACATGGAATAATACTTCGCAGAGTAAATAAATAACGGTTACCATAGTGTTGTTTACTCGTTCGTAAAGTTTTACGTTCTCTTTGAAGTTTTGCTGAATGTAGTATTTCTATAATTTTTTTTATCTTCAAAATATACTCTATTTTCATAAATTATTAAATACCTGTGATAAGTTTTATTTTTATAGTTTGTTTGATTTCTGTGAGTTGTTTTCACTGAGCTGTGATATTATAGTAATGATATGTACTACAAATAAACAACGTGTTGCTACGCAGACAGCATAAGCGCTAGCAGTCCATTAAAATTATTCACAAAAAAGGGACATCGACTTTGCAGAAGGCCAAATAGTTCTAATCTTTTACTACTTTGTTAGGACTTCTGTGGAAACCAATTTGAGGCTTCGAATGACTTATACAAGCCGCGCAATTTCCAAACAACAGGGAATTTTTTGCACTTTTTTCTGTTTTTGCCTAAAATCTCCTATAGTATGCGTCCTACAAAAAAAGTGAATCGATTAAATTTTAAAGTGCATCAAATTTTATACATTGTAAGCCCCAAACTGGTTCCATATGTTACGAATTTTCCAAGAAATAGCTCTTCCAAAATTGGCCATTTTTTTGCACAAAATGAAAAATTTTCGTTTTGGTCGCGTATCTTGCCAAATATCGGGAAATTTACTGATCCCACCAGGAAACCTATAAGAAATAAATTTGCAGTAAATTGCTTAGATTTAATCTGAACTCCAAAAAACACTCGCACGCCCAATAGTTCCTTCGAAAATGGCATAAACCAACAATTTTTCAAAAATGATTTTTTGAAAAAATCAATGAAACAGTTTTTAGTACAACAAATATCAATTATACAGCAAATAAATAAGTTATAAGTAACTGTTATACGCGTTATATAATTATTATGGATATTATCATCTCAAGGACGAAGTTGCAAAATTGGTTTCCCACTACCGACATAGGTTCTATAACAAGGTATAACAACGTATAAAAAATTAGAATTACATGAGTCTTTGAAAGTTCGGATTCATAATTTGAGTTGGCTAAAAAAGATGAAATATAACAGTGTGTCTCGTAAGCAGGGTTCCTTTCTAAGCTGTGCCTAATCGCCCTCAATTTGGGAGCCTTTAGATTTACTTTTAACCATCGAATCTGATTGCGAACTTGCATGCGATGAATTGTATTGTAAACGAAGAAAATTAGAAAAACATTGCGAAAAAATTTTCTTGAAACTCTTAAAGTCGAATTCGATATTGAAATATTTGGTTGGCATAGCTAAATAATGAAATGAAAAAAACACCTTACTATGTGATAGTTTAAATTTCCCGCCCAATGGGTATGGCAGATATTTAAAAACCTCGAGCATTTAAATGCCCCGTGTGAATAACCTGGGTGTTTAAATGCCCGGTCATTGATAATATTTAAATCGCCCATCCAATAGCAGAGACTGAATTTAAATGCCCGGTTCATTTAAATTCCCACTGTGTTTATATACCCGGTATATTTAAACGCTCTTTAATTAACGAATTAACGATAAATTCCACTCTTTTTTAATTATTTTTGAGGCTTCAATCTTTTACTTTAAACATAGAATATGTTATTTCCAATGAGGTGTTTTTTTATTTCAAGTTTTTTAAAACTTAGATTAATTTCTCTTTGTAAACGCATAATAGACTTTTAATGTACATACTTCCTTGTGATGGTCACACCAACTCGGTATTAATTACTTTTGTAGTCCTATACTGCAGCGGGATTCATACGGATACACAAATAAAGGAATCCTGACACGGAAACAGCTGTGATGTACTCAATTAAACCAGCTGGGTGATCAATACCTCTGAAATCGACCAACGCTCGGTTACTATGGCAAAATAAACAATACAACGACATAAGCAGTAAAAAGACTTTTCTCTTCGGCCATTCATCACGGGGTTAATGCATGAAGGACCGATATATCTCCAAGGAATAACAGGTGTGAAAAATAGCGACTTGACTTCTAACCATTGAACTACCATCCCTCGTCTCTTCCACACTATTTTGGAAATTCACCTGTTATTCTTTGGGTTTCAGCCGCACGGCTGTTCCGTGCTTACTAATTCACCTTTCCTTAATCCTATAAAGCTCCGTTTAAATCCCTTTCTGACTGTCGTGTAACTCTTTCTTAACAGAATGTATAAATCAAATTTTATGTGGATAATTTTGTATTTTGTAAACATTACTTTGATGCTACTATCGTGTTGATATGTTACATTCCTGTGTACATCTGGAAATTTTTAATATTTTGTTGCTTTCGAACTCACTCTAAAATGGAGCTATCACTGCATATAAATCTATTAAATGAATAAATAAATACGAAGCTAAAACCCGAGATAAAATGAAACCCTTGCTGCATGAAAGCATACTTGTGAGGTCTTGCTTAACCATTAAGTAAATCGCACATTTAAACGTGTTTAAAGACGATTCCATAAGTGTCTCCGAATTCAGAGACATTTACATTGCAAGAGGAAAGAGGACAGCGCTAAGAAGGAAGTTTTTAATTAGCGTACATTTGGATGCATTAGTTCCGCGAAGTCCGCGACGGCGCCACTTTTGCCGATCGCATTTTTTTCTCCAGTGTGCAATTTTCTGCGTACGACAATTCACTCAAATCTAGTAAAATAGATGGGCACGAGAAAAAGTTGTTTTGAAGTATTTCTGCAGACGAAGCGATCCTGTAAAACCTTACCACCGGTTTGTGAGCCACACTCACATGTTTAGCCGGAATCATTGACTGCTCTGAGCATATAAAAAGTTAATGTAGTTGCACCTAAAATTTAAAAATCCAGGATTAACCAAATTTTAACCTTGGCCTAGCTGGCTTTTAATTTTTATCGATATTTAATAAGAGTAATTAAGTAGACAATAGTACCATAGGAAACTGTTTTCCATAAAATTTATTATTTTCATCAAGGATAATAGATTTCGAAAACCACTGTATTTCGCATGGAGTCCCCAATCCCAACAAGATTTATATTTTTGCCATTAACGTACATTATATTCCTATTTTCTACCTTTAATAGCTACCGTTTCCATAGAGTTAAGCCGGTTTATTCCTAATTAGCGAACTAAATTAAGTGAATCATTACAATAATTGATTCCTGTTCATCATAACTAAATAAACGACTAATAACGACTACATTAGTAGCGAAAAAGCTATGATAAGGTAACGTTAGAATGTTTTAAAAAAACTGTAAAACGTTAGACAGTATTTGCGTTAGCTATGCCTCACCTTGAGTACTCGTTTAGTGCATGAGACTCTGCCGACAAGTGTTGCATTCGAGAATTAGAAAAGGTTCAGCGAAAGGCGATACGTTTTGCGAAGAATTGCTACGAAAAATTGCCAATTGCTACGAGTGATACACAGATGCTTTGAGACGCAGGATGGGATTTTTTTAGAAGTTAGAAGATTTACGCAAAGGATTAATTTACTTCACAAGTTCAGAGAAAACACGTTCACAGATGAAGTAGCCGATATAATGCGTCCTCCATGTTACATAGACCGTTCCGATACTGCGAGGATTCAGGGAAATGCTAGAACGAATAGGTTCAAGAACTCATTTTCTTTCGCGAACGATACGCGAAAGTAATAGATTAGGGAAGTAATGGAGCATGCACCCCCTGCCACACGCCGAAAGGCGGCTTGCAGGGTACTTACATAGACATGCACAAAGGTAGGCTCAAGTCCGTAGTCTTTTTTTCCAAGAAAGATATGATATTTTTCCAAGAAAGATATGATAGATAAGATTATTGCATTCTTTTCCTAGAATATATCAAAGGAAATTTAGGAATTATGCAAGGAATTTTAGGAACAAACACATAAGTCACGTCACTCATTTAGCTTCCTAAGAAAAGGAACATAACTTCCAATAATTTTCATTATTTCTCCGCAAACGTTACGCGAAAGTAATAGATTAGGAAAGTAGAGTCATGGTGCATGCACCCCCTGCCATACGCCGAAAGGCGGCATGCAGGGTAGGTACTTAATTAGACTTACTTATATAGACAAAACCAAAACTACCGTATTTCTTCCGCCTTTCTCATTCTGATTCAATCAGTTCTGCTAGTATTTCTTCTGATTTTTTCCGATGTATTTAAAAAATTACTCATAGCATTTATTCAAAAATTCCCCGCCCATATGCAGAATTTCCGCGTGTCGGCCTAGCAACTTCTTCGCCCCTCTTTCATCAAGAACACAGGCCCTCACTTGAAGCACGTTTGGGACACGCTTTCTCCACGTTGTGGATATCAAACAGTCGCATCCATTGACGTTTCTAGAAGCGAAGGAAAAGAGTGGGGGCGGACCTCTCCGACTCGAATGTTTGCATGACAAAAGACTGCGCCTCTGTTTGGAGAGATTCTGGATCTTCGAGGTCGTTTCCAACGGGATTATGGATTATAGCCAACTCATCCGAAGAAATCTATTGAACAACACATCTCCTTGAACATGTAAACAATCTATTAAGACGTAGGTCAGTGCACCAGAAAACAGCAATCATGACTGAAAATTCAAACGCGATGATTCTTAAACCGAGTAAAATACGGATTCCCGTTTATTTTAATTTTGTTTCTACATAACGAATAGCGAAACCATAAGAACCACAAACATGATGTGATTTATTACAGCGATCTAATCACAGTTAAATTTTAATCAATCTTTCTGGAGGAGGTACGAATTTTAAATGACGTACTTCATTGACAATTTAATATATGAGCATGGTTACCACAAATGTAAACTGCACGCCAAACTCATTTTTTATTTCCCAATCCCCATTCAAATTACTAAACAATATTTGACACTGTTAGACGTAAAATATAACAACGGACGAACATCCATGACCATTTTATAGATTTCATAGGTATATTTAATCGCACTATTCTTTGTTTGATTACGGATTATTGTGTCGTATTTTGTGTGTCTTTTGACTCGTATTATTCAACTTGTTGATTCACTAGATCCCTCCATGACTTTCCACCCCTGACGATATCTTTCACATCAATAGACCTTTTCACACATTCCAATTTAATTCCTTAGGCAACTTTCAACTATTCTCTAAAACGTCTCATTCTCAACATTCCTCCAGCTTAATTTTTCTCGGTCTCCCTTTAGAGCAGTTCACAATACAACAACATTCATCTCATACGCTTTTAGTCATTATTCTCCTATCCTTCCCGTAAGCTCATATCAACCAACGTAAAGCATTCCTTACATACGTTATCACTTTTAGTAAATACATCGTTCACATTGATCAATTTATCTAAAAGCTAACGTAAGTTTTACACATGGCGGAATCATCGACTCAGAGTGACAATAATCCTATGAAAATAGCTTACAATTTGCAACGGAGCAACTGCAATTCTTAACACAGTTTCGTCGAAAACTTTGCAATAGAGAAATTGTCATGAGTATTCTCACAAATTTAAAAATGAAAACTAGCTAGGGTCATAGCCAGAATTTTCGCTTGCGGGACTGAAATTAAGGATTTTAAGTAATAATCTCTCGAACTCCTTTCAATTTACGATGTTATGTGAAATCTCATTACAAGTAAGTCGTCCCTATAAAAATATATTTTAACCGTACAATATTTTTTAAATGAGACCCTTGAGAATTTGGAACAACTCTAAAAGAATTCTTGGAGGGTTTCATAGGCAGACAGTCAAATTTTAAATTAAAACTACTAACTATTTCATCACAACATTGATGTATTTCCATAGTGAGAGGTGTATACATTAAGGAACACAAGCAATAAGTTTAGAAAATCCCCCAGGTCATGAAATCCAGCTTGCTGTAACTGTTTGATTTATCTGTAAAAGGATAAACCCTTGGGAAATTGCGTTATTACCATGTCCTAGGATAGGGTTCAGCCCTATGCTGATTTCCTTCATGCTGCGAACCCTGTGATATCTGCCATATCCAAGGAGAATTGGTTTAGCCTATCAAAAAGCCATTGGGGCGGGTTCCGATGTTTTCGTGAATTTCATTAAAAAGCCACCTGGATGGGCATTTGCCTCTGGCACACTTTCACCGTAAAATTACTCATGTTTATCGTTGTAAGGGTTGAAAACACACGGTAATAATGGCAATCACCTAGCTGCTTACAGGGTAATCGTAGCTGTTACATTGTTAAGGCGCGTCTTAATTAGTAAACTCAATTTAACGATACGATTTTGGCGAATTCGTAGGCATAGCAACTGTAGTGGGCGATCGAAAACTAGTCGGAGCGGAACCTTGAAGTAGTTTTGGGCAACCGCCCAGGCTCTTGGTTTGCTAGAGGGAAGACAGCATTTTTGTCTTTTGAACACGGAAGTGCTTTTCCAATTTAATCCGATGATTGAGAAGAGCAAGCGATAGTTAAGGTTCTTTCACTGCTAACGCCCAATTCTTTAATTCGATAATTTCATCCATTTCATATCATAAATCAGACTAGTAAACGAAGAGAGAAGCCTACGGAAAACACAACCAAGTGGGTTAACGCGTTCGACATCAATGAAGGCGATCTCGGGTTCGATTCCCGGTGGGGGCCTACCTGACTTAAGCTATCGAAGCACTTTTAAGAAACTACTACTTTTTTTCCTTGCAAAACAATCCAACCTTTCCTTTTCGGTTTCAGCAAGCTAACGCTTTCTTCCAATAGCCATAATCCTCCACCCTTTACTATCTGGTTTCGGTCCTTTAGGTCATCACCTGTTGATTACCTAAAGGGTAAACCATGGTCTTGGAATAAAATATTGTGTTAAAGGTATGCGTTCTTTTTTCGTTATTCTTCATTATAGGGATCTACCACAAAGTCGAGGCCAAATTAATAGATTCTAACACCTCTTTTCCTTCAAATTCTTTTCAATCATTCCATTTCATCATTACAGCTACAAAAATCTCTTTCCATTAGCACTCCCTTCGACTCAGGAGCGGATATTGAAACTTGTCAACGAGGTGGCATTTGAGACAATTTCCACATTAACTGATATCGAATTTACTTCTAAAATGCCATTTTGTCGTCATAAATGTTGTAGATGAATAGTGATCGTAGAAAAACTTAGCAGTGGTAGTACTGTTAAAAGTGCTTCGACAGCTTAGGTCATTTCGCACGTAGGCCCCCACAGGGAATCGAACCCGGGACCGCTTTCGTTGCAATAGAACGCGTTGCCCACTTGGCTATCCGGGAGCCCCTAGAAAACACTTCCAAATCAGATTTAATTTAAAGTTCTTCGTCAAATCCTAGGAAAATTTCTAGTGCTCTGAGGTCATCTAGGGGGTGGCAATCGCCCCTTTCCTCTCCCTCTGGGTCCGCCAATGATCCAGCCAGCTTCTTCCTCTCCCTCTTTCTTTAAGACACCCCATACTGCCACACATCAACCACCTGAGCGATTCTGCTTTCATCCAAGTCCAAACTATCCTAGAACGTCCCTTTCAAACTGGTCACTGAGACACATTACAATGAAACTGGATGTAGAAGTAATAAAAGTAAATTTTTGACAAAACTGTCCTCATCGACAATCGTCACTTGCAAAATATCACCCGTAAACATTTGAGAATTTCGCCCAACATGACATAAACCTCCGAGAATGTCCACCGAGATATCGCTGCAGAATTCAAAGGTTACGCCTCGCAGTGCGTGGGTAATGTAGGCGGGAGTTGAACTTGACGTGACCTTCATCCATATGACCACCGAATTAGGATAGGAGTAAACCTCGGAAAAACATTCTTCCGATCGCAGATAGTCACCAACCGAACACTTTTCTAAAGATTTTTGAAGTCGATATTTACTTTTGCGGAGTTGTAAAGTCTCTTGTAGAATCTTATATCTCAAACTGAGTGAAGGTTTTCACATATGCATATAGATAACTATATAGTAGTGTTTTCCCCATTCCGATGTAAGCAAGTTATTTGACTCGTTTATTCACAGCACTCCTCCATACTTGCGTGTCTCTATATATATATATTTCGCTACAAACACAACTTTGTTTATTCCCTTATGTTCCCAAGGACACGAACGGCTCATCCCTAGAGTATCTCATTATTAAAATTCGACCATCTTTTCTTCTGTCTTCCTCTCCCTTCAGTAACAGTCACTTTCTATTTTGCATCCTGTTTCCTTTCGGCATCTTCTCGTTCATTTAAACACCCATTTCATACTGGGCATATAAGTTTTCTTTCGTTCGTGTACATTTATTCGGTATAAAGTCATTATAGACCCTCTCTCTTGGGTGTAGGACAGTTCGCCGCTGCCGTTTTGCAGCCTGCGCCGTGTATCATTATTTTATCGGTTAATATAGTTCGTAATAGAATTCACGGGGAAATATAGCGCCTTTTGGCCATCAGAAATGCATTTGTGGTTAAATTTAAAGCAATATTTTGAGCACGTGAAATATAAGTGAATGTAAAAGTACCATAATTGCTATCAGATAGTGATATTACAGATACAGATTCATTGTTTAATGGTATTTTAACACAACGCAAACACCAATCAGTCTTTCTCTCTTAGCTTCAGGGAATGCTTAAAACAAGGACTACCTTTCTCCCGTCAATACCAACCCAACTCATTCCAATCCTACTAAAGAATACACCATTCTGTTGAATGGAACAATCGCCACATTCACGCTATCATCAGGCATTAATCTCTTTCCAGATTATCTTTGTAAGATTTCAGCCAAATAATACAGCCAAACCTCGGTTTGCAAGTAACTTGGTTTGCAGCTCTTTTGTAAGACGAGCAAAAATCATTAATAAATTTCAACTTGGAATAAGAGCAATATGGAGCAACGCATGGAATACGCGTACTGCGTTTTGTCTGCCGAACGTCACGTGATCACTACTTAATCATTATTATGCATGTGAATATTTTTAGGTTTTGGAACGAAACATTATCATGCGAATCGCTTTGAAATACGAGTGCTTCGGATAACGAGTATGTTTCCAGAATGAATTATGCTCGCAATGCAAGGTTTGACCGCATAAGCGACTGAAACAAAAACCTCATATTTTACAATTTGTATTCAATTTCCTGAAATATTAATGTCGGCGAAACGGCGTCGGCGAAAAGTTCCTCGCGGCGAAATGTCGGCGGAGAAACGTCCCATTTTCCCGTCTCTTCTTTTTTTTTAGACTCGCACACTCCTCATGCAACCCATCCCAACTGCACTCAGTTTACTTACATTACTCTCGTAACAACTTTTCGCAACCAAATCAGAATTGAAGCAAATCCCGATTATCCGTGGCTAAGAATTCCTTTGAGACAACGGATGAGAAAACAGCGGTTAAAACAAGTGGCAGAACTGCTAAAAGTGCTTCGACTGCTTAGGTCATTTCTCACAGAGGCCCCCACCGGGAGCCGAACCCGGGAACTCTTTCACCGAAGTCGAGCACGTGCGGATAAAACAAGAAAGATCGGAAAACCAAACGAAAAGAAAATTCCGTGTAATAGAGTGTAATTTGTAAAGCATAGAATTTTCATTTGTCTCATTTCTCGGTGGGTATTTTCCCGCAAGGTGGGTTTTTTTTCTTTTCAGCCTTCAGTTGCAAAGATTTTCCCCAAACCGCACTCTTTTATTTTATAATTATATATTTTTCACATATTGTAAAGCACATGAGGTTAGGTGGACGCAACCTCGCCAATACAGGTTCTATCTATCTATTTATAAGAAATAAAAATTCATTTAAATATGAGAAAGAGTGCGATAAGCCAAAGATGTGATACAACTGAGATGTTTGGGAACGATCGCACTTCGGAGACGCTCTTCTTCCCGGAGCAAATGTAATATGAAAGAAGTGAACCCACACTGATTACATTAATCGGTTATTGCAGAGGATAACCACGTGTTGAGAGCGCTGAGAGCGGTCGGAGATCAAAAATCGAGACGGAGAACAAAAGACGGTAGACGGATCGAAAGATAATTGTTTTCGATAGCTTATCTCCGGCGAGTAAAAGGACTGCATTCTGTTGACAGTATTCCTTTAGAAATAACCAGACGTAGGAGCCGTTATCTCAATCTATACGTTTTTTCCGTACCGAAAAAGTTGAATTCCACATATATCTATATTTCGCATAAATATTAGGAAAATGCGTTTTAGGAATCATAAAACTGCGGTGCGAATCGCTTGAAAAATATGCTCTTTAGGCTATGACGAAATATTATGCGGACTGTTTGAAACTAGTTAGCGGTATAACACGAGCAAATAAATACATATAAACCAACCCATTAGCTTACTATAGTAGACTTTACTCCATAGCCTAGTAGTAGTTGATAATACTGCTATGAATGGTCCTTGGATCGACGCCAGAACGGTGTATCTCAACAAAGTTTTATAGAAAAATTGAGCCTGTTCCGAAGCCGGAACTTTGCAATACGACAGGTGGGAAAGTTTCATAATTCCAAAGTTTACAGTATGCGGGCAACTTTTACTCGTAAATAATTATATAAGTTCCACAGTTGTATGTATAATAAATGCATAAGTTAACTTCACAATGAAAGATTGAAATCGGAAATCAAAGCTCCTGCAAATCAATGATAATATTTTGATCCTCACCCACTCATTTCTTGCTAATCTTATTGAACTTTGGAAAATAAATCGTTCTTTAATCTTTTCAATCGATTATTTTCGAAATATTATCGATATAATTGGTAACAATGGCGTTCCAGATTTTGCAGAACATACAAAACTGTAAGTAAAGGTGAACAAGTTCGAATTAAAGTAATCGAAATGGAGAGAGAATGGACGAAAATTAATAGTATTGTTAAAAGTGATTCGACAGCTTAAGTCATTCGGCGCGTGAGTCGCTATCGGGAATCCAACCCGGAACCGCTTTCAGCGAAGTCGAACGCGTCACCCTCATGGATATCAGTAGGTGTGGGATTTATACAAAAAATGACTAAAAAAGTGTATGAGGGAAGTTTCGATGGTTCAGAAGGGAGAGTTAGAGTGAGAAAAAGCTGGTTTAGTGGGGTTGATAAAGAGGCGTTTGTAGCTTGAAGAGTTAAGGGAAATGCAGGTGAAGATGAAAGGTTGTGTCTGAGGCAAAAGGCGTATGTAAGCATGTACTACGAATGAATGAAGTACAGGTATGTACCTCATATGAAGGTACGCTGGATTACTCTGAACAAACTACACAAATAAAGTGCTAACCCCGCAAGAGAATTGTGTGAGTTATATATCAAGGATGTATAACAAATTCCAAACTGAAAACCCTAACTTCTTACGCCTAAATTTATTCAATAAATAATAATAGATTCGCCGCGAAATCTCAGGTGAAATTTTCACTAACGACCGGTTTCGGAACAAGTCGGATTTTCCGCTAAATTATATCGAATCAAACCAACTCACAAATAAAATAAAATCACTGAAATCACTGCTCCAGGTAAAAACACCGGAGCAGATTCGCCTGCGAAACTAATCCCCATAAAAAAGAATAATGTTGCCCACAAATTTAATTAGCAAGTTATGGCTTTCCGCGGGTTCACGCTTGATTACGCCAATGATTTGTATAAGTGGCAGTGAATACGAATGTGTCCTCAGCCGATAAACTAAAAAAAATTGAATTTACAATGTATTCCCCATTTATCTCTCTTTCTTTATCGCGATTTAAAGCAATCTTTGGCATTTTTAAAAGCTGAACTGCGAGGTTCAGTTGGTTTTTGTGTTTCTAAACTGAATTCACTTCATGCAGTTTTGACAATAGGCCAAGTGACTTTCTCGATGCTGAATTTGCCTTTCGTTAGAAAGGAATAGTTATTCTACTATCTCGAGGTATTAGCAATGGTGTTTAGTGGTTGCTGACAACAAACGCGACATCTATGGATTTATCAAGCATATTCTAAAACAGGGACGATTGAAAATCCAATTTCTGAAAGAGGAAAAATACCGGAAATGATTACAACTGTTCGGAATCAAATGTATAATTCGTAAATGTTTCAGCTTGTTTTAAAATTTTCATCCTAAAATTATTTATTTTTAATTGATATTATTCGAGTATTTAAATTTTAAAATGGGCTGCTATTCTATAATTAAAAAATATCACGTCTCCATACGAGATACGCGGGAGCTTTCGGGATAATAAAAACATCTACTTCATAGGAGCACATATGATTGAAAGATTATGTTGGATGGCGCTAAAACATTTTTAATTTATTCTAATGCAACCCTTTAGATGTTTCTAAACTAACGCTGCATGTTATAAATACTTTATATTCGCCGGCACATGTAGTAGAACACGTTACGAGTTCTGTAGTCATCACAAATTCGAACAAACAGAACATTTTGGTTGAGATTCTTCTCATCGATATCCTGTTTACACTTCAATAACATCTCTACGAAGAAAACTTAGTAACACAATTCAGCCGCAGTGTTCCAGCAGATCAACGAACTTCTGTTCCCATGGCAACGGATTTAGATATTTCCAAATCAAGTCGGTACTCACTTGAGCAGGTGGAACTGGACATCGTCCGGAAGAGGTTGAGATCTGCATTTTATAGATCGGAGAGAATTGGCCAAATGGCTCCTCAACACCAGTCTGTTGGGCATTGTGCAGCTGTTTTGTGGAGATATCCTCCGTGGGCAGGCGTTTATAGGAACGCGTCTGCCAACGCAAGAAGGGGGAGTTGGGAGGGGGCAGGAGGAGGGGGGGGATGAGGGAGTGTTCCTAACCAAACACTTTTCAGGAAAAAATATTTCCCATCGTTCTCTGCGGAGATGCCAATCCGTGAATTTTAAGCGCGCATGTCTAATTTAATCGTGTCATTCCATTTCGGGTTGCGTAAGTTAAAATCGTCCGTCATTAATGAAAACACTGTCCCTGATGATACACTTGTATGACATTTTTAAAAACCGATGGATATTATTACACAAAGGTAAACTTAGTTTTATATATTTCGTAAATCGTTAAGGATGTCATAAGCGTAAGTTGACACGTATAGTGCTGAGAATTGTGCTTAAATTAACCATTCTTCATGAAGACGTATCTTTCAAGCTATTCCAAATCAGGTTGAGCGCGTCACTTACCCTGCTCATTAACTATGTATGCATTTTATTTCTGCATTCCCTTAAAATCTGCGTACACCTCTCATCTTCAGCATCTGATTCACGAAATTCAACCTGCATTTTTATCGGTCCCAATCCCGCCCAAATAAATCCGAATTATTATTATCATAAAAAGGTTCTATATCTCTTCTATTCTATATAATATTTAAGTAATTCCGCTTTCATTCGTAACACCAATACTCCCCATACAAAGTACTCCTCTCACCCAAGCCATTCAGCGTTTCTTGCAGTCCACATTAATTCACTACCCCGTCATTGCTGACTCTCCAGTTTTTCCACACATTTTTCTCGTGTAATCTATCCCAATTGCATTCAGTTTAATCCCAAGTTCCTCCCGACACACCCAACTTTCCCTACCGTACAGCAATGTGGGCGAAAGCACACTTCTGCATACTGCAATTTTCTCCTCTTTCGACAAATCCTTAACTTTATTCATCGAACGAATACCTTTCTATCTCTCCCACCACTTTTTGAAAACATTCCAACCAAGTACAAAATAATCGCTCATAAAAATCAATACTCTCTCTACTTACCACAGAGGTGCAATCGTCCTATACTTCCAATCCATCAAACACAACCGCTTTGAGTAGCAATCTCAAATAGAATCCCTCAGCAACCACAGTCGTTTAATCTAACAGCATTAAATACTCATTCAGACTGCGTCGTCAGGATGCTGCGCTGTAAACAACAGGCGTACCAACATGTTCGGTTGCGTAGACGCACCGAGTTTCTGCTCCAAAAGCCTTATTCTGGTAATCGTGAGTTATTTACGAATCAGCAGTTTTGATTTGATTAAAAATAGGTTATCGAAGAGATAAGAGCGGCGATTTTTATCTTCCGTGGCTCTTTATTCGTGGCTTAATCAGGACGTCTGATTGTAATATCGGAAGATCTATTGAGGGCGTTGGATGGGAGGGAAAAAAGACGGCGAAAATATCTGCGAATGCCTGTTTCCTTCCGATCTCATAAATCATCGATCCCAACCCAATCCAATCGAAAGACTGCCTTAAGACATTTTCATATTTTGCGGGAGCGGAATTTTTTAAAGGAATGTTGCATTGCGAGGTCTAGTTCGTTTAATAATTTACGGCAGACTCTCTTTTCTTATTCATTAACAATTTTTTTGTATATATGATGAATTGACAAGTAATCAAATCGATTTTCTTTTCTGTTAAGTTTATGCATTTTTATTATCACATGCTTTTATCTTTACTTTATCTGAACTTATCTTATTTGTAACAGTATTGTATTGGCATAAAACGCTTTTCAGTTAGGATACAGTCAGGTGGGTGAATTGATGTCTCGTCACATTAACCTTATTTTCAGTTTTACAATGTTTAACATAGTACAACGCATATGAAACATTCATTATGTTCCCAAGGAGAAACGGACATAAAAAGGCTGACGGAACCGGGACACGAACCCGGGTCTCCCAATTGCCGGTCGGTTGCTCTATCCATTGAGCTATCCCACCAGAACATTTCTCCATGCCGTTTGGGAGACTTTGTGGGCAAAGGTCAGTCTTTTTTCATGTCTGTTTCTCCTTGGGGTTTTTTCTAGGTGCATGCCTTATCTTGCCAAGTTACCGAAACCCTTTTCCTTGTGATTTATTATATTATAACTCAAGTTATTTTGTCCTATTTGTTTTGGTTAAATTAATAAATCATTAAATTCCCACCTTCTCAGGCACTTATCAATGATTCTACCTCTTTTTGTACGTAAACGGGAAGACAAAGATATAAACAAAGCAAATCCCAATAAATGGTTTACTTCAATCATTAATGACTCTTACAAACATTTTAATGATTCCGTCACTCATATTATCTATCTTCTCTTTTTGCAATTGATTTGAGTGTCAATTATTTGTTGAATATTTTATTCATTAGTCATAATTGACTTAACAAACTATTGCATTGAAAAGAATATTGGATGCATTGTGATTTCCAAAATTTGGCTACTTCCGAGCATCGTTTCGAAGTAGTGAAAAATGGCTCCAAACGACTTCTGTAAAAATTAAAACTCAAACAAAAACCAAACTCTAATTGATAATAACTACTGAGGAACATTTTACTGGTTGCAGAGAGCAACACTGAAATGTTTTCACACTCTTAGCTTGAAGAATTTTTAAATTAACAGATGTCCTCTCGGAATATATTATTTTTTTAATGCGATCTCGATAGGTTTCAAGAGAAAAAATTCCATAGGGCTCAATATTTTCGACTGTACTTCAACTCCACTATATTTTAGACGTGTTGCGATTAAAAAAGACAAAGAGCTCTGTAACATTTTCCCACGCAGGCTATAGCACTTAATCAGACTTCCAAGCAATTTCAACTTATAGAATAAAAAAATATCATCTTGAGGTACGACAACAGGCCTTTTAAGGGATGGATGGAAAAAGACGTTGGAGAGTTAGAGTAAAAATCCCAATGTTACGAACGAGACCAATCAAAAATGACGACGTAACGATGCGTTGAATTCGAAAGACGATTTAATTTTTATGAAAGGGGGTATTCATGTATCAATTCATTCTTCCACTGCTGTTACCTACGTCCTATTTACAGTTTGATCTAAATAATGAATTACCGATCAATTCAGTCGATACATTGAAATGCGAAAGAAAGAACGCTAAGGACAACGGAGAGGACATTAAATAGACACCGATTCCCTTAAAAAACCGATTTAAATTTACCCTATGCTTGTTTCATACGTAATCAATAGAAGCTAAAAAAAATACTGTAAGCCAAAGGAGCGATGTAATTTGAATGTTAGGTTATATGATATGTCTCTTGCAATCTTTAATGCAATAAGCATGTGGAATTATGACTGCATTCAAAAATCACAAAGGCGTAAACGCTAATGTTGAAATGTGTGGAAAATCAACAAAAAGATATTTATTTAGGCGAATATCAGGTGCGGAAGAATTCGGTGGTAATTTATTCAGTTTAGTTAAAAATCCTCTAAGTTTCATCAATTGTATTGTGCTGTATTTAACATGAATATCTGTTGATTTTAGACTCTTAACAACTCTTTAGGTAATCGGTTAATTGTAACTCGAGTGCTTCACTAAAATAATATTCGATTGTACTGTGAGGAATACAATCACACACTATCTCACTCCTCATCCAGTCTTGTAAGCCTCATTCCCACTCTAAGGCTCCCGGCAGCTATTGGTGGACGGGTTGAGGATCTAACTAGCTTAAGGGCAGATGACTTCACAGACAAATACGTTTATGGTAATTGGAAGCTGTATATTTACAACCACAGTTGAATTTATCTTTTGGTAACTATCGACCTAATTCTCAACTCAACGCCCCAGTCTTCCTGGACCTATCTCAGATTTCCTCTTCCGCGTCATTCGATTCGGTTTCCCCAATCACAAACATCGCCTCCACGTTTCTCTCATCTCGTCCGTCCACTTTACATTCTGCATTTTCCTCCGGTTGCCGCATAACATCCACACCGCCTCACTGAGTGACGTCTTACAAGGTTCTAATCCAGCTTATCGAAACAGCAATCCTCTTGTAGCTTGGGTGTTCCCCGCGTTCTTTACTACATTGTTGGCGGTAACGGACAACGGCAGAAGATAAAGACAACAATAGAAAAACATTGTTGTCAACAAAGGAGAAATCAAGGCGGTGAACACCCGAGCATCAAAAATCCTCTGCGAGGCGATGACGTACACGAAAACTTATAAGCAACACGTGTCCAAATAAAAATTTAAAAAACTAGAATCAAGGGCGGGACCGGTTTCCATGGAGCAAAGTCATCATGGGTCGGCTCGTTCGCGTAACGTACGTTTAGGGAGACTTTGCATGTTTTTCTATAGTTGTGATGGGCTAAAAAAAATCGTGGAATTCTCGTGGTGAACGCTTGAGAATTTAAGTATACTTTCTCTCTGAATATATACAAATCTCCATGATCATTGTGTGCGCGGATTCGGCTGATGAATTAGTGGTGCTCGCTGAAATGAAAGATGTCTTGACAAGTATTCCGTCCCCTGCACTAAAGAATATGACGAAGTACAGCCTCGAAATAAATTGAAGTGAAATCAAAGCTCTTCGGCCGGGATGGAGAAGAGCTGAAACGGAGGATGCATACGCTTGGAGAGGAATTGTAGATGGTAAGACCACAAGGCATGGAAGAGAATTAGTAATTGGTAAGTAGAATGATAATTTGAGTATTCTGCCGAAAGAGGTGCTTGGCGGTTCAGTGGTTAACATAGCCCGGAAAGTGGGAGACCTGGGTTTGAGTCCCAGTCATGTTGCTATGTTTCCCACCTGTTATTCCTTGAATTAAACGATTGCTGACATCCAATGATATAAGCTGACATACCGGGAAGCTGTTAAAAAAAGAAGCATATACGTGTAGTATCCGTTGGTAAGGCTGAGAAACAAGTAGCAGAAAAGAGAGGAGGAGATTACAAGCGAATTAAACGTGAGGTTACTTAAGAACGAGAAAAAAAGAATGCATAAGTCGAATAACGAGTACATAGGTCCGATAAAACTTCGGAAAGCTTCAATAAAAGACGAGGAAATATTATTGAGCATTTACTGAGGCATGGGTACACCCTAACAAGAGAATCTACTTCTACACATATGCACATGGGTGCAAACACCATGACTCTAATTCCCTAATCGAATACTTCCGCGTATCTTTCGATAAATTAATTCTTGAAACTACAAATTCCTGCATCTATTTATCTCATTTTTCTCTCGGAATCAGAACGACCTTCCTTTACAGGGAAGACACCAAATATCAGCTACATCTTCTACGAAAGTACCTTCCCTGAACTTATCCAGTAAATTACTCCTTTGTTTAAATCTTCTAACTTCTAAATTTTCCCATCCTGCCTCCTGAAGCATCTGAGTAACGCTCACTGATTTATCGTAGCAATTTTTCACAAAGCATATCTCATTTTGCTTTTTCTAATTCTCGAATACAATATTTTTCTGCAGGATCCCATACACTACAGGCACATTCCAAGTGAGGTTTGACCAACTCAACGTAACATCGCTCACGGACTTTGTCTTCGCTCCTTGTTAGTAGAATAGGAAGTAATACTAGAAAGGGTATTAGAAAGAAAGATTATGGTTGATACGAAAGGCTGGTGACGTTTAATTATAAGGGAATGAAGCTATTGCAATGGAATAATATAGGATTAAGGAAAGGAAACTTCTTTGACGATGAAGTCGTGCAGCTGATCCCAAAGGAATTTTCACACTTGTAATTCCTTTGGAATAATATAGTTTGGAGAGGGTAAATAACCAATCTTCGAATTGATAACCCAAAACGATTGGACGGTTTCAGGAAGCAGAATGAAAGAAATACCTTGAAGATAGAAACTCAGAGCATATTACGCTACAGATTTCAAGAGATGACATGTTAAGGCGAGTGACAAATGGATTGCGCAACTCTTAGAAAACTAGAGAGCAGCTTAAAGGCGTTGCTATTTTTTATAGGTGGGGATGATAGGATTAGTTCCACTTATTAGTGGAAAGGAATAGACTATGACATAAATGTAGGGATTGGGGACAAACTGCATAAATTACAATGTTCCCACTTTATCTTTCAGCTCTCTGCAGACGTGTTTTAACTAAATCTCTCCAATGACATCCATTCTGTGAACATTCTTTCGTTTTCTCGTTAATTATTGCATTTTTAACTCCATCAATCATTCCAATCTGTCTTCTTTTTTTATTTTTAGTTCAACTTTTATGATTTTTTCAACCTTTTTATGATTTTTTCATCGCGAGATTCCGAACAAGTTGTTTTCTTTCTCATCTTTTAGATTTCTATCGTCTGCATCCTCAACTTTACCATTCTCCTAAGTATTTCCCATGTTAAAGTTTGTCTATCCCCTTCACCTTACGTGTTTTTCTCTCTATCCATATTTCATAACTTTTACCTATGCTCTAATTTGAATGTATGCACAGGTCTAGAGGAAATTCTTATCAAAATTCATATCGCATTTCCAAAATACTCTTTAATTCAAGATACTTCCTAGGTACAATTTTCGTTTCGTATTCCTGAAATTACAAATTACCAATGTGACTTCACTTGTTCGACAATTTCTGCTTACCAAGTCTCTTCTTACATCTAACCCTTCGTCATATGAAATATAAAAAGAGATAACTTGAAAAAAGAGCACAGAAGAAAAATACTTGCAAGTTTAAAAACCTAAGTTAGAACCTAGGAAAAAATACACCACAGCAGGAAAATCCCCGAAAGAAGGACAATGGTGAAAAAACTGCAAAACCTACTGATAGTTAACTAAGTTTCAAGGAGAAGTTAGTTTAAATTACACCTGAGAAGCAAACTAAATTGTAAATATACGTTATTTCATAACAAGACACAACGACAAGAAATATAATAAGTACAGATCTGCTTTTATTGGCTGTTTACCGATTTAAAGTATGCACTGAAGTTTAAGAAATACATTATCTGAAATAATGTAAGATGATTGAAGGTATTGCACTTTAATACGAAAATAATCTCAATTATAATTCCTCTTCTGTTTCGGTCGTCGGGTGATGTATTAAAACAGGGCAAATAATAATATTATATACCTCTGTTATAATTTAAATATTAAATAACAATTTATAAATCGATTGAATTAATTAATAAATAAGAATAATTTCTATGTCGTAAACAAATTTTTCCAGACGGATACCAACGAATTAATAAATAATAATTGATTAATTGACAGAATCATTTAATAAATAACGATGGCGATATTGAAAACAAATTTTCCAAAAGAGATACCAAGTAATTAATAAATAATAATTGATTAAATGACTGAATCGTTTAATGAACAATCATTGCTATATTGTAAACAAATTTTATTTCCATGAACAAATGAATAAATAATAATCGATTAATTGACTGACTTACATAATAAATAGCGATTGCTATATTGTGATTAAATTTCCAGAGAATGTCACAGGCAATTGGGGAGAGATTAAAAACCGTCGGATGGATACAGAATTCGAGTGAAAATCAGAAATGAAAACGCATGGGAGGCACTGAGAGATAACGAACTGTGGAGCATCATTTCCGAGCTTAGTGGGTCTGACCTTTCGATTGGTCGTAAAATGTATGAATTGGGTCGCAAAAAAAAGGCAAGCGAATTTGCACCCACTTAATGAGGTCAGCCATATCAATAGCTTATTTTCGTATTGCTCTAAATATCGTTGTAACGGTAAAATAAGAATGCACTCTAAAATAATTAAATAAAGACAAACAAAGATTTAGTTAATAATATAAAGGATGGATTTTGGCGATACTGTGTGAAACTCCATGATGGTGAAGGTCGAAGTAACATAGTCCAAATTCCAAAGAAAATGTTTCTATTGGCGACCGGTTTTAACTAATGATAATTATCAACAGGCAACGAATACGAAAAGGATTTTAGATTTAGTTTAATAGTTAAGATTAGATTAATATTAAGTGTTATATCTAGTTAGTTGCGATTTATTCATATTCTCAAAAATCTTGGGTTTAACGTACGATGCAAGAGCAAATCTGAGTCATTTTATGGGAACCCGTTCACTTAAGCATATTCTAATGAATGAAGGAAGTAAGCTTTGCACTCATAAATGCAAACTGTAAAAAGTAACAGCTACTTAACGGCCGAATTCTATGTTTGCAGATTTCTCGGCCTTTCAAAGGTGGACCTAGGCCTTCGGAAAATAAAATCCAATGCTATCCTCATAAATTAAATATTAGAATAAAAATATATATGCTTATGCCTGGGGATATATTCTTTTGATGATAGGAGACATTAGATTTTCGAGTTTCTCTTCGATGCGAGGTATTATCATAAACATTTCTTGTCTTAATTTTGAGAAAAGAAGTCGCTAATCTTTCTCCACCTCTTTCTTACAGGGCTATTTGCTATTGCTATTTACTCGACTCTATTTTAGATTAACTCGACTTCAGCAATGGCATATGTCATCAAGGCAAAGTCTTTTCAATTTGATTAAGATTCACGGAAATTTGGTGTAATATAAAAATATGAGAGATTTGGATACTATACCTACAGTTGACTATAAATATGGC
>KZ308394.1:34920-127993 GCA_000376725.2 Ladona fulva
TCTTAAGAATGTATCTCTTATGAAATTGAAATAAACAAAAACATATTGTTAGTATTAAAACTATTCCTGAACCGAAATTTCGAGAAATTCTGCGAAATTCCGGAAAGTTTTGTAAAATTTTGCATTATCAACGATTTTTGTCTCGTACGATACACCGAAGGAAATGACTAGGCTGATATCTCGTATTTTTAAGTAAACATACTCTTTAAACTCAGAGCTGTAAGTAATTATTCATAAGATTTGATCTTATTAAAAGGCCTTTTCCTAACTGAGTATTATGCAAACAATTCGAATAGTAAAATTGTATATGAATGTTCCCTTGATGATCATACGTGATAAGATCCGTGATCTTTCCTCACCAGGCGCAGGATATAACTGCGGTATAAAAAAATCATGACAATAATACATTTATGGGTTTGTATCAACTTTATTCAAAATATATCAAAAGTGTGGTCGGAATTGAACACACTTTTAAAAACTGTTGCTTTCCAGTAAAAATATTTACGAAGCTTAATTAATTCCTGCTCATAAGCAAAATTTGCACATCCTTAATGCGTACGCCTACTCATTAATTCAAAATGTCATAATGTTCCCTAAACGACTTGATAATCGGGCTTCCTTTGCTTACATACACGTTTAGCTTTGAAAAAGATTCAGTAACGTCTACATTTCCCTTATTTAAAACGTACGCGCATAAATGCATGTCTTTCACTCTATTATCCTCTTAAGTAAGTACGTTGTAAGCCTCATTTATTCACAATGCTCTTCCAAATATATCCACGCATACATTTTCCAATATAGTCGTGCATATTTTCAAGAATTCACTCCTTTTCTGCATCTCTCTCATCACATTGAAGCAGTATTTTCTTTGTTTTCCTCTCTCGAAACATTTGCTATTTTCCTTAGACAGTCTTTGTCATATTGCTTTAATTCATCCTTTGCATACACCCATAGCAACGCATAATACTCCTTTCTTTAATTCCTCTTAAATTAAATTGCTAAATGTGCACGGTAGACCTTTAATCATCCGATAAACTATCTCCTTTAAATTCCTCAACTGTCATTGAAACTCAAACAGCATTCCTTATGAAGAATCGCTCTTTAAACTGCATAAAAAAGTGAATTACGCCTCTGTCTGCAAAGTATTCAGCCCAAATGACCAAACCTCATCCCCTCTACCATTGGCTACGAAGAACTAATAGAGGAAAATGAGGCTTACTAGACAAAATGAAGAGTGAGGTAGTTTGCCCTTGCTTTCGTCACTGAATCAGAATGCTATAAACATAACAAGTCCACGTTAGTGAAGCACAATGACTCTACGAGTAACAATGTTCGTATCAATCAAAAAGGAGTGACCTTAATTAATGCCATTATTCCGTATACCTCAGTAGCTTTCATATCATCAGAGCTAAGTACAAGACGGATACAAAAGCAAATTAAAGATGCATTTTTTCTATACCCTGTACCAAAAGACATATGAAAGTATTTCATTCACCAAGGTATGATTATAGGACCAAGTAATAGTTTCTATAAATAGAAAATTTAGTATCTATCTAAATATTTGTTCATTGAAGATGATGATTTCATCCCACCCTTTCCACGCGTTCATTTTCCTTGCGACCAATTGTTCTCTTACACCTCTAATACATTCCTCTTTTCTAATTCCGATCAATCACGCACCATACCTTCACCTTAAGTCCAATACTTTCGCAAATACGTGACAACCCTGGACCAGTCTTCGACCAACCAACAAATTCAACCAGTTTTCCATGAGATTCCACACTGGATATTTTATCTCCTATCCATCAGGCGCCTAAACTAAGCGATAAAAACTTTTAAAGAATCATCGAAAATGAAAATAATTGCTTCTGATATTATTCCTTTATCAACGTTTTAATTGAATTTAATAGAGAATTGTTTCGTTGCCTCAAGTGATATTCCAGGAGTTACAACTCCTCTCCGAAAGAAATCTATGATGAACGTTAGCTAAAATAAGAACACTCGTATTTCAGAGAATTCGTTTACTAAATGTCTCTCTTAATGAATTGCAAGAAATGGTTGACATACGGAATTCTCTACGATTATTTGGTTGGGTCCTTTGCTCTTTCTGACGTTTTCCTATAATTATTTATTTCTTTGTGACTTGAAATAGCCAATTTTATACTTGAAAACTGAGTAAATAGCGGAAATAAGTAAAAGAACGTTTTTAATTAAATCATAAATATAGAATACTCTAAATAAATTTGACCTAAACTAAGATCTACTTGTTGTTAAGGAAAATGTTGAACGTTTCATTTTTAAGATCAGAGTTTCGGATACTTTCACACAAGATGATCTTGGAATCAGTTTACGTCGGAACATTTTATTAACAACGGGCAATCTATGGCATAAATTATCGAATGTTTACAAATACCAGAGGAATAGCTATTCTGTGGAATTTTATCATCGAAAAATACAGCTGTGCCTCGTGTATCATTTTACTACCGCCGTATTCATGCGCATCCTCTTTAGTTTCAAGAGGAGAATTGAAAGAAGCCCTTGGCTCCGTCTTTTCTAATCCTACGCGAAGAGAAGTCACTGAAAATGTGATATTTGATGCCATTTGCAATTAAGACGAAGCAGCGAAGTGTACCAACGCCAAATCAACTCCTACAAGCAATGGAAATTCCTTAGAACTGTGATCTTGAATAGTGCGCCGCTGAAATCTTAAAAAATCCTTTGGATTCTGGAGACCTATCAACTTCCATATTGAGTTATGACATGAGTCTTTCAATTCTTCAATGTCTATGTCTATGTTTGTACCCTGCAAGCCGCCTTTCGGCGTGTGGCAGGGGGTGCATGCACCGTGACTCTATTTCCTCAATCGATTATTTTCGCGTATCGTTCGCGTAAAAAATGAGTTCTTGAATCTATTGGTTCTGGCATCTATTTCTCTGATCTTTCTCGCATCATTAATGTATGATGAAATGGGTTCGATACAAATATAAACAATAATTTAATGAACTCTCACTAATTCTGTGATATTTTTCTTTATATATCTTAATCCTCTGTGAACGTATTTATTTCGTGCTTTTCTAGTTACAACTATTTTTAGTTTATAGAATTTAGAAGATATACTACTTCTAGTTTGCTCTTACGTAACTTCTATTTTCATATTAACTTCTGCATACATACTAGCGTATAAATATGATCTCTCTGAAAACATTTATATGTATTTATTAAATGAAGTCTCAGCATTATGAATGCTTTTATTATATATAATTTGCATTCGAAACTTCTGCAACCTTTTAAACTGGGATCTGCCGCTAATATATTAATCATCTTTCATACTTCATACTTTAACTTACACTCTGTAACTTCTAATTGCTCTATATCGGTCCAAAAAGTAAACAATAAATGATGGAGACCCGGGTTCGAGTCCCGGTTCCGTCAGACTTTTTTCATGTCCGTTTCTCCTTGGGAATTTTCCGAGATGCACGACTTATCGTGCCAAGTCATCTTACCCTTTTCCTTGAATATAATTTGTCTTATTACTGAGAGTAGAGGCCACTGCCCATCAACTATATTTCTCATACAGGTACTATTAATCTCTAGACACTATTGCAATTTTACCGTTCTTTATTACATAATTTTTAATCCCACGTGTCCAAAATACACACGCGTTTAAAAGACATAGGCTCGGTATAGACCTGGCTCTCAGATGGTGATGAACCGAAGTTTATCAAAGTTATTGATAGTAATTACTTCGGAATTGAGACATTCTAGCTTTGATATAACTTTCATGATCATAATTTATAAGATGAAAATGAATATCAACCATTTGGACTATGTATATAGAATTCATGTAAAAAATATTTTATTCAAGAATTTGAGAAGGAAGAATAGATATTTGTCAAGGAAAAAAACTGCCTTGTAGGAGAAAATGGAATATGAATGGAGAGAAAAGTTGTAGACGTCGAAACACAAATATACATTTTCATTAATGGCATGCGAAGGAAATTTAATATTTCATCGAGACATCCACAGAATCGATAACAACGGAAGAAATTAAAAACAGATTTATATATTAATATTTCAAATAAAAGTGGGTCATGAAAGTGAAAATGTTGGAGGAATTTTTGAAGGATCCACGAGCATTGAAGAGAAGGAGTAAATTAGAAGAAATTGTGGAGCCTTTGGAACGTTGATAATTAACCACATATTTATAGAGGGATCTGTGAAGAATATGCGGTAAATGGTCAAACCTTTTGACCATTTACCGTCAAAAGAACGTAAGAAACTACAGAGAAAATTCACGAAGAGATTGTGGCGCTAGGGAATAGCAAGACGAAAGATATATATTCACTTTTTTAATAAAGACGATCTTTAGGCGAGTATTTCTTGACGCAACACGTGGATGGCTGGGTACGGTGCGCTTATACGGTACACAAACCTCAGACCACGGTTTTTAAGAAGTTCAAGATCTCTTAATCTCCACATGGGCAAAGCTAAATACATACTTACTGTTGCTGAGTAAGTTCTGAAACAAGAAAACACTTTTTCAAATCCAATAAGAATCTGTCTCAGGAACTCTTTATGACGACGTGTTTAAAAATACTTCCAGCACTCGTTCCACGAATTCCTGTTCTACTACGTCAGATTCGGTTATCCGTGTGAAATTTGTATTTTGATAACCAAGACCAACTAAAAATTTAAACTCATAGACAACAGACCGCATAGTGTCAGTTTCAAGCAAGCCTTAGTGAGTTTATCTTTGATTCTGAAACAGAAATATTCAGTTATAGCGAACCATTCCAAATTAGCTGCGATAATTAGTGCTAAGGTTTCGTATATAAGCTACTCAAGCAACATCATGCTAACATGCAGATGAAAGAAATTAACAAATATGCGAACACAATTACACATATATGCAAGTGTGTGAGTATATACATATATATTTGGATATTCTTCATCCCTGTGAACAAAAGCAGGTGACCTTTTATTGACCGGAGAACAGGAGTTGACATCGTATTGGTATCAAAGAATATCTCATCGTTTCCAATTAGATTTCAGTTCCCTTCGGATTAGAAATCTTCGATCATTAGGGATGTAAAAAGGAGGGATATAAGGTTAAATAAGAGGGATATCCTATAGGAATCCCATTAAAGGTATCAGTGCGTATACTTCACATTAAAAGGTAACCAACCGGAAAATACCATTAGGTGAAGAAGCTCATCATCGATAAAACAGATTCTACAAGTTTAATCAAACGATAAAGTTGGAGGAGGTGATCTTACGATGCCAAGTGATGTTCATCCGATCTTTAAAACCTTTTGCAACAAGTATTTTTCAGTATTAGAAAGACTACAACCACGATTGATAATAACCATAAGTTCAGCATGTTATTCTAACTTGGAAATCGAAGCAGGAATCCAAAATAACCCTGAGAAACATAAGTACAAGAATATTTACCCATGTTAGCATATGAATTTACCGCTTACCAATAGATTTTTAGTTCAAAAGTCGTAAAATTCTCACAGTAAATAGGGCGACCACCTCGGAATATTTACAGTCCCGTTCCAAAACGTCAACCATCTCCAATGTAATGAAGTTGAACGCTAAGATAGTTCATGAGAAGGAATAAAACTAACTTTAACTCCTTACCACTGAAAAGTTCTGTAGCAAGGCGCTATTATGGCAACGGTGATGCGAAACAGGGTATAAGATACCCTTATAACTCACTCCCCCAATGGTGAGGTGGTCACCCTACCAGCAATTAGTGCCTCCATAAGATAATTAATAAGCCCCAAAGAGCCAATCACCTCGGTCTCTGCGGAGAACACCTGATGCATATGGCGTCCATTTGTGTCAAATGTGGTACCACTGACCCGAGAGATGTCGGGGCTTGCCTATGCATCCCTGGCCCATGTGTCGGCTGCCCTGGAGATGGCGCTGAAGGCGTCTGCTTGAGGTCTGCAGGAGGAGTGGTGCGCGTCGGCGACAGCGTCTCCGGACTGACCAAGATGGCGGATGGACTGGCTGGAGACGGCAGCAGCATGGGCTTGCTTCCAGGAGATCCGGTCAGTGCGACCGCGGCCGCCGCTGCAGCCACTTCCGTGTCCGTCGTCTGCAGACTGGTGTCCCAGCTGGAAGACAACATTGAGGGTTCATTTGTCACGTTTTCAAATCCTAACACAATCCCATCAATTCAACGATTCACTCATGCGTCGTTACACAAGAAGCATGGATAACTCAACGTTTTTCATGCACAGTGAGGTTCTCTGATACAGCACCAGATGGTGCCTTTGTTTTCATAAGATGTTTATACCACATAAGGTGTTATTCCGGTAGAGAAGCAAGACTTGTGCCGCCTGGGACTGTCCTAACTTTGCCATCCCTCTCAATATACATAAGTATAGGGGGCAGAACAATTGAAAGGAAGGGACACCTTTAGCCACACGATAGTGTGGAATTCTCATCCCAAACTTTAAATTAGCCAACTTAAACGAAAGTACCAAGCAACGATTAACCAATGGCTGAAACAATTATTGTCACATTTATAAGTAATTTTTCAGAGCATCACTAGAAGAAAAACATAAATCTATAAATCATTGTTCTTGCATTGAATTCATTAAGGTCACAATTAGAATAAATTAAGTTACATAAGAAAGTTCCTTAAAGTTACACCGATTAAAAAAAACTCAGATTTAAGATATAAATTATATTTCATCGAAATATCTATAATTTCTTTTGGATACTTTGAATACTGCATTTCGAGTCGTTTTGATTTTTAAGGCGTATTTGTCTCATATCTCCAAAGATATTTCCACATGTTGCCAAAAATGGAAAATTATAACATACGTTGGTCTTAGTACTTCAGTTGAAACCGCTGCAATTGCTAATTTGTGTAGGTGGCTCTAATAGTATTTACTTTACCCTGTATCCTGTGATGATACTAATAAATCTTTAAGTGCCACCTTCCTTAAGTACCACGCTATTCCATCCCCACAAAGAGATAGATAATGTGACACAATTTCTTTCGTCGAAATTGTTATACAGAGAATGTAATTCAGGCGCACAACCAAGCGTATGTGATGTCAGGTTGATCCCCAAACGGATCGGTCAGTCACGGATAATCGGAAGCCTCGAGCGCAATTTTCGTACTTTGTTTATAAAACGCTGTTTACCATCATCGGTGTTATTTGGCAGTAAAGTCCACAGCCCGAAAACTCCTTGGATCCTAAGCGCCATAAACCATAACCGGAAGCGTTTGATAGGGAATGAGGATCACCAGGCAAAACCTCTCTGTCTTAATCGAGTCTTAAATTCCTTTTTAAAGATAGCCTGTTTCAGAGTACCGTCTTATAGGAATATGTCAAAGACTCATCTTCTAAAACATCTTAATATTATTTCTATCAAAACCTCTCTCGCTTTTTCCGACATTGCTTTCCTATATAATATTATCAACGACAAGGTTGATTCCCCATTCTCTCTTTTCTCTTTCCTTCGAGAACAACTCGCCTGTCTGATAACATCTCTTTGAATACTCCTTGTCTGTCAATCATGAAACGGTCACTCTTCTTCCGCATACCCTCAATTTTCAGCTCTTTATCTTCCAATAAAAACATCGATCTATTTCATCTACCTCTAAAATCAATTGTAACAATTGCAAGAGACTGGTTTGGATTTGGATGTAACGCTGATCTCTTTAATTTTGTCATTGACTCATTTAGTTTAAATTTGTTGATCTATTTTATTATCATTATTGTTGATCGACAACCGTAATTGGCCTAGTGCGGTATGGTGATGTGTTATTAATAAATGAATAAATTAGGAGTGAGTTAGTTTACCATAGATTTCCAAACAAAAAATGTATCATAAAATGCAAGTAACGGAAAACAAGATGTATACAGTACCATATATTATCACCACTCATATCATAGCAGCTTTTAAGTGAAAGGAAAGGTGACTATGCACGTTAAGGCGTAAGAAAAATCCAAAGGAGATGAAAAATGGATATGAAAAGCGACTGACAAACCAGGACATGAACCTGGAATCTTCCACTTTCCGGGCGGATGCTTTAGCCAATTAGGCTATCTACCCAGAACATTCTTTCGTGACATTTTGGTAGACTTTGTAGGCGTCGTGTATGCGGCATTGCTCGACCAACCTCATCGTTGAGGAACCAGTCATACAAAGAGGAGGATAAGAGAATCCCCCGAAGGAAAGGATAACACAAGGAAAATGGACGAAGGCGACAAGGTACGATAAGGCGTGCTCCCAACATATATCCCTAAGAAAATGGAACGTGAAAAAAGTCTGACAGTTCTGACCCTGTCACACTTTTTACGTAAGCTTTTCCTTGGGATTTACATTGTCATTGATTTTCTACATCTACATTTACAAAAAATTCCCTGCAAACCGCCTTTCGAAGTGTGGCAGGGGGTGTAAACACCGAGTGTTCGATGTGTATTTAGCTTATTGTTATCGCATATCGTTCGCGCAAAGAATGAGTCCCAAAAACCACTTGTCCTCGCATCTATTTCTCTTATTTTACGCTCGGATCGGCCGAAGTAACAGAATAATACCGATTACGTCTGCCGCAAATGTACTTTTTCTGAATTTAGCAAGCAATCGCTTCCAATCTCTTTCCTTTCAAGGATTCCCAAGCAGCCTCTGAGAGCATTTGCGAGACGCTTGCTTTTCTATCGCAGTACTTTTTAACAAATCGCCTCGTGGCCAGTGGGCGTTTTATCATAGCCATGAAGAAGTTTGGACAAAAGTAAATCATATACATATTTTCTCTCTTCTGCAAGCACATGTAAAGTCGTACATTAATCGAGTTACAGTTCCTGAGAATAATTTATCCGAATGATGATTAAATATTACATCAGTTCCTGATCTTTCATATCATCTCCATAGATGGATTTCACTAATTTTCGATGACGAGTCAACGGATTCGCAGCAGAAAGTAGGAAGTAAAACTTGGGAGATTCGCAAATTGGCAGATTCGCGCGTTGGAAATGATTCATTTGCGATGAATGTGCGGAGATCTGCAGATAGGTGGTGAAGTGGATGGAGGTGGTGGTGCGGGGGGAAGAAGGGGTACGGTCCGCCCTCATAATGACCCTCTTCCTCCTTACGCGACCCCAACAGCAAGGTGACACTGGGGAGGGCTTTTTTACGGTCGGGCACTGCGAGCGAATAAGAAAGTGTTGGCCGCTAATATAAGCTCCCGCGCCACTCTGCAGCGAACTTCCCGAAACACGACTTTGAAAAGTGCCGCGCGCGATGCGGATGGGATCACTAACGCCGCCTTTCGAATGCAGATCGCCGCATTCCGGTACACTCGAACTCTCCCCGCTCGCTTTTTGACCACAACGCACTCCCATGTACTTCGCACCAAATAGGATGTGGAACAACTGACTGAAAGTGAACTACTGCGGATGGTTCGACGATAAGCTGCGACTGCGAACGAATGGGACAGCGAACGTTTTCGCGAAAGTGTTCGGGCAACGAAAATCTCAAGGAGTAAGCGGAAAAAGCTCAGTTTTTCTAAAACGGACGCTGTATTTTTAAAGGCGAAATGTCTTCTGTTACTGAAGATCTTTTGAAGCAGTAAAAGGGTATTGGATGACATTAGAGTGGCATCCAAACCAGGTTGGATTCTGAGATGAGGAGAAATATTGAAACTGGATATAGCCGTTGTCATAGAAACAGAAAAAAAGCAACATTTATGACAAGCAAAACAGCGCATAAGCGTTGTTTTTATTACAATAATCGACTTTAGAAACCAACTAGTTTTTATTTATAAATTATTTTATTCACTCACCTATTATTTGATTTCTTAATCAACTATTTTATTTACTAATCAATTGTTTGATTTATTTATCCATTATTTCATTTGCTTGTAAATTATTTTATTGAATTATCAATTTTTCAACTGACTTATCAACTACTTTATTTAATTATTAATTATTTTATCTACTTATAATTTACTCAATTGGCTTATCACTTTCCTTCTGGTGTCTGGTAATCAAATTCTCATAATGCTCTTTGGTAAATGCCTTTATCGGCTAACATACGATTAAATTAGCAAATTGTATTTCAACAGATTGTTCAATAACCAGTCACCTAATTTACTAGTGTATAAATTGCATTAGAGCAGATTTAGTTTTAGTTACTAACTTCTGTTGAAGAAAGAATTGTAGATAATTGACCCAATTTTATTAACAATGGCGTTTTGAGTTCCTGCAGTATCATTTTGCATTAATTTACATTTACATTTAAGCCCTGTAAACCGCCAATGGCGCGTGGCAGGGGATGTAAAACACCTATATCCCTAACTAACCTGGAAAGCTATTAGCTTCCCTAATACTTCGCGGGAAAAATTACCAAAAATATCTATCCGTCCTGGCGACTCTTTCCATGTATCGCTTTTTCGTTTTCTTTCGAAGATTGCGTGCGTTAATAGCTGGGATGAGAAAATCAACAATCTCCTCCCCGAGATCCGTAGTGACAAACTTATCGAAAAGCTTCCTACGGTATTCAAGTCTTCTATCACTAAGCAAGTTCCATCCGAGGGATTCTATCATAGCCGAAACACTGCTGTCAAATCTGAAATCTCCCTTAACGAACCTAGCTGCCCTACGTTGAACCATCTCAAGATGGGATGTTAATCCTACTTCGTGAGGATCACACAGCAATACTCAAAGAGAGGATGATACGTTCAAATCAAGCTGCAAGTCACTGCACCAACCTGAAATCATGTTTAAATCATTCTGCAAACAACCAATGTCGTCCGGAGTTACGATCTCTCTGTAAATAACAATATCATCGGTGAATAGCCTAACCTTACATCTAACATTATCCACTACATCGTTAATATATATTACGAACAATATCGGACCTAATACACTACCCTGCGGAACACCGGATATGACGCAAACCTCATCAGATAAAATTCCGTCCAACGCAACTGGCTGCGATCTGTTTCCTAAAAATGATTTTATCCAATCAACAACTTGTTCGTTTATCCCGTAAGCAATCAACTTATGGATTATTTTTACATGCGATACTCTGTCAAAAGCTTTTCTAAAATCTAGAAATACAGCATCTGTACTGGTACCCTTATCAGCTGCTTTAACTAAGTCATTGACAAAAAGGGCTAACTGGGTATCGCGTGACCTACCCTTACGAAAACCGTGTTGACATTTACTAATTGCCCCCTTATCACGTAATGTTGAATTTTACAGGTTAATTGGGTATTATTTAATCGCTCATGATTCGGTCCTCCTGATAATTCCCGATTTAATAGATTTAAGCCTCTACATAGGAAGGAAGAGAGATATAATCGAATACATGCTGAATTAGTGACACAACCGACCATAAAACCTAACTGCAACACAAGTTTGTGATATATCAGTGTCGAATAAAGCGAGAGTGAAGGAAAGCTCACGTATTAAAATGATTGAAAGAAAAAGCCATACCTTCTGGAAGTTTTAAAGCAAACATATGAAAGCGTATAGTCCGTTCCTGGATTCGAACCCGGGTCTTTGTGAACGTGATACCAGTATTCCCAAAGTGTATCCCCATGTGGAGATAATCGAAGTTAACTATGAACGAACACATAAATGCCTATGAAAAGTGGAAAGTGATTGGAAGAAGCCGTTTCTAAAAGAGAATAGGGACTGACAGATGAACGAATAGACATTACACAAATCTGATATACGTATTAAGTACAGAGATGAAGTAGTATTTAATCAACTTATGTTAGTTCCTCTACTACTGGAGGACTATCTTCTGAAAAATATTCATTCTTTGCAAATCATTAAATGTCGTCACTCAAATAAACAGAGATAACTTTTAATTCCCCTAAAGCCCATGTCTTAGCTAATTTCTAACTTCACGTTATGTCATCTAGAGACATATTTGAGATATTTGAGAGATATTTTCCTTTTGAATATTGTACGATTATTAATTAAACAACAAGCTCTATTCTATATATATATAAGATACACGATAATTCTCTATATACAGGAATCGATGGATATTTGGCGCGGACGGTAGATCATTGATGTAGAGGTTAAAAAGGATAGGACTCAGAGTGCTACCCTGTGGAACTCCTGCTGTAATATTTTTGGCTGTAGAAATATGGTTGAAGATTTTGATTTGGATTTTCCGGTCTTGCAAGAAGCTTTGCAGTATTTTGATAATTTCTGGCGGGAATTCAAGTTGCGATAATTTCAGAATCAATCCCTTGTGCCATAGCCGGTCGAAAGCTTTTTCAATGTCGTAGAATACAACTTGCGAGATGAAGTCTTTTTTGAGGTAGCCTTGAGTAATGGTTTCAACTAGGCGTAGAATTTGGTGACTGGTGGATACATTGCGACGAAATCCAAGCTGTTCAGGAATTAAGATATTGCGGGTAGTGACATGGTATTGTAGGCGAGATAAAATGATTTTTTCAAAGACCTTTGATGTGGACGAAAGTAAAGTTATGGGGCGGTAATTTCCAATGATAGTAGGGTCTTTGGAGGGCTTTGGGATGATAACAACGTGCCCGGTTTTCCATGTTGAGGGGAAGTAACAATTTTGAAGACAGGAGTTGAAGAGATTAACTAGGAATTTAGTAAAGGGTTTGGATTTGGAGAAGTGTTTTAACATTTTATTAGTGATGAGGTCTGGTCCAGGGGCTTTATGGATGTTTAGAGATTGTAGAATTTCTAGAACTTCTGCATCTGTTGTAGTTAGGTTTTCGGTGATTGAAGTTTGGTATATAGTATTGTACGTGTCCTCAGCGGTACTGTCTGTTGAGGGATTGGTAGTGAGATTGTTCATTAAAGAAGACAAGTAATTGTGATCATTTCCACGAATGTGGTAAGTACTTATTAACATTGAGTCGCTATTACTGAATAGATGAAGTTAATTAATCGACTGCTTCTATAAATTATTCCGTATCGGTTTAATTAATAAACGAACCATTCTGTTTAATACTTTCCCTGCGATTCCTTTGTCTTTACCATAAGAAAACTAAAAGTGAAATATGTTCAGGTTTAGTGAGTTAGAGTCTAAGTGAAAGAAGGTAGTGAAAATAAGTAGTAACATAGTAATAAAGATATAAATGGCAATATTAACATAGTAATAAAGGTATAAATAGGATAAGTAGTAGTAAATAGTAACATAAAAATTACACCATACTCGCATTTCTGTGTATATTTTGTACTTTAGTATCTAACGCCCACAATCATTATTTATGCAATGCATTATTTAGTGCCTTCCGAGTTTACTCCGTCGCCTAATAAACTCTTCATGGTGTCCAGCAATAGGCAATTGAAATCTTCCAAATGGAAGCCCTGGTCATGCACAATTTCAGCTGATAACGCTTTCCGCGCAGTGATTCAGCCACGAAAAAGGCCGATGGGGACAAACTGGTTGTGGAAGATGCTTCAAGATCAGGGCATATTCTATATGGGGCAATGATCCCACAGTAAACAAGCTGAATAGCCCAATTTGCATCTGTTTTCGAATCCACTTGAGCCTCTCTGCGGGATCTCTTTAAACTTCATCTCAACTGGATGCGGGGATTCCCAGCTTCTACCGAAACCCAACTACTCTGATTGGTGCTTGCATTTGCAAGGACTCATTGAATACATTGGATACTAAATCAGATACTTTATACCCTTTAAGGGTTTCTTCATGTTACGGCTACACTTTTTATTACGGTGATAGACAAGGCCTGCAGATAGGTTCAGAGGTAGTGAAGAAGCGAATTCCAATTTTGCCGGTTTCTCCTACGGAAAGTGTACATGGGAATTTCCCGGGAAAATGCCAGAAACAAAAACTTCAAAATTGCCTTCATTGTCCAAACGATCGGCTAAGCTAGCGCTAGCTATCATACAAATGTATTCAACTTTACTAATTTTATCATACATGATACTTCCTTTATGAAGTTAAAAACAATCCATCAACACATTATTAGACATAACGAATGTTTAAAAGCAAAAAATTATGTTTCAACTATTCGATTACAAAACTGATTTTCAATTTACTCTCTGCTGAGGACCTATATAAACAGAAATCTTTTTCTTTACTAAATACACATAATTTGGTTGAAATTATTTAGTGGTATTACTAAAAGTGTTTCGACTGCTAAGGTAAATTCGCGCGTAGGCCCCCACTGGGAATCGAACCCGGGACCGCTTTCACCGAAGTGGAACGCGTTTCCCACTTGGCTGTCCGGGAGCCCTTAAAATTATTCTTTAATTTTACTGTCTGAAGAGGAAAAACAAAATACGTCGATGAGAGAATAGGAAAATGCAAAGATTCAGGTTTCCTGTACGTCGATGACATCCAAAATTATATTCTACAATAAAGACACTAGAAAAGCAAAGATAATTACATTATCTTCGCTTTCATGCCATTTCGGATGTTTCTTTTAATTCCGAACGCATTTTAAACGTTAGCTCACCAGTCTTATGAAATATATACGAGCTTATTCGCATATTTCGTACATACGAGTACGTGTGGTTTGTCTCTTATGTGACGTTCTACAGCTGCAGATTCGCTAGATTTTGTTTAGGATTGCTTGTTCTCACGCTAAAAAAGAGAAGTAAAAGTATTAGTATCATTAGTATTAGTATTAGTAGTAATTGCAAAGGACATTTCATTGCAATTAGTTCTTCAGTGATACCACACTGAAGTCTTTTACCACGTCTCTTTAATTTGGTGATTTTAATGTTTTATTTTAATTTCAATACATCAGCTTTGTATATAAGATAGAAATCAAGGTCGTCGAAAATAATCGCAACATGGTGAATATATTGCCTGAAGAAAAGTTATTATTCCTTCTCAATATCGCATTGGAACTGTCGAAACTGTTTCCTTAAACACGAGGAAAATTTTCAAGTTTTTCTCCTGATGTAGTTAGAAACTGATAAAAAAGATCGGTTAGATGGGTGCAAAAAATAACAATTCGTGTTTCTTTAATTTTTATACTAGCTTGTATTTAGCAGAACCGCGCATATAGAAACTTTACCATGGTACATAACAAAATTGTGCGGTAATTCGTATCAAATAACGTATTAATACGTATTCGTATTTGCTAGATCTTTATCCGTTCGAGTTTTAAACTAACGTAATGCATTATGCGCGAACGTTTCGCTGATTTTTATTTCGAGAATTGTTTTAAGTATTCCACGTGGTTTTCTCTATATTCATGCATTTATTCAAGTACCGTGCAAATACTGTATCAAAACCGAGCTTTCGAGTATTTGGAAACCGAGTTTTCTGAAATCGGAAATACCGAGAAAATATGACGTGCTTCCGATGGAAAGTGGTCTCCTGAATCCTAGCCTGGCGTTATTTTTGCTCAATCTCTTCAAATAAGGAAGAAAATAGAGTTCAAAATGTTGGAATACGAGTTTTATTTGTTAAGTTTATGTATCTCACGGTGTTATTTAACGATTTCTTGTATTAAGGGTGTTTATTCACTTCTAAAATCGTAAATTAATCGAGGGATCAGGGTTCTGAAATGCCGGAATACTGTAATGCCAAGTTTCGATCGCTGTTCTGAAATAGCAATCTCAGAGCCTAAATCCTAACCTAAAATGAGAATCCAACCCAGTCCTGTGTATATTTGAATCCATGGAGATTTTTCGTGATTGTGATGCAGCGCAGCATCCGCCCGTGTTTCATTGGGTCACGCGCTGTGCGTTGCTCAACCGCGTTCGGAGGCGCAGCAAAACATCAGCTGACCGGCGCTTTGAGGCAATCGAAAAGGTCTTTGAAATCATAGGTGCTTATTATTCCATCAACGACACAGGGGACCCGACACCATCAAATATCGATCAAAGTTTCGTTTTAAATTTCTCTTGAGGGCCGGAAAGAAAACTTCTCACGCCGTACTTAATCTCTATGAGAACAATCTGTCTTTCGGAAGTTCTCTCGTCCTAAGGATCACAACAGTTCCTCGCATAATATAATTCACCGTATATACTCGTGCATAGGTCGACCTTCAAATGCAAAACTGCAATGAAAAAATCTAAGCTCGACCTATCCACGATAGAAGTACGAGGGTCACCCAGAAAGGTCTACTAGTTTCCGAATAAAAACTGCAAATAATCTTTAGATTGAGTTTTTTATATGTAACACGTATATTTACTCGAAAAATGATTTTATTATTTTAATAAATAATATTTACTTATATTTTAATTGAAAATAATTTTAATTTCCTATACATACCTCTGTGGTCTAAAATGACCAAAAAAATGAGTAGGTGAATAGCCCTTTTACAATTAATAGACAGCATAAAATGTGATTCAAGTTTCTAATGATATTGAAGACGAAATATATCGATTATACGTGTTCAGAAATCGAGAGATCGATTATGGTCAATTTAATAATACCTGAAGCAAAACATTGTCATAATGTCTTATATATCGAATTATATGAAATTATTCATAACTTCTACAACTCAGAGTTGTTGTTAAAAAAGTTAAATTATATCTTTCTTAGTCCTTATTACTTAAAAATATACTTTTTCTTAAAGTCTTCACGTTATGGTTAAAATCGATCCACTTTAATTTACAGTACATATTTAATATTTACGAAAATAAATAGGGTCGACTTACACACGATACGTGAAAAATGGAAATTTTAAGTAAAATTTCGAGGGGTCAGCCTATACACAAGAATACATATAAGTAAATGTAGTTATCTAGACCTTTTCTAAATGATGTACTTTATTTTTTGGAATCTACTCCGAATAGTTTTTATTATTTTGATCGGCTCATAAAAACCGTCAAAATTCGTAGAAATGTAAAACAATGANGTAAGAATAATAGTAATGAAGTTTGTCCGGCATTCGCCCAAAGACGGGAGGGAAGCTCCTCAACAGCCTATTGTGGACAATACACATCGTTTCTAGAGTAGTTATAAACAAGGATCTACACAAAGCACAGTAACAATCAATTAAAACTTTTTGATACATAAAATTATACAATGTTCATAAAGATATAAAAATATAGTGATACTTACAATAATAATAGCGATTAAGAAATTGAGGATCGTATATACAAACAATTAAAAATTTTAAGCTTTCTCTTGAAAATGTCAACATTTTTCGGCGTTGGAATGAGAAGTTTTCCAGGTAAAGGCACGTTCCATTTCTTTGTACCTCAATTGATAAATTAATACTTCGGCACATCGGGTTTCTGTTCACATTTCTTTACTTTTAATTGCTGATCCTGCGTCCAGGATAGTTTAGAGCATGAAACCTCGCTCGTAGTTTTTATTAATTTTCGATTTTTTTCGATTTGGATCACCACGAAGATGAAACAGTATTATTGTAAACATACGTATAATTCGTATGTTTCAGTCAATAATTACATTTGAATTTATTTGAGTTCATGATCATAAATACAAAGGTAGGTACCTGTTTTGCGTACAATATATCTAGTGATTTCGTTTCACAAGCGAAAAAAGATGTAATAAGAGTCAAATTTAGACTATTAAGAGAGAGCGCCTTTATGATAACGCATTAAAGCATTCAGTTGTGCGGCTGCTTAAACTCTATTACCTATCTTTTAAAGACGAAGGAGAAATCGTCTTTCCTCTTCTCCGCTCTGTTCTCGTTAGACTGGAGCCTGAATTCAACGGAAGGTGTTTGCGCTGAGGAAATGCAAAGCAACAGGTTACGGTCACTTTTGGGGCGTGAATCCCAGATGTCGATGGCACTTAAAGTGGTACTCAAGCTGCTTCATGTAACCCATTATGAAGCGTAAAATTCGCCTTAATTTAAGGAGCGCTATCTTTTGCGTAGTGTGACGGCGGTAGTAAAACCTCGGACGAAGCAATACAGGCTATTTTGCACCGTCCACGAACAACATTTGAAAATGACATTCGATCGTATGTATATTATTTTGTAATGTTATATAAAATTACAAATCTGAGTTAAAAGTACGTAGTTAATTAAACGCGAGTTCACAAAGAAAACAGCGAGTAGAAACTGCAGAACTTTACCTTTAAATATATGAAGAAGACCCCTTTTTATCTTACGAAAGCTCAATAATCTACGCCAGGTCGCTTAAAATAAAGTATAAATATAAATGTTCAAGTATAAATGCTTATTATCCTATAAACAGCGTGGTTTACTTTTGCATAAATGAATTGTAAATAATCACTATCACACCGCGAGAAATTTCCTATTAGTAGGACAATTCATTGCAAAGATTCTCATGCGTATTAAAAACATGTACTCTAGTCATAACCCAGTTATTTCGGCAATTTGGCAGTCGTGATACCGACTAAAACAGATCGAGAGCTCGCATGCTAATAAAAGCGATATCTTTAATCCTATTGCCATACAATTTGACCACATCTTCAATAAAAATCAGAACAACACGTTACACAGGCGAAGAAGTATTCGAATACAATGTTAACATCCACTGCAGTTGTTAATATTAATTAATTAACTNACATTCGAGAAAATTCCTTCGACTTTATTTATGTGGTACTCTATCATCACTGATGTAAAATCTACATATAATTAATATTCTAAATATCAACATGTAATATATTATTGTAATATAAAGACATCATCATAGGCACCGTTTTATTTTTGTGAAAAGGTATTCATTCCTAAAATTAGGAGATTAAGTAACTGAGAAACCTCAAAATGGAAGGAAGTAAGAGCGTAGTCAAGTGAAACTTCCCGAGAGGCGTTTCACAATTGAAAGTTATCGAAGCTACGAAAATCCACTAATGAATCCTGAATGAAAGGTTATCAATTCGAAAATTGGATTTCAGCCGCTTTCCAAGCCATTCTGTCCCCTTCTAATCGTTTTCCCTCCCTTATCATCCCTGAAGACAACCATAACCTTTCTTAACTTGCTAAACTTTCTCTATTAATCCTACGAGACTTAAATGCTTTTCGGTGCTTAATAGGCCGAAAGGAATTTAATTAAATCGCGTATCAATTCCATGTACAGCTCTCGCAAGTGTTATTAATATTTTAAACATTCTACGGTAATTTTCCCCACGTTATTCACACTTTTGCATGTTTTAATGACTCTTATTGAATTTTCCGTAATCCTTTTTACGGATAATACGAATAATTTTATGTATGTATCCCACATAATCCTAAATCATAGTTGCTTTATTATTAATTTCTGGAACTATATATCGCAACATTTAAAACTAGTAGAAATCATTTCAGAGTTAATATTAATTAATTAACTGCGTAAGAATGAAATCAAATGGCCAAAGTGCACCTCTTTTTTTAAAGAAGGGGTTATTATACGAGTGTTTTCACCCTGAAAATTAATGCAAAGAATTCAGCAAAACTTATGTTAGCTGTAGTTTCGCGAAAACAGCTATTTCACACTTTTCTTTCTTTATGACTAATCCTATAATATAACAGGATAATGCTGTAATATATATGAATAGGATGGATGAATTCATTAATAACTTTATGATGAATGAAAATGGGCCACAAGAAGGATATAGGAGCTGTATGAAAGGGGTTCTTTACATTGATTTTGATGCTTTGAAGGAAACGATGGAGGCAAAAAGGACGAGATGTTAAATGAGAAAACGAGTGGAATGAAGGGGGAAATGAAAAGAAAAAATTGTTGGATGTGCCTCTCTGTAATGCTGAATAAAATTGATACGTATAGCTATAAAAATAAAGAAAAATTAATGCAAACACCTACGGAAGTGTCCAAAAGGGAAAGAAGTACGTAAGTATTTAAACGTGTCAAGGATAATCAAATGAAATAAATGGCGAACTTACACTGAATGGGAATAACACGTATATACTAGAAATTTCCTCTTGAAGAGAATACTCAATTGGCAATGCGTTACGTCAATAATTTCAACAAAATTAATGCGATAAAAAGCTGATTGACAGGAAAAGTAAAATATAGGTTCGTTTTCCAATAGAAATAAATCGAACATTAACCAACATATCTAAACAGCATTCTCCAGTGAACCAGTCTTCTTTACGTGAAATAACTATAAACGAAAGCTCCGTAACGTCCTTTAGTAAAACACGTGAGAAAATTTTCATTTCGCTTAGTCAGTAGTCACAAATTGATTGATATCAATAAATAAACTAACTATTTAGATAGCGTTCGCGGTTACTACGAAGTTTAATTTTGATGTAAACATGTAATTATGTAAACATTTAATGTAAATTGTTTAATTTTTCAAATCATGAAACTCTTGTGCTTAATCTAACTAACTTCAACGTTCTTTTTTCACTTTTTTAGCATCTTCACACCAACACAGTAGCTTTGCAATTGGTATAATGAAACACGCTAAAATAGACTAGCTTCACTGTAGGAATAATTTCTCTCGCTAATTGCCGGATTATTACATGAGAAAAAATTTCATTTCGCTTACCAGCGCTGGTCTTGGTTCACGACTTGGTTCGATAAAGAAAAGGGAAGAAAACATGAAAGAGGGTATCTTTCTTTTGTCAACTATTCCTCAGCCTAGAAGATAACGTACTGAGTGCGTGCGGAACACTTGTTTAAATCTGAATGTGGACTAGAGATGACCTTGAAGCAACGGCTACCGACGCCGTCTCCCATTACGAAAACAGCCCCAAGAGCATTTCATAAATATTAATAGAGGTAGCTTCCGTCTCGGAAATATAAATAAATTGGTTAATTGCCGTTTGCCCCGTCTTCTAGGAACACGTTACACAATCATAAACTGGATCCGATTCGATTGATTTCTATGACATTCATTCCATACTGAAGAAGAAATACGGCGACTATATTCAAAACGAAAGATACATAATGGATAACGATTCTCAATTGAACACATTTACGCATGTTCTTGAAGTTGTACATTGGTTAGCGTAAGGGATCTTTGACGCAATTTACAGCTGTACAGTGATTGAGGAAAACGAATAATATCTTCTTACCATTCCGACACCAGCCTAAATTTCCGATGCAATCTTATTAGGGAATATACTCGGCATCAACAATATTAACGGTATTGGACGGTTAAAGGATGTATAAGGATGTAACCACAAACATGTAACAGCGTTATTGTTATTTCTGTAATACATTTACATTTGTAAATGTATATTTGTGTGACATTTCGAGCGATCCGGTGTCGGAGTTGGCTTCATTAGCTTAAGTGACCAGCAGAGCGTCTTTTTGGTGTAGCAAAAGTCGTGAAATTTGTATGAAATCAATACAATAAACTTTGAGGAATGGTGTATATCCATCATATGTTTTATAATGAAGTATGCTTGTATAAAGACAAACATTTAAAAATATATAAATAACTTACCGATAAGATTCATATAATAAACAATTATAACCATACCTAAACTTTCAATGTTACCCACATTACACGCTATATTTGGGCCTCTAAATAAATTACTGTTAATTTCCGAATGATGGAAAACTTTAGCATAAACCCTTAAGGGTTTGGTAAATTTTTTAGTGATGAATTTAACAGTACAACATTATGTTACCAATTTTATATCATTTTTTCATAAATAGAGATCATAAAAACATTCTTATTAGAGATCAAAAACATATTTTTGTTGATTAAATAGTGATTTTAAAAACATTCCGGGCCCCTTATGTTTAGGGCCTGGGTCATAAGACCAGCCAGAATGTGACTATCACGTTAGAGGCCTGGTTAAACTAGGTATTGCAACTGTTGTGAAGTTATTCATTAAAATAAAAATCAAAACTCACGTTTGTTTCAGTGGATGAGCGAGTTTAGTTCCTCAGGGCGAGTTGCTGCTTCGTTATGGAACGATTTGTTCAATTCTTTTATTACTTTGAGGAAAAAAACAAACTTTCTCTCCGTTTTGCAAGTAATTTTTCGTTTGTAAACAAGCGTTTCCATGGTTGAATAATAAACAAATTCTGCGTAGTAGCGAGAGAGAAAACAATGATGCATCGATTCTAAAACAACTGAATGACGTATAGCTACAAATCCAATAACAGACGTCTCTTCTGCTACATTCGAGAAAATTCCTTCGACTTTATTTATGTGGTACTCTATCATCACTGATGTATCGAGAGCTCGCATGCTAATAAAAGCGATATCTTTAATCCTATTGCCATACAATTTGACCACATCTTCAATAAAAATTAGAACAACACGTTACACAGGCGAAGAAGTATTCGAATACAATGTTAACATCCACTGCAGTTGTTAATATTAATTAATTAACTGCGTAAGAAATTTTATTAATAGAATGAAATCAAATGGCCAAAGTGAACCTCTTTTTTTAAAGAAGGGGTTATTATACGAGTGTTTTCACCCTGAAAATTAATGCAAAGAATTCAGCAAAACTTATGTTAGCTGTAGTTTCGCGAAAACAGCTATTTCACACTTTTCTTTCTTTATGACTAATCCTGTAATATAACAGGAAAATGCTGTAATATATATGAATAGGATAGATAAATTCATTAATCACTTTATGATGAATGAAAATGGGCCACAAGAAGGATATAGGAGCTGTATGAAAGGGGTTCTTTACATTGATTTTGATGCTTTGAAGGAAACGATGGAGGCAAAAAGGACGAGATGCTAAATGAGAAAACGAGTGGAATGAAGGGGGAAATGAAAAGAAAAAATTGTTGGATGTGCCTCTCTGTAATGCTGAATAAAATTGATACGTATAGCTATAAAAATAAAGAAAAATTAATGCAAATACCTACGGAAGTGTCCAAAAGGGAAAGAAGTACGTAAGTATTTAAACGTGTCAAGGATAATCAAATGAAATAAATGGCGAACTTACACTGAATGGGAATAACACGTATATACTAGAAATTTCCTCTTGAAGAGAATACTCAACTGGCAATGCGTTACGTCAATAATTTCAACAAAATTAATGCGATAAAAAGCTGATTGACAGGAAAAGTAAAATATAGGTTCGTTTTCNATAATAATTATCATGTGTTCATTTAAGCAAAATTTAATCTAATGAGACCATTCTTAAAATTAACCTTGTAAAGGCGAACGCAAAGAACCATGCCTTAACCAGGAAACGAACCCGGTACCTAGGCATTTTTAGTCTAACACACTAACAACTACGCCACCGTAATGGACAAACCAAGAATAAACGAGTAAAGGAATTATCAATGTTTACAGAAAAAATATTCATAAGGAGAAACATGTAACAAGTTGGACAGGGTCGGGCCTCGAACCCGGATCTTCCACTTTCCGGGTGGATGGTCTAACTCTAACATCTTTATTCGCAAAGTTTCCTAAAGTAAAAAAAAAGGAGAAGATCTTTTTCTTTTCTAAAGGGATCACGATACTTATTCCACTAAGAGAAAAACAATGCTCTACTTGTATTGTGTTTGTCTCGGTTTAACTTACGCTCTCTACCACAGATTTTCAATGTATTCATTGCATGATATAGTGGTTCCACGAGATGATTTATGTGATCAACAACGGGATGAGAGTAAATGACATTTTCTTATTCGTGAATGTTTGCTCTGTAGCCATCACTAAAAAATTCCAATCCAGTACATTGCATGATGCAATATTATTGGTTCTAAGGAAACAGCGCAATTTAAAACTTCAAAGTGAAATGCCTTTGATTCAGTTCAGTATTCCGCCGAATATTGAAATTTAGAATGGAATGAAACTTTGGTAAAATTCTGTATAATCCAGGGTCAGTAGTCACAAACTGATTGTTATTTGTAAATATACTGACTATTTAGATAGCGTTCGCGGTTACTACGAAGTTTAATTTAAATGTATACATGTAATTATGTACACATTTAATGTGAATTATTTAATTTTTAAAATCATTGAACTGTTGTGCTTAATTAAACTTGCTTTAACGTTCTTTTATTTTAACTTTTTTAGCATTTTCACCCAAAAATACAGTAGCATTGCAATTGGTATAATGAAACACGCTAAAATAGACTAGCTTCACCATAAAAATAATTCAGCACGCTAAAAAACAGAATTACCGGGATTTTTTTTCTTTACAAATACGCATTTGAGAGAAAAATCTTACATGTTTTATCTCAGAATCCTGTGCTTGTATATTTGGATAGCCATTCTAAAAAAACTGTATAGTTTTCAATGCAAAATATCACATTCGTTACAGTTTCACTAGTATCTCCTTTTTGTTTATCCGGTAGCCATAGAAACGTCGTTGGTTAGGCGGAATCCCTGTCGAGCCCAATCTCGCCAATTTAAGTGTCTATTCAATCTGATCTAATCTACGTTTCCCGCCGTTGTCACCAAGTTATTCTCTGGTAGGATACAGGAAGGTAGAGATGGAATCTTGGGAGCGAATGAACAGTTATCTGCTATCCATCCATGTGGATGCCACCACAGCGAAGAAACCGCAGATGTAGTGCGTGCGTACCGAAGTGTATCAATAAGAGGAAGGAGCATTTCAAGAGGATCACCTCTCGAACGTGATTAAATAAACCTCGCGAATGTCACAGCCACCCCCAATGGAAAAGGCCTTGACATGGCACTCGCTGATTTTTCATCTGCATTCAGTATCTTCCTTAAACATGTAAAGCATACGGTGTGAATGTATACGGTGGCCAAAACTTGAGAAACAAACTTTTCCACGTTCAAAGATTGGTCCACCATTAAATCTCTTCTCTTTGAAAATAATAGTCTATTTTCTATGGTCTCAGGTTCAAAGCCTGGCGAGTCAAAGCGCACCCATAGGAAGTTGAAAGTCACTTTTATTGCTTGCGGGCTTTAATTCTTATGCAAGATGGAATTCAGAAGAATGATCTCGCGACTTGGATACAAAAACTTTGAGTAACGAAGTATTAACTTGGCATCCTTATGGTGTACTAATAGATTTCAGGCTCAAATTACGCAAAACTGAAATAGTGATGAACGAAAAATGGATATCATAATGTAGTTGATCAAAAACCGAGGCAGGATGATAGTTTCTTGAAAGTTGTACAGAAAGGAATAGCGGAATTACAGAGAACACCGGGCGTTAAATAACGAGACGAAGGTGACGGTAAGTGTCAAGGTAAGAAATCACTAGGAAATGAATAGATTGGCTAGGATGACTTAGAAACTAATTCTCGGTTAGATATGACGGTTTAAGGAAACAATCCATTAATGGAATACAAAATGTCTTTTTTTACGTTTAAATTACCTACTACTGTATAGATGCTAGTGTTTATTCTAGTTTCGGAATACCAGAAGCGGCAATTCTAAGGCTTTCGAACAATTGAATTTAAAATTACTGAATATACGCACTCTATGATTCGCTAGCTTTTCACTTTCAACATGGATTGCTATCCATTTCATATACAGTTATATCGCAAGGATAACAGAAAGAGAGACAGTTTATCCGAATTTAAAAATGAGATTATGCAGAATAACATATAAAGATGCCAGATTACCGTCACTTCGTAAGCCCAATACTATTTTAATGCTGATGCTAATGATATCCATTCTTTTACTATTTCAGAGGCATTGTCTACGAAAATTCTACAAAGGTATATTCCTTAATTTTTCATCCAATATTCCTTTACTCTCGTATATTTCTCCCAGATTTTCTAACATCGCTACGGATCAAATAATAACATTTTCTCTCATCAAATCTGAAATTTGTCGTAACCACATTGACTTGTTTACTGGAATTCGTGGAGTTAAACGGAAAAAGCTTGGCTACACGAGTTCATACATACCTACATCGTTACTGAAATTGCCGTTTAGCGCATTTCGAGATTTTCTAACGTTTTCTAGCCCCCGAAAGAGCGAACTTTGAGCGATATCTAGCTGCTTCAACTGTTTCGGTGCTCGTAACTGCCATTGTCTTCTCAAGCACAACTAAACCAGCCTGATCATCATGATCATCTATCCCGTTGTCACAATGCCAAATGCCGGCTGTCAAAGTAGCAGAAACCAATGATCTGGTTAATGTGAAATATTTGAGGAGCTAACGGGTTACTCTTCAGAGAAGAGAGGCTTTTCAAATGAGAGCCTCTTTCGAACTCTTGCCCAGATCGGCCGAGGGAGCTGAGAAAAGCATTCTACATGTCTCTATCGCGATGACCCTCGTGTCTTTGGCTATGTGCCCTAATATTCCCTACTGAACGCTGCTCCCCATATAAATTGATAACTAAATTCTCTTTATATATAATTTCGGGCAAATTTCAGCTCCTGTTTTTCTCCCTTGCATCCCAACTTCGTAATCTGTCATGACTGTTATTCTGCATAATCGCATTTTTAAATTGGGATAAACTGTCTCTCTTTGTGTTATCCTTGCGATATAACTGTATATGAAATGGATAGCAATCCATTTCGAAAGTGAAAAGCTAGCGAATCATAGAGTGCGTATATTCAGTAATTTTAAATTCAATTTTCGAAAGTATTAGAATTGCCGTTTCTTGTGTTCCGAAACTAGAATAAACACTAGCAAAACTGCACATTCTGATCCGCACTACAGCAATTAACGGTTGTTTTATAAACTTTCGTCTATACAAACACAAGTGGACATGTTGTATTCCCGTAATGAATCAGCCTATCTAACCGAGGATTAGTTTATAAGCCATCCTATACTCTGCCAATCGATTCATTTCCTAGTAATTTCTTACCTTGACACTTACCGTCAATTTGTACAGTACTGGTATTTGTTCAATATCTATGTTTGTAGGACTTTTTCGTGTAATATTTCCTCAAACACCCCTTAACTCAATCAACTTACGTCCAGTTTGGAAATTTCCATATCAAATGCACATCTTCCCATATCCTACTTTTCCACTTCCTGCAATACGGAGGTATTCCGGGTACTATACTCTATCATGGCGCTACAGGACGGCAGAGAAAGAAAATCTATTCAAACAGATAAAGAAAAGGATCATCTAAACTTAAAAAGATCCGTTAATGGAATGAACATTTTGCTATGCCACATTCTTTGTATGTACCACGAACATTCGAAACCACGGAGAAACACGATAGTTCTCTATTTTTCGGAAAGGCATTCAACACAGGAGTTATCATAGCGACTTTAACCCATCTCCTTATCTAATCTAATGACCTTATCGTCCGTAAAAACCATTCCATCCGAAGGTCCGTCGGATGAACTAAAGAAGGTAAACACTTCACAAATGTTTGACCGTTAAACTCATTGGTTTTGGTCCAAGACTTGGATGGATCGGACTGACCTGCTGTCGCTGGCTTCCCTGATGAGCATATCTGCAGGCAGGTGGTGGGCCACAGCGGCCCGCCGACAACCTCTCCGCCGCGACGACCTGTCTGACTGTGAGACTCGTGTGGTGGAAGGGCCGGTCCGGCAGTGAGTGAGGACGGCGGTGATGCGCAAAGGGGGAGGATGAGGGATGGGAATTTACCATGGGAACGGGTGTGTGTGTGTGTGTGTGGGTGCGTGAGAAGGGGCGACCCCGTGAGTGCCGTTCGTGAACTAGTAACATCAGCCCGAATTAAAGCGTGAATGTTTGATGGGTGGGTCGTTGCATAGACGATGCCAATTAAGGCAAACATATTATAAATGGCTTGCGATAGAGCAGTGTTGCCGTTCCTGTGCTTTTCGCGCTAGTTTTGCGTCATTCGTTTTTTTCTAGCGCAAGGGTGCTTTTGCCCTTAGCGTGCCGCATTTTCTCCTGCGAAGACTTCGCGTTCCGCAGGCAATTCACCTTGTTGCATTCTGTAGTTAGTACAGCGAGAATAATTGGTTTTATTGCTCTATTGCAATGAGATGCTTAAAGAGGATAGTAAGTTCTCTGCTTTAAAATTTGAAGATGCATGAGCGTCGAAAGTCCTTTTGCATCGTTTGATATAAAATATCACACGTTGAGAGATGATCATTGCATTATATCTCTTATAATATATGTAATTATAGTTGTCAACTTCTTATCAACCCATTTTCATAGATTTCTTTCGTGCTTTTTGCATAATAATTCTTTACACATTTAATATTAGAGTCCGATTCTAATTATTCATAAATTGAACAGTAGCAGAGGCTTGGTAGTAGTTTTAGTAGTATTGCTAAAACAGCTTCGAGTGCTTAGGTCATTTCGCACCTAGGCTCTCACCGGGAATCGAACCCGGCACCGAAGTCGAACGCGTTGACCAATTGGCTATCCGCGGAGAGACTTAGTATTCTTGTAAATTATTTAAAAGCATTATTATAAGTTACTCAAGGATGGTCAGATCCAGGTCTAGAACTAATTTTAATCTAATTTTGTAAATGGTTAACCAAAAATAATTCGCATAAATTCCACGATATTATCAGCTTAGCACCTCATTACCGTAAAAATTTTATTTGGAATTAATCTGAAGTAAAATAGTCCATCAGAATGTTAAAATTTTTAACCATTTTCTACGCTTGTTATAAAAATAACTGTTATTAAATGCTTGATACTGCAATACTCATAATCTGAGATAATAGTGAAAAAAATTAATATTAAAGGTGCCCTGCTATACAAATTAGACTGGCTTTGGTTGCAATAATAGTAATTAACTATGTATGTTAAGATATCATATCATAACGATGCTCTATCTTATTTTTTGGGCATTTTATTGCCATTTTTAGTGCCGTTTTCTCATTTCAACGTCATGATAAGGGTATATTTTTCGCTATCTCTTAGTTATCACTCAGTAGGTTTGTGCAGGCATTTCACAGCCCTATATTTTGCGGGTGTTTCCATACTGTGAATACTTTTTCCTAAGTTTCAATAAGTTGTTAAATCCGCAACTATTTTTTTCTATTTCCTAATAGGAAATTAAAATTATCTTTCGGCATTAACTCGATTTCAGATCTAATTCAAATTGACAATAAATTGAATGGAAGAAGAGACTTTAAAGTCTCAATTTCGTTAAATTACGTTAATTATTTATTTATTTATTTAACATAGCAACTATGATAAATGAATAAATAAATAACTGTTGCTATGCGAATGATCGCATTTTTCATCGAGTTCATATTCCCTCAACGTGGGTATTATATTCAACGTGATCACGAGAAGATTTATTTTTCAATCTCCTGCTTAGAAAATTGTTGTAAATGAATGAAATGGATCTTAGAGTTCAGCATAATACCTTAACATTTCCCATATTTATTAGAGCATCAACCCTAATGTCTTCGGCTAAAATATCACGATAAATGGTGCGCGCTATGCGATAAACACATGTGATTGGAGTTACTCAACTCCGGAATGCTGGTTAAACCGTGAAATGAGTCTGAAGATGACTCATAAATAGTAATCATTCCTTATGAAAGAGTAAAAGCCCTATCGTCACAATAATTACATATTTTGGTAATTGCTTTCATAAGTACTTCGTTCTTTGTTTTAGCAGGGCACTCTAGCATCTTCAACAATTCACCTTCACCAGGTGCAAAAGTTCCACGTTTCGAAGTATTCACGTCATAGACCTAAAGATGAAAATACGTGAATATGTTTAAACTTGCAGAGTATTTCGTTACATCCCTACAATAAAGGAAAGAGCAAGCTTGAAATTAAAATCTTTTCCATACAATTGGCACCCTTTCAGCGATGACGTAGGGAGTATTTCCCCTGAAACTTTCATTGGAACTGAAATAACAGCTAATAACAGCTGAATTCTTAGCGTAGGCCCGTTTCTATGGCATTTGCCCGCGTCAATAAAGCAAGATGGCTCTGTTTAAGCTAGAGTATCCATCGATTGGAGGGAGGCAACGAAATTCAGACGAATTGTTTTACTTTTAATCAATAAATAAGCGACGCTACCTCTTTCTTACGAATCCCACTCCCATCAAACGTCGATCGATTACTTCCGCTTTCTCCTCAAACCTCCATTCAATGCAAACCATCACGTGGTTGTTTCGGTACATCGCACACACTTTAAAGCCTATATTCATTTGCGGATGTCAATTCATAACGTATGTTATGAAACTGGATACATTATGCACAGCTTGTTCCCCTCATGTACTGCCTTCTCTCACTCACTTTCTGCTGTTGGTTCTCCAGGGAAATTATCAACATGATTTTAAAATCTGTAACCATGCATGCCAGGATATCTATGTATTCTTTGGCCCCTGATCCTGGATAATTCCATTGGTATCCATCAATTTCCGCGCGCTTGATCCCTGCAACGCAGAGAAATAGCTGTGCAGTTCTGATATGACTAATAAGACCAAGTTCGACTTTAAATCGGTCTGAAAGGCGTCTGTATGAAATGCACGTATTAATGATTTTTCATCTGTTGCAGGAGTTATTTCTTTTAAAGGACAATATTAGAGACGATCATTCCATAAATTCAAGAAAAGTGTCATGAAAATCTTTATGAAAATTTATTTCTATTCGTTTTGTCTATGTAATTTTTGGTCTGTACCATCACTTATCCTTACTAACCAAGATTAGAGGATTGAAAAATGTCTGGGGCCCGTTATTTTCGGCCATATTAAGAATTCCCTTGATCATCCGAAGTTAAAACCTGTTGAAAATGAGATTACGCGTATGAAACGAGTTATAGCACAGATTATCAATATGAAATATTAATTTAAACACATGGCGAAAAGAAATTCATAAATATAAGTTATTTATTCCATTTAAAAATGTATACATTAACATATAGAGTTGCAGATTTTAATTGCTCGATGAAAATTACAAGGTGAATGAACTTTTGCAACGTAGTGCGTCCGGATATATTTTAGCGGATAGCTTAAAACTGAACTAAGGAGAAACATACAGACGGTGACTTCACCCACAAATGAATATTGTATTGTCTCAAAATACATTAAAAACCGTTAAAAACAACAAAAAGAGTAATTCCCCTCTCTACGAAAGGTTGTTAATGCGTCTACAACAGAGTTAAATATCTGCACGGCGGAAGACCCGGAAAATCATTTTCCCTTGGCGTTTTGAAATCTAAAAGTCACTTAAATTCCATTAGTTTCCTCGAATAATTACTTCCGGCTCAGACTGAGCGGAGTGGAATGCAACGGAATGGTCCTCTACATTCTTTTCATGTTTTCCGATTAATTATTCCCTAAAGGTATTTCTAAAATCGATAAAGTTGTGGGCAACCTTCATATACATTTATTTATGGAAAAATCTCCGTGGATAAGAATTTAATAGAATTGTCAACAAAACTTGGCGGTGCTTAAGACTCGAGACAGGTGAAAAGTTATGAGTCTACGAGAAATACTGAAATTTATATTCTAATTCTTGAAAGCATAATCTAAATTGATTCACAGTTCGCATAAGCAAAAGTAACTTCTTTTCAAAGGAAGTACGTATTTCAGACTAATGAAAATCATGCAAAAGAAAAATTGATATGTGTCAACGAATCTGTGGAATAAGTAATACAAATTGTGAAATAATTTTACATTTCTAACATAAAATATTATAATAATATATAAGATAGATAGATACACAGATACTTCATACCCCATTTGCTTTTGCACATTACTTGCTTCATTTATCACGAGATTCATCTTTGCTTTCCAATCGACGCAGACATGATTCTCTTCATCTTTTTATACCTTCCTATTATTCTAACCTCTCATACTTCATCACTAACTTTGATTCGTCACATTCCACTACCTTCTTCTCGGTCGTCCTCTCCCTTTAGAACAAATCAAATTATCCTCGTTAATCATTTAGACATTCCGCTACCGTCCGCCCTTTCTATAAGTGAAAACTATAGTAAAACGTCCTTTTCATAATGGCAAAGCATCCCTTTTTTAGTCTACGTTAATTCCTTAGACAATCATTATCGTTACCTCTATTTTTGCTACTCATCTCTCTTATATAGACTACTTTAATTCAAATAAGCCAAATTTTTCAGAAAATCTTAATTTTTCATTGTTTTGCTGTATCATTTTCTTCGTCAACACTTAAATGACGAAAAATCACTCTTCTCACCTATTTCTCTTCGCTTTTCCTTCAATTTTATCTAGGAAGCATTACCATGGGAAGTGAGAGGTTTGATATTGACCTCAACGCCACACGCGTGAAAAATAATCACTACTTGCAACAAGCTTGCTACTATCCTAGCGCCAACGAAGAAGTGGGATAAACTATTATAAGATGTACAAAGAATTAAAATTAAAAGAACCAAGTTCCCTGAAACATTACAATTCGAGAAACATTTGCCTTCGATTCTGCTGACTTTGGTTGTGTAGGTCGGGTGGGCTGATATATAAACAATTTCGTTATCTCTCTAACACACAACAGTGCATTTTGTACACACCGACGGTGCTGCAGTCTTAATTTACCAATATCAAACCAATTTTAAAGTGATGCCAACACCCCAATAGAGTCTATCTAATTCAATCTAACCTTCCTTTAAAATATTTACGAAAATACTTTATACAAGGACGCCATATTGGGCTTCCATTGCGTTCTCTATGTTTACATCTTTCGTAAATAAAACAGTTTCCCTTAGCAACGGCGGAAGCAAAATAAATAAAACAGAGGGACGTGTTGACGGCGAAGGCACACGTTGTCAGCGAGACGTTTTAAAAAATGTCAATATCCGTACGTATTTTGTTCTGCGCAACATAAGAGCCGTGGACTCATCGCGCCGGGTTCGACGACCGATCGAGTCGTTCGAGCAAGAGTCAGCGAATTTCGCTCTTTCTTTTTATTGGAGGACATGGTGAAGAGATGAGCCTGCCCTCTGGTGGAGAGGATTCGTTTGGAATAAAACGTTCGAAGCGTACGTAGAGTTATTAAAATGAGGGCAGCGAGAGAAAAAAGATACTAGAGTTACTTTATGGCTTGAGCACATCTGTGTGTATTATCTTTTATTCAAAATCAGCTGGTATATTCTCCTTTGAATTAAATATCGGCATAATTGTTCAGTAACATGAAGTACTGAAATGATTTATCAATGTGCTAGTGGATGATACTATTTTTTAATTAAGATTTGATTGGTTAATTAGCAGAAGGATGCGTTTCGTTGACGTTTTTATCTATTTATTTACAGTAAAGGAAACAGAACAAAAGCTATTGATATTAGATTATTTCAAATTACGTTGCGTTATTAACTACAGTTTTTCGTTATCACAGCGTTAACATAAATCGATGACTGAATGCAATTTTGGAAATTTGGTACTTTGGGTAATGAGGTACTAAAAGAATTAAAAATTTGTTTTCTGAGGGTCTAACTAGACAACGTTCCTATCAACACTTTTCTGTCGACTTAAATCTATCGACACACAATTGTGAATTCCGGAAACACATGAAAGGTTTGGCCACGAACGTAAGCACAGTATTCCTATCGATGCATTTCTATCGATTTACATCTATTGACACACATCTGTGCATTCCGCTAACTCAGAAAACATTCAGTTACAAATCTGATGATACTATTGGCAAATGAAACCAAAAAGATGCAAAAATGTATGAGAAAATCTGCAGGTAAGTAATATGTAATAAAATGATTCCAGGAAATTTTAATTTTAAGCAAATATTTTAACAAATATTAAGGGAAGTTTCGGAGATTAATCTTCAGACACAGTTCTGAGGATATGAAAGGCAAACAGAAATAATAACAAAAAAAGTAACATTTTTACCAATTATCTATATTTTTATCGGAAATACTATGTATTCATATTCATCTATTTATGTAGATGAATTATAACATGAATACATAGTATTTCCGATAGAAATATAGATAAATTTACATCTCTCCGGAAAATTCTTCTGTACCGGTTAGGTTTTTTACATAAAGTTTTCTTCCCTACGTATTTCTTTTTGATTTTATATTAATCATGGGAAACTTTAATGCCATGGATTCTGAATTACGTAAAAGATAGGTCTTGCCTGCCTCAATATCATCTGAATAATACCCTTTAATATATTGAAATTTTACTCAAGATCGTACTCTTAGGTAGGGGAAAGACTATCCAGTCCCGACTAGTAAGAGTCCAGAGTAGTAAGACCTCTTCTATTTGTTTTCTTCCATTATTTTTTTAAATTTTTTAAGCAATACGCCGCTGGCTCTTGTACCGCGAGAGAAAAATTGGAATTTCCAAACCATTCCCACGGAAAACAGATATTCGTAAAGCCTCCATTGTTTCTTCCCACCTACAGCGTTTTAATTCCACGCTGATCTTTGAGTGCGCCAAAAGTTTCAAATTCCAGCCGAGCCCTAACGTGAGGCATATAGAGAAAAGTATTTAAAAGCGATGCTTCCATCCCACATCACGTGATTCTACCAATATGTAAATGAATCAATGAAAGTTGTTATTATTAGATACAAGTATCACGGTTGCGTTCCATAACATAGCTTTAATCTCATAGGGAATGTGGTGATGATATAATTTCCGATGATTTTGCAACCGAATCTTGGTAGGAAAGGTCTTTCTGAATGTTTTATCGATTTACTCTTTCTCTTTGTCGCCATATTTTATCCCACAAATCTCCAGATGCCGACCGCGAAATAACTGGTTGCGCTGGAATTCTGGAAACGGGAATGCCATCCAAACAGCAGTCATTACCCGCGTCCCTGCACTACTTTGCACTATTATACTTCCACTGCCATACGTCACACGCTGCGCTCCCCACCGCCTCCTGGTTTTCCCTCCACTGGACGAAGGGTTTCATAACATAGGAATGACCTTTAACTATTTCGCTGCGGATTCTCTATCTTTAACCGTTAAATCTACTCCAGAAGTAAAGATATCACACGTTTAATGGCGATTCGACGAAAACCAATTTCATAGGTCATTGAGGGTCCTGCTACTATGTCCTGATGAATGGAATATGTCTCATGTGTCTTTAGGTACAGGATAGAGAAAAATGTGTCTTTCTTTTACCTTTGTCTCAGTCTTGTTCATGGCTGTGATTATATTGAAGCTACTGAAGTATGAGTTATGCTGAATAATGACATCGATCAAGGCATCTACCTTTTGAATGCTATGGAAAGTGTTGCTCGTAGTCATTGTGCTCCACTGATGTGGACTTGTTCTACTTATAGCATTTTGTCTCAGTAAGGAGAGCAATGGCAAACTACCTCACTCCTCATCTGCCTAGTTGCTTCAGCTCATTCTTCAGAGTTTTTCGTTGCTTCTAGTGGAGGGGATGAGGTTCAAGCTAGCCTTAGGGCTGAAGACTGTACATACCATAGAAATTGCGCTATTGAAACAAAAGAATAGTAGAGGGGATGGGCATGATTATATAAATAACACTAAAACCTTCATAAGAAACTTTACTGGGTGAAATCTGTATTTTCCACAAACTCTAGTTTCCCTTTGAAGGCATACAATTATGATAAAGCATAATAATTATAAATGGAGGAAAATAATGAAAATCAAACGAGGAGATACACTTTAAACAAACATCTTTAGTAGATGCATTAATTCACATTGAAAGAAAGAATAATTATTAATTTCCACTGCAGATATTTACTCGACTAGTTCCGTCAACGAGTATACTATATGTTTTGGTATTTTAATGTTTTGTTTTCGAATTATTACGTTTTTTGTTTTGGAATTGTTAATTATTAAGTTTCGATATTACTATGATTGTTATCATTAACTGTAATAGGCAATTTCTGGCCGTTTTTGAATCCCATTAATAAATAAATAAACTCTTGAAGTGCATGATGGATAAACCTTTCAAAAATCATAAAAAGGAAGACCCAAAAACCAAGTTTAAGAAAGGGGTGAAAGTGACTGAATCATAGGAAGTTAAACAGATATGTATTCAAAGAAAGGAATAGGCGTATAAAAAGAAGGAGCCCCTAAAGAACAAATAAGCGTCCTCAGATGCCTACGTTGCAGTTCATGTTGATTAAATTTTGCACATTTGGCTCATTGGAACTGAAGCACGGTCACGCAATTCCCTTTCGTGTTGAACACGCCAATAGCCCCAATCGTTGCCAATATTCCGCTCTACTTTCCTGTTGTTAAGTACTTGCTTCATTCGCACGTGTCCATACGTATTTATGGGGCAGAATATAATTAGAACTTAAGAGAACGAAGGACTTTAGAAAGAAAGGCTTTGAGTTACGAATTACGAGATTTCCTCCACATTAAGAAGAACAAAAGCAGAGAATCCTTCTCCAGTCTTTGGAACAAGCACTCTTCAAATACAATGTATAGATCCTGTCGATAAATGTTGTATTCGAGAATCAGAAAAAGTACTGCTGAAAGTAATACGCTTTGCAAAAAATTGTTACGACAAATCTGTGATTGTTACTCAAATGCTTCAGGGCGCCAAATGGGAATATCAAGAAGACGAAAGATTTAAACAAAGACTTAATTTACTTAATAAGATCAGAAAAAGGATATTCTTAGAAGATGTAACCGTATTATGCGTCCTCCTCGTTTGGTAGGTCGTTCTGGTTCTGAGAACTGAAAAACTGAAAAATCAGAGAAATGGATGCTAGAACTAGTCCTTTTAAAAGTTCATTTTTTCGCGAACGATACGCGAAAGTAACCAATGAGGGAGGTGGTGTCATGTTGCACGTACCCCCTGCCACACGCCGAAGAGCAGCTTGCAAGGTACATATGTAGATGTAGACTGTATGTACGGTTTTTCCTCCGTTATGAAACAGTGAGACTAATGATTTAGCAGACAGACAGGCCAAACTTGAAGTCTCTTTGGGCCACATATTCTTGAATCTCAAAGTATTGAAGCCACCACAAGTTTTTCGTAAGAATTATCTTCGGCACTTGAGAAATTTTCATTGCAAATATTACATACATTAATTTACAAGTTACTTATACTATTTCAGTAGAAATAAAATATGTCATCGTGAGATTCTTTTCACGTTTAAGTTGTTACTGCACGAAAAACGTGATAAAAAATGGACGCCATGGTTACCACTGCAAAAGTAAACAAAATCATTAGCCTATCTGCCAATATAATACAGATACACGTAGCGCTTCAATACCTTTATAGTATCACGAGTGTATCAGAGTTAAAAGTGCATCGACAACTACGGTCATTTCGCACATATAACCTAACCGGGAACGCACCTAACCGGGAACTGAACCAAGAACCACTTCCACCAAAGGCGTACGCATTCCCTACTTGGCCATCTGGGTTCCAAATACAGTCATAAATATTTTCTTTCTCAAGCTGAAACAGAGATTTTTCTCCATTTCGAATGGTTGTTTTTTTTTATTTAGAATATATCTCCAAAATTCATGGAAAGCGGAAAAATCCACGGAATTTTACTAAAGGTAAACGAATGGAACGAATGGAGAATGAAAGATTAAATATTGGTTATTTATTAATTGTAAAATATTTCTTATATCTCGAGATTTTTCAGGGATTAAAAAATAAATTCTGAGAGCAAAATCAGCTCCTTGAACAAATTACTGTTGAAGGTAGGGAGCCACATTCAAGAAAGCAATGAGCCACGTGTGATTCAGCCATCGCTATAATATAACACTCCATAAGACAATTTACTAAACTACAAATAACAAATCAAACGACCTAAGTTTCCTAGCAACGCTCTTCTGCCAGCATTAATTGCAATTCCTTTCTTGATTCCATTGGTTCCTTTTTCTGATTATTGTTCTATGTCTGCGTTTCACTTCCTTTTGATGATCTAGCTTTGCTACGAAACCTAGGTCGTTTTATGAATCATTTGTGGTTTAGCAAATTGTACCTTTCGTAATGCACTTTTGTGTTAATAACTACCACAAGGTTATGTCTGACTCCATGTCGTTGATAATGTGATACTTTTACTTATCAACCGTAAACATCTGCTCCAGTTTGAGATGAATATGCTAATGATAAATAATCACTAAGGCATAGCTTTCACTTTTCATGCCAATTTTCTGTTCACAATACCTGTTCATACTCTCCCATTCTTAAGTGGTACGTCTCTCGCTTCAACCTATCATCGAATCCCTTTCATTTTTTAAGCTCCGTATGTCTTTTCCCGTCAGAATCTCATTCACCGCATTCTAACACGTTTACATCGGTCTTCCTCTCTCTTTCGGGCCACCAAGATTCTAAAGAGTTACATTTTTCTACGGACCGTTTTCTATAGACAAAAATTTACATTGTTTCAAATGCTGATTCCAGTGAGCACAGAATTGGGTACTTTTTGCAGAATTAAAAACTCAGTTTCTTCTCCAGATTATTCACATTTACTTCCGTAGGAATTCAATGCAATTTTCTTATTACTTTCATTGATTTTCGTTGTTACTAAGACCGTATCTACTCGTATAACACATATTTACAGAATCAGCTATAAGAATGTATAATAGCTTCAGGAAAAGAAAAACTCGTATGCAATTTACAGAGCTGATATAGTTAAGACTTCCTAAGATTAATATCTAAATGTTACCAAAAGAATTTCAATAGGTGACTGTTGTAGTGGCTATTAACTTCAAGAGGTTTCTTTGTACAAAGGACTGTATCTATATTAATGAAATATTTTACCAATAGTTCCTAGTCTTGCTCCCATATCTTGATGAATAAAGTATTTGTCATTTGACTTTTGGTACGGGATGGAGAAAAATGTATCTTTTATATACTTTTGTCTAAGACTTGTTCATTTCTGTGATGATATGAAAGTCATTAAGGTATGAGTGATGCTGAATAATGACATTAATTAAGGTCTCTCCTTCTGGATTGCTACGAAAATTGTATAAAGTCATTGTGCTTCATTACGAGTACCTCTTCCAGTTACGCTACTCTGGCTCTGAGAGAGAGAAACTACCTCACTCCTCATTTTCCCTAGTAAGCCTCATTCCTTTCACCTAGGTCTTGGTAGCTTATAGAAGAGATGGTGAGTTCATCTGACCTTTGAGCCGAATAATTTATAGGCAGACACAAGTAGCTGTTTGCCTTATTGATATATGTCTTAATAAATTATACAAAAAGTGCTACTTATAAAGTCCTGACGATTCATTTACGTGAACTTGTTAGTAGCTTTCTCTGTCTCAATGAGGAAAGCAAGGACAAACTACCTCACTCCCCATCTTCCGTTGTAAGCCTCATTCTTTACTCCTAGGTCTTGGCGGTTAATAGTAGGGGGGATGAGATTCCAACCGGTCTTCGGGCTGAATACTTCACAGACAGACTCGAGAAACTGTTTGCCATACTGTTATATGTCTGGAAGCTGATTACATACCACTTCATCATCTTTTGCAGCTGTAGATACTAATAGTAACTTACATAATTCTCAAGAGTTCTCAATAAATATAAAAATATTTGCACAATACATTCTTTTCCCCACACTTTTTTTGCTGACTCCATTATATCGCAGCTAAGAAAACTTAAACGTCACGGGTAATTCTTCCACAAAAACATGTTTCCTAATCAATAGTTCAGAACCATTCAAGTAGAGCATTAAATCATATTCGCCCCAATTATCGACGATTAAATATTCGATAACAGCCGAAGATAAGTCCCCCGTGCCTAAACCGGTACAGCCCAAGTGGGGCCAGAAGAAAGGTTCTCTTACAGGTACTGGGATAATGATTTACTACTTTATATTGTTATTTATTATCGCTCGCGGTTATGTTTTCACATTCTTTGCTGAGTATAAATCTCGAAACAGGGCTCTGCGTTCATCCGATAAGCGCGGGTGCTGCATTAGTTAATTAGTGGGTTGCGATTCTCGGAATCTGATGTTTCAATAGCCGTTAACTCATCACATTTTTATTGAGATGGCGACTTACTTGAGGATATTTGAGTACGGTGGTTGCGCAAGGTGCAATTTAATCTTCCTGAATGTTTCTGCGAGGATAATTTGTTCGAATTCCTAGTTACATATTAAAGTAGTACATGTTAAACACAAGTACGACCACGATCAATAAAGGGGCTAATCTGAGATTTCCTCTAAACGTGGATGTATTTGCTAACTACTTTTGGAAACATAAGTCTTTTAGCAGCTTGCGCATTTGTATATACAGGTATTTGTTTGTATTTTTGCCTCATTATTAGTATTTTATAATGTTCTTTCTCTGTTCCTTACGGAAATTTATTTTTATTCGTTTTTCCTATGCAATATCGTTTTTCAAATATCCTTGACGTTTTTTTATCTTAGTATTATGACAAACTTAACGAATTTTTATCATTTAACATTGACAGAGCTGGGCACTAAAAGTGAGCCCTTTAATTTCCATTATTTTACCTTTACATTCAGTATTTTTAAAGCTATTTTAATACTGGTCTGGTTTGTAACTTTACTATTTGTGTTTCATAATTTTATATTCGTGCTTATTTTCATGAAAGTTCATTTCTAGCTTTTATGTTTACGTAATCATGTATCTGTATCACTCCATTTGTTTTTCTGAGGTGATTTAACCTGTGTTTTCCCTAAAACTAAGTTTACTATCAGTAAATTTCGCAGGTTTTTCACACCCCCCTTCTCGTGGATGTTTCCCTGCTGTGGTGCATATTTTCCTAATTACTAACTTATGTTTTCATATCCACGAAATAGTTTTCTTCTATACACTTTTTTCAAGCTTTCTCTTTTTAAACATCGTATGACGAAGGTTAATATGTAATAAGAGACCTGATAGTCTTAATCTCTCTCTAATATAGTTGTGATATTATCATATTCCATTTATGCATATGTAGTTTCTATTAGCGATACGATGTAATCAATAACAATATTGTTGTATGGAATTCAAAGTTATATCAAATTCAACAATCTCAGAATGCATATGTAAAGATTTATGTATACATCATTGATTATTTAGCCAACAATACAATGAGCTGCTGGTATGGCCAAACTGTTGCCCTCTTGTTTTAATTAGTATTTAATTTTAATAAGTTCTTTGTCGGATTTTCATTTTGTACCACAGTTATTAAATATTATATAAGAGTGTAAATTTATATAGGTATCGGCAAGTTTTACGGGGTATTTTAGTTGTCGTCTTATATGGATATTTTCCATTATCTTCCATGAGATTTGGCTGATACATTGCGTCCCCCATGTTACATAGGCCATTCTGATACTGCGAGAAAGATAAGGGAAATGGGTGCTAGAACCAGTCGATTCAAGGATTCATTTGTTCCGCGAACAATACGCGAAAGTAATCGATTAAGAAAGTAGAGTGATGGTGCATGCACCCCCTGCCACACGCCGAAGGGTACCTTCACAGACGGAGATATTTCTCCTCAGTTTTTGACTCTTCCTCTTCTGTGATTATTTCGGTGTTGTTTTGTTTTTAAGGATTCCTCTCTGAATAACTGTTTGATTGCTATTTCTTGCAATAAATTGAAAATTGGAGATAACAGAGAAAATGCGTTGGGTTTGAGTTTAATTTAGCGGTCTTTAACGTTCCCCTTTTAATATTTAGGATAGAGACCCACCCGCTTTACGATCATTTAAGGTTATTTTATGCTAAATCCATCATAAAATGGCAACATTATGATTTCAGCTCTGATACATAACATTATATACGACGAATTAAGGCATCAGTAAACCCAAACGAAGTTTTTAAGTCATAAAAAAAGACACAAAATGAGAATATAAAGAATAATCCTTGCACATAAAATTCTTAATTAGAGAGACTTATTCTCTTGCGAGAGAAACGAAATATGAAAACGCTGGGGTATGTTTCTTAATTTGGAAAATATTTACCACTATTAGTTATATTATAAGAAGTTTATAACATTTCTAGGATTTTTTCTACTCAAAAATGGACGTTATTAAACTTCCAAGTCGCCAGTCATTAATACAAAAGATTCAAACTAGGGTTGCAAGATGTCTCATGTAACACTGAACAATATTTTATCTACCTGATTTGCATCATTGCTCCAGTGATGCTCTTAGCAACAAGCTGTATTTGTGTCAGTATATTATTTAATTTGCCTTGAATGTTTCATTGCTCTAAACCATGACTATCCCACGTGTTAATCTCTTTAAAAACAAGCAGGATATTGAAATTTCCATAAGTAACATTGTATATTTTATTTGAGTGATTTTTAAACAGAAAGTAATGCTTAAATACAGAAGAGCACGCAAACTTTTCGTCGATACTTTACTAAAATTTAAGCAAATAAATGGGCTGCAACATCAGCTAAAGCACTCGTTAATTTACTTCCGTATAACAATATTATGTATGGGCTGACCATACGTCCCGGATTTCTCCGGGACAGTCCCGTTTTCGGCTTGTCCATCCCGTCCACATCTTTAGAAAGTGTACTCCGTCCCGTTAAAGCCTCAGTCAAAAATTGGGAATTTTTATGATATTCAACGTCAAAAAATAGAGTTAAAATTTTCGGTTACAGATGAAATAAAGGGTTCAACTGCATTTTAAGACTGACATATCAATCAAAGTGAATTTTATTCTCATAAGGACTGTTAACTTTTACTCAAACTGTGTGTTGAGATTGTGGCGAAAAAGGTTGTCTTAAAAAATCACGCTGTTTCATCTTCTAGATTTATTAATCCCCTATGCTTTATGGTTCATTTTTAGGAATGACCTTGGGGTGCTTAACTCTGATTAAGATTCGGTTTCCACCAGCAAAATCGACAACAAATTTTGCAAACAATATTTGTGTGGAAGTAAGAAAACATCCCTCGGGATTATCGAACAAAACGTTTTGTTCCAATTAACCGATGGTAAATGCTCTTTGTTCCAATAACGGATACAGTAAGCCTACTTCTAGGGCTATACGCGGTGTGATAAAAAATGTTTTTTTTTAATTTCCCGGGCTGTATAATTCCAATTGTCAAAATTTTTTTTCTGTGTATGGGACACATGTCCCTCGCCAACAATAGGCTAAGCTTTCAAATTAGCCGTCCTTAACAACGTACGCTAGGGGCATGTGTACCAATACACAGAAAAATTTTTTGACAATTGGAATTGTACAGCCAGGGAAATTTAAAAATTCTGATTTTTATATCACACCACGTGATTTAAAAGGAAGTTAGTACTTGTCCCTGTTTAAACTAATCGCTAAAGAATGGCTTTACAAACACGAGGGATTTCGTTTTGCAAGATCTCCATTTGTTTACATTTCTCTGCTCAGTTCAGAATGAGAAATTGGCTTTATTTGTCGAAGCAAAAGGTTTTTTTTTTTTCTTTCTTTAGAAAGTGCGGAAGGAAGTGAATTGAGGAATATATCCTGTTGGAGTAAAGGACGACGAAATTGATGGATTCGCCGGCGCTGATTGTTATGATAATGAGTTGAGAGCGCCATCTGCCGCGAGATGAGATGTCTGCAAAGACGAAGTTTATCTCTTGGAATACAGATGGAGTGAGATACGCCCGTGAGGTCGCTCCTCCAATCCAATTCACTCTGCATCAATGGGCTTTTCCTACGTCTATAGTCTGAAATCCACACTACGCTTGGCAGCGACCTGGTAACTATGCCAAACAAGTAATTACACTATGCAGAAAATTACTCGGAGAAAGCAAGATCTTAAGTAAATCTCCTACTTTTTATACTAACAAACAAGAGCAATTCAAAGCTACCTCTCGACATAAAAATCGATTCTGCCCACAAAGGAAGAGCTCATAAAGCAAGGTATCTTTATGCACGCAAAAAAATGAACTTAATGTACACTTACCTATAAACGGAACATTGCCCAACTTTCAAGCTCGGCATAACATTGAATGTTTTCCCTGAACTGAGGAGGTGCCACGCCCCCCTCAAATTTTCTCAACTCCCTTCGATTCTCACGCTATAATTCGATACACACATGAGGAGTCTTAAATAATTTATATTGAGAAGGCCGTTAATTTACTTATTCACTTTTGCGTCATCTACTGTTGATGGAGAAGTGTTAGATGCTGGCCTATGAGCCAAATACATTAGTCCTCTCGAATTTCATTTGCCCTGCACAAAATAAATGCATCTATGCACTAAACTACAACTTCTAAATGCTGTATACTTGCAAGTGTCTTTACACTCACATTTGTAAGTGTCCTGTAAACCTAGACTATAAGCGCTTTCCATGTGATTTCTGTCCGTTAAGTCTTTATCCCGAGGGCTGGTTTTAACCTCATCTCATCAGCTACGAAGAGCTAGGAGGAGGAAATAAGGCTTACTAGGCAAGATGAGGAGTGAGGTAATTCGCCTTAGCTCTCCTCACTGAGCCAGAATGATACAGGCAGAGCAAGCTCACGTTAGTGAAGCACAATGACTCTAAGAGTAACAATTTTCGTATCACAGCATAAGGAGAAATCTTAATTAATACAATTTTCAGCATAACTCATGCATCGGTAGATTTCATATCATCACAGCCATGAACAAGACTGCGACAAAATTTAATAAAAGACCACGGAGAACCCCAACCCCCGCTGGTGGGAATTCTTCAACGGTTAGTTTGCTCGCAAACAACGGCTATTTGGATCTTTTATCTAACTCTGATGGTTCACTTTTGAAGGTGCAAAGCGCCAGACCGCAAAATTAATAATAATAATAACACACACACACATAAGTATTGTACTTTATACATGAGATAAACATTCTATAAGAATTTGTTGAATTTGAAAAATTATTACTTAGAGAACTCGAGTGCCCGGATATCCGAATATTCCCAAAATTATTAATCGAATACCCATGTAGTTGAATTCCCGAGAATTTCGTATTTCCAAAATCCTATAACACCAATTGGAATCATAGAAGCAGTTCCATAAAATATAGAAATTAAAATAGTAAAATCTCCGATAATTTTCGGGTTTGTCACCCAAGGAATCCGGTGAAATATTATTCGGAATTATTTCAGGTTGTTTATCTACAAACGCCTCCTTCGTTGCTAGGGAAATTCGCATTTGTTTACTTAAGATGTTTCCTATTCATTAAGGAGTCTTAATGATATTTTTGAATGTTATTTCCCATGGTATTCTTTTCTCTATGATAAAGGAAGGGTTCTTTCGTTTGGCTGCGATACGTGAACCCTAAATGCAGCAGAAGATAGATTATTAGAGAAAATGGAGACGCTGTGCTGTAGAAGAATAAAATATTCAGAGAAAATAAAAATAAAGAGAGAGTAACTAATGAAGAAATCCCTCTAGTAGTGAATAAAGAAAGAAGTTTGCGGAAAACTTTGGTGAAAAGAAGTTGAAAATTGATAGGGCATACAATAGGGACTGATAGTTTCCCGGAAAGATTATTGGAAAGAATGGCAGAAGGAAAAATTAAAGGAGAAGATTTCAATTATCTAACGAAAGGAAAAATCATTACTAATTCGTGAATTTATTATAGTGGTAATAATTTGATGTCACCTTCTCCTGTGGCACTAGTAAAATTCTTTTATACCTCTTATTGTGTGTACATATATGGAAGATATCACTAGGTGTTTAACGATGTAGCATTTTACATATAAAACCATCCAGCGTCTGACTCAAAGAGACCAAAAGGTCACCCATTTACCATAAATTATTACAGAGCTATTTTCAATTTAACTCGAGAAAGTCGACACATAATGGCATTTCTCACGTGGATGACGACGTTTGAAGGTGAGGAATGTCGATATATATGATCGGTTTGCGTGATTTGGAGCGAATTTCTGTAAATTATGGAGTGAATGAACAGTTTCACCGAATTCCCTTTCATTTGGCAGTTGCCTTGATGTAGCACGTCATATTCCTTTTTTAACTCTGCGTTTAACGGAGCAAAGCATGAAAAGTGTGAAAGTGAAATATGCGCGCATTTCTTATGGGAATTTTTTGGCACGCACGAGGATCGAACCGGAGACCAACAATTACGTAACCAGTGGCTGATAATTAGCAAAGGGATATCGGATTTGGAGAACATGAGTGATGCTTGACGAATTATTACAATCCAAGCTAGGATGGCTTTCAATGACTCACCAACATTTAAGGCAGGGCTACACGTAGTTATTGAGTTTTAGGGAAACTTACATATTGTCATCGAATTATAATATCTTAAAAGGGGCGTGGCCAGGATTTTTCCCCGAGAGGGGGGGGGGGAGTTCGGAGCCATGGAGTAAACGCAAAATTGTCCACATTCACAGGGCTGGCACACTTCTGTCGAAAATGTAACAAAGATGTAATCAGATTTATATTAAACATATATGCCGTGCAAGTCACCTGTGATGTAACTGTGTATATTAAAACAATTACATTTTACTTCCCATAACCTCGGTTATTTGAAATTCATTTGATTCTGATGGGTAATAACACCCCAAACCGCCCTAGCTACGCCACTGATATTAATAAGAATAATATAAATAATAAGAACAATAACAACAATAATAATAACAACAACAACAACAACAGTAATAACATCAATAACCATAATAATAAAATCAATAATAATAACAATGACAATAACAATAAAACGTCTTTATTACTGTTATTAGGGCCTGGCATTATTATGTATACTTAAAATGGACTTTAACTAAAGTTCACTCTAAGACCCAGTATTATAATGTTTTGTTAGAGTTAAATAAAAAGATTACAGTAATTCTCCAATACATATGATGAAATAGCATGAAGAAGCACAGTTATCTTAATTTTAACTCTGAAAAAACAACGTAATTATGGGCTCTAAAAGCTTTAATTAAAGTCCATTTTAGATATACATTATAATACGGGGCCTAAGATTGAGATGAAAGAAGCAAAAGCCACCGCCAGACATCGTCCCCATGTTGCCATGGAATTGAGTAGATAAATAAATTTATTTATTATGTTACACATATCCCATGCGAGTAGACTGGAGTGAGAAATATTATATAGACCAGTCAATATTGGGGTGTCGTACGTAAACTACGCAAATTAAATTCCCGAAGAGTGTTATGTTACACATCTCTACGAGGCACTTGCACGATTGTATGTCCACCGCAAATAAACAGAACAAATCCGAGGGCACATAAAATTGCCATAATCAGCAGTTGGCAGCGAGTATTTGGCGGCAATTTATTCTTCGAATCGCATCGTAAAGTTGAAGCGACGGAATAGAAAAGCGGAGTTCGATAATTGGTGGTTTGATGACCGAGTTTAATCGTAAAAGAGTCTAGCCTCTGAAAGAGGAATTATTGCATCTTTTTCTAATAACATAGGTGGATATCTCAGTTTCTGCAGCGGTTAAAGGGACGAATTTGTATTCTGAATCTTAATGACTTACTTTTAGCGTTTTATCCTCTGGAATGGTGTGCATTTGATAAAAAGTTTACGAGTTTATCTTGTAACTTCTGCCAGAGACAAAAAATGGTCATTCTAGATCTATATTAAGAACTAATTAAGCCCCTTTCGGCCCCACATTTATATGTGGGGACTTAAGCTTTATAGGGTGAAATAAAATGGCAGATTTATTTCCTCGTTTAGATACTAGGTGCGTTTCCTCTCTTCAAAATCAAATACGTTATAATGGCCCTCGATATGCAGAAGATGGGCATAAATTAGGAAATCAATAGTTGCAGAACTGTTGGTGATGAACTGAATTTTGCTTTGAAAGCTTTATTATAATTTAAAATAATCAGTGATACGTATTAAATATGTGCATCCAGAGGCAATTAAAAGGATGATTTCCATTTAGTAATGACTAAGATAGTAGAATTTAGATCCAATTTTTTTACGTCGACAATATAGCGATCTTTACTCAGATACTTCAGGACGCAGGATGGGAATTTCTATAAGATAGAAGATTCAAACAAAGACCTACTAATATAATACAACCTTACTTACTTAATTCAAAGAAAGACTCACTTACTTAACGCACTATAATTAACTGGAATACAACCCCTATATATATAAGACGTAAAGTGCATATTGAATCTTTTGCATATAATTTTTTTTAGTGATTTTTATGATTCTTGTTAGCTGAATACATAATAATTATATTATATTCAGAGAAATATGTAGCCGATATTATGCGTATTCCCTATTACACATATCGTTCTGATACTGTGAGAACAATCAGAGAAATCGATGCTAGAACGAAGCGATTCTAGAACTCATTTTTTCCGCGGACGATACGCGGAATTAATCGATCAGAGAAGTTGAATCATGGCGCGTGCATCCCCTGCCATATGCCGAAAATCTTGTGGTTCCAACTTTTACATTCTACCATTCTAGGTTTTTAGAAGAGGTGGATGATATCATGCTTCCACCCTGTTACATATGCCGTTCCGATGCTGCGAGAAGAATCAGAGAAATAGACGCTAGAATTATACGTTAAAATAATTCATTTTCTTCTCGAAAGAAAGTAGTCGATAAGGGAATAATAGTAATACCACTTAATTCTAACGAGATTGAGAGTGTCTAGTCTCTCGTTACGTCTAACCCTTCGCCATATAAAGTTTAAAAAAGATAGCAAGAAAAAAGTGCAAGTTTGGTAAGGAATCATAATGCATGCACCCCCTGCCANACTATAATTAACTGGAATACAACCCCTATATATATAAGACGTAAAGTGCATATTGAATCTTTTGCATATAATTTTTTTAGTGATTTTTATGATTCTTGTTAGCTGAATACATAATAATTATATTATATTCAGAGAAAGATGTAGCCGATATTATGCGTATTCCCTATTACACATATCGTTCTGATACTGTGAGAACAATCAGAGAAATCGATGCTAGAACGAATCGATTCTAGAACTCATTTTTTCCGCGAACGATACGCGAAATTAATCGATCAGAGAAGTTGAATCATGGTGCGTGCATCCCCTGCTATATGCCGAAAATCTTGTGGTTCCAACTTTTACATTCTATCATTATACGTTTTTGGAAGACGTGGATGATATCATGCTTCCACCCTGTTACATAGGCCGTTCCGATACTGCGAGAAGTATCAGAGAAATAGACGCAAGAATTATACGTTAAAATAATTCATTTTCTTCTCGAAAGAAAGTAGTCGATAAGGGAATAATAGTAATACCACTTAATTCTAACGAGATTGAGAGTGTCTAGTCTCTCGTTACGTCTAACCCTTCGCCATATAAAGTTTAAAAAAGATAGCAAGAAAAAAGTGCAAGTTTGGTAAGGAATCATAATGCATGCACCCCCTGCCACGCCCCGAAGGCGGCTTGCAGGGTACATACATAGATGAGCAATAGTAACACTATTACTTGAAGCATTCATCTGTGGGGAATCGAGGAGCTGTTCTATTGCTTTATAAATAATATCGTAACGCAGATATAAAGGTTAATTATTCATAATCCCGACATATTCATCTGGAGGGGAGCGAAGTACAATATGGACGCGGAGGTTTTGCGCTGAAAAATTGGCACTGTTTCATGGACCGTTTTCGGAGTATATAAGAAAGGAATCCACGCTGACCTAATATTATAGAACTTTCCAGAAGGGAAAAAGTCGTGAGGTTTTCTGCAAACCGGTTGCCTTGGGTGATAATTGTTGGAGCGTGCAGAATTCAATGGAAAAAATCCTTTTTATGCCTTTCCATTGCTATGAGAGGGTCTCGCGGTGGCAGGGGAAAGAAACTCGCTTTCGAGAATGGAGAATAAAAATTTGAAACTCGCTGAAAAGCTTTAATTTATCACTTCTTAAAGTTTTGCCGTCAGAGTTAGTGACTTTTCCACAACGCAAAGTTCGGCGTGGATTTTACCCGAAGACCATTTTACCATTTTAATATGAACTCGACCCTTTTTTGGGGGACGCGCAGCTCAAATATACAGTCAGCCGAAAAGATGAATCTACCAACCGGGAAAAACTTGTGTAGATATTATAATACTGAATATATTGAGACGTAATGAGATTTATGTAAGACACCTTTCTCCTTTAAAGTAAAAATAGTTGCTTAAAATGGTTGGTCATCGACTTCAAGCTTCGTTTATTTATTTGTTTATTTGTAAGTACGTAACAATTTGGTCCTCTAGCCAGGTAGCAACGCTTTATTTATTTATCAATAAGTAAAACTCCTGCCTGAGTAACCATGGTAATATTGTTCATTAAGGCGGTTTGACTAATAACGCTTGACTTCAGGCAACTCTTGCCGTTAGAAAGAACAATGGTATTTGGAACTGGTCTTCAGAAGTCTCGATAAATTTAGCATAGAATATTTATACAAGATTTTATGTTCCCGAAAAGTGTGTTGTATCACAACATGGCTGACCTTGTACATTAACATTCGATCGTCAAAAATATTCAGAAATTATACAAAAAATTAAGGAAGAAGGTTAATTGGTTTCTATTGTTATTTGGAGAAGACGTGGGCGAACCGAGGAGGTGGCGATAGAGGTCTACTCCCCTTTACTGGCTTTGCAAATCTAGTAATTTGCTTAGGCTATGACAAGGTACTCAAGCTGCAAAGTATTTGCGAATTGTTTCTACGATTGATTCACATTTATTGGATTGTTTTACGAAAGAAAGGCAGAAGTTTGACAGAGTAAATTAGGGCACTTTAATCCCAAGGTAAAACGGGCTTGAAATAAGTCTGACAGGACAAGGACTTGATCCTAGAGTCTTCGGCTTTCTGGGCGGATACTTTAACCAATTAAGCTATCGATCCAGAACATACTCTTAGACCGTTTTCTTGTCCTTTCCTACAGAATTTCTTAATAATATCTCCCGATAGGCTCGATAGCTTAATTGGTTAAAGCATCCGCCCGCAAAGCGAAAGGTTCTAGGGTCAAGTCTTGGTCCTGTCAAATTTTTTCCTTGAGACTCACCTAGTTTCTCGCCTTAACGTGCAAAGTTACCCTTTTTCTTGTGTATTAGCATTAAGATCACATTTAATTTAAGATGAGTGTATAAGAAAAACATCATTTGCCTCTTTATAATACCCCTTTGGAGAGATTCTAAATCCGGCACTAGGAACTTTCTAACGGAAGAGAACTGTGGGAAAGCCCAGGCGGAACATTGGGTGGATGAATAGTTAATTAATGCAGTTTGAGAAGAGGATTTAGGAAAGTAGAGCTGTGATTAAGAAACGGAATGAGGGTTTAAAGATGGAAAGAGGTGTAAGGTAAGCATGCATGACGTTCCCTGCTTTTTTAACGTATACATAATAACAATAACAATAATAATTATATCCAAGTATGCCAAGTTAGCAACAGAAATAAAAAGAACAATGGAAACCATAGTATCCATAAATATATCAACAACAAGGGTAGTACCAAAAACACTGGCAGCCAGTATAGAAATGTTAAACCTTGAAATTAACTTATATTTAATTCAAAAATCAGTAATCCTGGATACCTGTCACTTAATTAGAACGTTTTTAAATGTAAACTAATGATCTTTGTAATTGTATGGAACTTCCGTTCCCACAACAACGTCACTTTGTGGCGAAAATGAAGTAAATTACAATAATAAAACATCTTTATTAAAGGATGAGATTGAGACTTCTTAGTCCCTTCTTACATCTAACCGTTTTTTGTTGAATATTTAAAAGAAAGAGATAGCTTTTGGGAGATTAAAAAAAGAAATTCAACAAAAGAAAGGAAATATTATGTGAGTTAAAAAAAAAAGTCTGAAATTAAGGAAGAATAGAAATGCAGGAAAACGCCCACGAGAAGGAGGCCGTGAATAACCTGCGAAAACCTATCGACAGTAGCAACAAAAATTTAAAAAGAAGGCGGGAAAATAAGAAAAGGGAAACTGTCAGCAACAAGCCTAAAACACAATAGATGCCCATTCATACAGAAATAACAGAAATAGAAATTAATGGATGTGTGAGAGAAGCTTATCAGAATCTTGGAGGTTTGACATTTGAGATGCTTTAAGGGCACTGGGGAGGAATGTCTCCAGAAATTAAAAGTCCCTGGCGCAACGGCCCTGTTGGGAGGATTTGGTCTAGCCAAGCTGTACTTTATGGGTTGCACGTGGTCTGCGATTCCATCGATTCCAGCATTGGTTTCCAAAAGCCGCAATAAACCAGCTTCCTATAAAGTAGAGTAGGTTCCCAATTTCGTTTAGTTACTTCTTATGGCCCCCATTGGAAGAGATTTTCTAAAATGGTCACTATCGCTAAAGCATGCAAACATTTAATAACATATCCTCCAAACTTCACATCTCCAATCCAATGGTATCAAGAATGTCTGTCGGTAAAGTATTAGGCTCAAATGCCGGTTGGAACCTCATTCCCTCTTCCATCAGCTACGAAGAGCTAGGAGAGGGGAATGAGGCTTACTAGGCAAGGTGAGGAGTGAGGTATTTTTCTCTTTCTTTCTATATTATGCCAGAATGCAGTAAACAGAACAAGTCCACGTTAGTGAATCACAGTGAATCCATTAGTAACTCTTTCCTTAACATTGCATAAAGAGTGAGGCTTACCAGGCAAGATGAGGAGTGAGGTATTTTGCCCTTGCTTTCTTCACTGAGCCTGAATGCTATGAACAGGACAAGCCCAAGTTAGTGAAGCACAATGACTCTTCCAGTAACACTTTCCGTCACATTGCATCTACATAAATGCCCTGAAGTCCTCCTTTCGGCGTGTGGAGAAACCTTAATTAATGCCATTAGTCAGAATAACTCATACCTCCGTAGCTTTTAAATCAATACAGCCATGAACAAGACTGAGACAAAAGTACGTGAAAGATACATACATACATATATATTTTTCTCTATCCCGTAAGACAAATGGCAAATATTTCATTCGTCAGGACATGACAGCAGATCCATTTTATACACAAAACTTTTGTAAATGTAATTTACATAACATGTATCCATGGATACTGACGGATGATATTTCTCTGTTTTATCTCGAAAGCCTTGTCCGTTGGCGGCAATTTTCGTCTCCTAGACAGCGCAAAACCCGAGATCAAGGATACGTTTTTCTCTATCCTGTACCAAAAAAAATGATGAACATTTCAATCGTCAAGATATGGAAACAGAACCTTGCAGGTACTAGCTTTGATTGGAAATCTAAACCTTTACAATGAAATTTCTGTTTAAAGCGCAACATCTATCGCAGTTTAAGCTCTTAGAGAGTTTGTCTGCTTTCTTAAGTATTCAACACTGACGATGATCACCGCCCGGAAGAATCACACGGTCGAATGCATTCTTTTGCGGAGATGTCCCGAGAGTGCCGGAAATCGAGAGCAGAGGCACTTGCGGTCAGAAATCGCGGCCTGCGATATTCCGAGATTTATTTCTGCGATGAAATAATAGAATGAGGTCGTGAAAGTGGTCAGCCTTCGACGACATAAACTCTGCAAAATGTTACCAGGTTCGAAAGTAACAAGAGAATGTTAAGGTGAGTGATGTTTTCGCTTTCTATCGCTTAAGACTTTTTCGAATCGACTGTCGCTTGCACGTAGACACGGCTAGACTCTCATCTCTTATGAATGAGCTGATTTTCGTGTGTGAATCAAAGCGAATGGACTGATTAAATAAATGAATCCGACGGTCTGAAGCAAATCATGCACAGAGGTATCTCACCTATGTTCCCGATATTCTCGCAAATATTGAAATTTGCGAATTGTTAACCGATTCTGGCTGTATTTTCCATAGTTCCCTATGTACTCATGTTAATCTAAATTGATGAATTGAAGTGTTTTTCTCTGTCGGTACCAGATGTCGGGGAACAAAGCATCTTTTATACATTAGCATCTCAGTCTTGGGTCATGGCTGTAATAATATGGAAGCCACTGAGGTATGAGTGATGCTGGAATTCATACCGCTCTCTTTTCATTTAGTGGTCTGAGAAGTGTTATTGGCAGTGTCATCCTGATTCCCTTATGAGAAATGTACCAATTTGCAGCAGCTCTTTAGGGAAAGGAATAAAAACTACCTCATCCTCATCTTGTCTAATCGCCTCATTCCCTCTCCAAAGCTTTGTCACTAATGATATGAGTTTTGAGAATCAAAACGACCCCCAGGTGATGCACTACCGTGATATTTATCCACTTGTAGCAGCTTTTTAGGGAAAAGAATGAAACTCAATTCTCATCTTGTATAATCGCCTCATTCAATTCAAACCCAGCCTCTCATGATGTACCAATAACCGATTTGGTCAAAATACTGTTTCCCAATCCTATTGCTGTTAATGAGATAGTATCAATGTATTCAGAAGACATATAGTAAGTGGTATGGACTTTCATTAGGTCCATACAACATAAAATACCCCTTCTATAAGTTTCCTTATAGTACTTTCTCATCCATTGCACAGTTAATACACTCACTCATGTTTACGCCATACATTCACCTCAACCAATTCATTCCAATTCTCACCGAGAAATCAAAACGAAAAGTAAAAGCAAGATAACTATATATTTTTAAACATCAGAGTTTTGTAAACACAAAATGATTGAATAAACCTTTAGGTTCTCATATAATTTCTCATAAAAACAAATTCTACTTTAGTAATCTCGGAAAACACTGTCAGAAAAACTAATAAACTTACCGCTAGATGCATAAATCCGAGTTATGTTACTCTTCAAACTATAGCCCGGAAACTTTATGAGGTTCGAATACAGTATCCGTGTTTTCCTGCGGGAGTCTCCCTCCACTGATGTGTGTATTGAAATGCTGAAGTAAGTGTGCTTTTGAGCCCATATTTACCAACATATCATCCGTGGCCGTTCATTCCGTTATGACTGTTTCCCCATTGAATCAGTGCGTCTGTTTGTTTGTACAACGAAGCGAGTGTTTGTCCGAAACGAAAAGGAAACCGGACTCAGTGGAATAACATGTGTGATTTTCCTCATTTAATCGCCTGAGAAACAAGGTTCGCCAAGACGTTTGCTGCTAAATTTAGCGTCCTAATGTTCATTTTAATTAACCAGACTTTGCCACATGTAAGTAGAGTTACATTTCGTAATTTACAAGTTTGACTTTGATTTGATACAACCCTTTGAAATTTTGATGGCTCTATTAACTCCCAAAAAAATAGCTATTGCTTTAACGAAGAGATTTGCAAAATACTTTGTATGAAGCGTGGTCTTATATGGATCAGAAACTTGGAGCTATAGAAAAACGGAAATACAGTATCTTGAGAGTTTTGAAATGTGGCTATGGAGAAAGATATTGAGAGAGAGTTGGAAAGACAAGGTGAGGAATAACTAAGTTTTGGAAAGGATTGAAGATGAATCATTAACACGATAAAAAGAAGGAAGCAAACAGGTTGAGGCGTATCGTGAGGCATGCCTGAGTAGGATTATAGAAGGGAGAGGAAGAGGAAAACGCAGAAAAGGTAGACAAAAACTTAACATGATAACATATTTATGGGGAAACAAAACTTACCAGGAAATGAAAAAGCAGGAACAAAATAGACAAGTTTAGAAATGAAAGAAAAAAAGTAAGAACACGGCTGTTAATGAATTAGAGGTTTAAAAACACTGCGTAAGCCTTATGTCGGGTGGCGGAACTCGCGTTTAGAGGCAAACGGGAAGCTGCGGATTACCGATCTCTCGGAAATCCCAATGCGCATTTCAGAGACAATGCCTCCATCATCAGGGGGCTTCACAAAAGGAAGTAATCAGATTTTCAGCTGAAACCTGTCCCAGGACAGATCCATTCTGATGATGAAGTTAAATGACCTTCATTTAAATTACCACCTTAAAGGCACGAATATTTTTTCAATAATTAGTGTGGCTGTAGGGTCACTGATATTATTGATGGGCATTGTGAAAAATTAAAAAAATAAACAATCTAACCAGCATCAAATAAAAACACGACTTCTGCACATTTTACCCTCAATGGGAGCATCACCAGAGATCTGGATAAAACTGTAAATAATAAAACACTAAACAAACATTAATTAAAACTAACTGATCATGGTATTACTCTACCGACAGAACTCTGAAGTTGCTCTCTTTGAGGGCGAAATGTAAATAATCTATCAGAGTTTTTCTTTGATGGTTTTTGGAGCGTTTTCTGTTAACCATCAGAGTCCTTTAGCACTCTTTCATTGATAGATAGGTATATTGATAAGTGCTTCAGCCAACGAATTGTTAGAAATAGAAGATGTAGCTAAATTATCAAAAATAAACTAACATTAATTAAAACTAACTGATCATAGTATTACTCTACCGACAGAACTCTGAAGTTACTCTCTTTGAGGGCGAAATGTAAATAATCTATCAGAGTTTTTCTGTGGTGGTTTTTGGAGCGTTTTCTGTTAACCATCAGAGTCCTTTAGCACTCTTTCATTGATAGATAGGTATATTGATAAGTGCTTCAGCCAACGAATTATTGGGAATAGAAGATGTAGCTACACTATAGAAAATATTAGAGTTGTGTACCACTTGGGATCTTAGGATTACAACGCTAACAATTTTAATAAGAGTCTATAAGAGATTTAGGGATAAAATATTCTTCGCATTATCGTTTCAAGACGGAGTATAATTTTCAAATGATTTACTGCAATCTAGTACATTTACATTTACTTAAAAATTCTCCTTTTCGGGGTGTCGCAGGGGGTGTAAACACCGAGCATTTGAACTATTTCTTTATCTTATCGCTGTCGCGTATCGTTAGTGGAAAGAATGAGTCCCTAAAACGACTTTTCCTCGCATCTATTTCTCTTATTTTAAGCTCGTTGTCCGATCGGCCGAAGTAGCAGAGGGTGTTATACCTGTGCAAAATATCGGATTCTTTCCATTTGCATTATCTGAGATTAACAAATTTGTCACTAATTATCATTAAAGTATAATCACTCAAGTTCCACTTTCAATTTTCACAGTTATTGTTCTATATAACGTATACTTCATCTAAGCAACATTAAATTTATCGAAGGACAATATTGTGATGTGATACTGATAGTCTAAAGTTGGCACCACATGAGGAGCTACAAATTGTCTTAGGAAAACCGTAATGTATAAGTTCTCATATAAATAATGGATAAACCGTGTGATTTCCTCATTATAATTCATAAAAGTTATTAAACATTTGGTATTTTAGTGATAGCTTAATTTATGCTATAAAAAGATTCCCAATAGCATTAAGATCCCACATCTTTGGTCAGTGTTGAAAATTAAAACCGCAATTAAATTACAATTTAACAGATGAAAGCCAGCCATTTGAACCATAGACGCAGAAATAATTAGATCAGTACGATCATCACCAGGATATATATATATATCATAAAATTTATATGGTGGGCATGGATAAATTAGTTGAGGAAAGCAATGATAATTAGTGCATCATTTCATTCGTTACTATGGAGATCCACCAAACATCCATGAAAAAGTTCAAATCAGTTATTAAATTAATACATTTTACACTAATTCATTATTAAAGACAACATAACCAGGGGCAACTTTGGGCGGTAAGAGGCCCTAGGGCTCGCCTCCTGCTAACGCCAAATTGCAAATCCGCCTCAGAACATAATCTATATCGTTTCCATTAATGAAATCTAAGAAGATTTTCTCTCGATATTTTTTATAGCTCCTGATTGGCCTCCACAGCAATAAATCGTCAAATCATAACCTTATTGATCTTACAAGGGAACCTTTACCACTCCCTAAAACGTACCTCAAAGATAAACTTACGAATAGGTCCTTCGGCAAATGATTAGGACCAACATGTTCTAGTTTTAACTAACATTTCCTAGACTCTTAGCAGAACGAGTTCAAAAAGCATTAAACGAGTTCATAAACGAGTCCTACAATTCATTAATTTGAACATTCCGGAGTTACATTCACGAACAACTCTTTGTTTTATTACGTTTCATTTATTTTTAGCTGAATAATAGAAAAGCGACGAGAAACGCATGGTTCACATGCTTGGAATTTAGATGGAGAAATTGAAAGAGAAAAAGTCTGCCGCAGCCGGGAATCGAACCCGGGTTCGATTGGAATCACTTTCCGAGAGTGTTTCTTTGTCTGCAAAAACCAGGAAATAACTGGTTCTCGAGTACGAGAAGAGGTTACGCGACTCACCGAAAACTTTACCATTTTTTTGGTTACGTGTTCCGAATCTGCAAAACTATCTTCAGTACTCTTTAAGAATTATTTATTGAAAATTCTGAAGGAGCACGTAAAACGTTTCTATTAATAGTAGGCTCCTGGTCATGACGGAGAAACATTTGATATCTCGACGAATTATTTGTCGATAGAGATGGTTTGCCAGCATGCACAATATCATTAAGATCTGAAAAAAGATCCGGTGTTTAATGTAGAAAATTTTCTCGGGTTTCCAGCCGGGTTAGGGCTATCGTGGTCATCGACGTTTCGGCTCCTATCTCAGCAGCCATCTTCATTAAGATCTGTTTCACGCAGGGGTAAAGGTTCCCTTTTTAAATATACATTAACCATCGGCATTCATTCCTTAAACGCTGGCGTATCATTTCACCCGAGAATATTATCTCTCTTCGGCACAAATTCCTTCAGCTTCCATGACTGTCCTCGGGAGACAATGGCGCGAAGCAAGTGGAAGTAATTCGGAACGTCTGACATTCGCGAACTGAGCACTGCAATTCGCGGAGCGCGAGACAAAAAATCGCCGACGTAATTTTTATAACCCATTCTGTTCTTCTCAGTCAAAAAGGGGACTCCATCTCAGGTCATTCCCGCTGAGCAGAAGAGAGGATTTTGAAAAGATGTTCAGACGGTTTAAGAGTCCCTTCGCGAGAATCGAAATTTCTCACAGTTGATGCTCCTTTGCTGCGAAAAAGCTTTCCAACACAAAGTAGGAAACTGAGCGCCGTCGTTACCAACAGCTCTCTTGCCAAGAACCCTCGAGATCACAGGATGGGTGTCATTAATTTCTCCCTGAAGACTTCGAATTCTTTAAATGCACTGAAACCATTTATGGAAATATACCTCGAGTCGTTTTTCTTAAGAGAATTGAGAAACTAAAGGGAAATTGAATTCGGGAGATAATGGGGAAGAAGCGATACCCTTCGCTTTGTTAAAAATTAGGAAAATGAAGATAACAGTTGAAAAATAAACTCCTGTCCATCTGTACAAGGATTAAAGTAATATGTAATCGGATCTATGACGGCTACGGAAAAACCAATATCATATACGCAGAGGCGTTGCCAGGATTTGTACAGGGGAGAATTAGTACCATGGAGAAAACATTGCATTGCCTATAATCCAGGGTCAGGAATACGGCTCAAAATCTAATTTATCAATCAGTTTAGACTTATCTTTAGTGAGTTATTTTCAGTTGTTAAATAGCCATAATCTAGCATACAGTGGGTATTTCCCATTCTTAATTAATTAAATTAAATTGTAAATTAGATGAGAGGTGGATATCTTAAATTTTCCCCAATAGCCACTTATTCGAGGTTGTGCATCCAAACCTCTTCATCTCAAAAGCACACTTACGTATCAAGTCGCACCTTGCGGCACACCAACCTACTATGCGTTTCATAGTTTCAGTCCGAATAGAAGATGATCAGAAATACAACGCTACGCATAGAATACAAAATAGTTATATATTTGCAACGAAGACCGTAAAAAAGAAACAACACGGGCTTATAAAAGCTCATTTAACGTAAAATTAAAAGCATCCATTATTCCCTCAGAGATAGATTCAACTGCTTGTGTCGTGATTTCGAGGTAGGAATTCCTTAAAAGAACGGAAAAAGCATAACTAATACAAACCACAGTATTTATTGGAATACGACCATCGCTTTGACTCAAAGAACCATCATGAAGTACAGGGGAAAGCAAGAAAACCTCCTGTCTTTCCCCCGTACCTGACGATGACTCTACGCATCGGAATCATGGTCCTTTCCCAATAAACATCTTGGTTTGTAAGAGTTCGACATTGCCTTGTTCCTCAGAGATTTACTACGGCACACATGTGTTGTGCTGTGCATAGATGAAGACGCTGATGTAAGGTCGTGGATTTAAGATGGCCGGTCGCGGTGGCGGAGTTGTTAGAGTGCCTTCCAACCCCAAGATCCCGGGTTCGAGTCCCGGCTGGAGGATTTTCCAATCTAGGGAATAATGGTTTATGCTCGAAAATAATAATTACAGTTAAAATGGATGAAATTGGGGTTTTCCTGTTTTCATTAACGAAGTTGTTATTATTATTACTCAGTATCTTCGATATCCTAAAGGATTAGGCTCATCTATTGCTTTTTTAGTAGACATTTAAAAACCTTCTTACTATGGAGCAAGTATTAATGATTGTGGTTTTTTTTAGTTGAACAATAATTTGATCTTCTATTCCAATTGTGTCTAGGGTTTATGTAAATTATAAGGTATTACACCGCTTGGTGAAATTATTGTTGGGACAGTTTTGACATTTAAGTTTCCAAACTTCTTATATCTGTTCCGCCAGGGATCGATTTATCTCTATTTTTTCTATGAGCTTGTTATCTATATTTGCTGTTTTTGGAATGGAGATGTCTATTACATAATTTAATTTCTCGTTTTATTTGAAGTGTTTTATCCTGTCTATTGTTTGGTCTTAATAGGTCGGTTATGATGTTTCTGTAGTAGTAATTGTTGCTGAAAATATGTTGTAGTTATTATTATTGATATTATTGTTGTTGTTTTAATTAATATTGTTATTATATTTTTATTATTATTGTTGTTGTCATTATTATTGTTGTTGTTATCATTATTATTATTAAGTGAATCGTTCGCGATACGTTTGAAGACAAGCGAGTAAGTTGTAAAATGGGAAGCATTCGGAATTTTCCATAAGCGATGCCTTATTTTTTTGAGACGAAACAAATAAGAATCTACCGGAAAAACGCTGAATGAACATGGGCGACCTTAAAGCGTCACCTTTAACGGTCTACAGAAATGAAAAATCTCAGGAAGCGCGAATTACGAAGTGCGCAGGGATTTTCTACTCGTCGATGAGCGAAAAAGAAAGATCTCGCTCAGACAACAGGAAGAGAGAGAAAGGGAGAGGAAAAGAGAGATAGAGAGAGTAAAATGGGGCCCTTGGAAGCAGACGAGCCAATTTGACGCCGAGGACGAGACGGAATATAATGAGAGAGAGAGAGAGAGAGAGAGAGAGAAAATGGAGAAGTTTAAAAGAAAGGCAGTGCTTTGAGAGAGGAAGCTCAAGTTCTCCTCCACATTTCCTGGTTAAAAAACGGAGATTTCACTTCCTTTCTGTGGAACAAACCCACTTCAAAGATGATGAAATGTATGATGTATTCCACCGTTGTCAGCGAGCGTAATTACGTGACTTACAATCGCGTCACGTTTTAATTTATTTACTAGTGAGCCCACGATAAGCGTGACGTACTTCATTGAAACTAAATGGAGAGTCTGTGATGTCTTGAATTTTTACCATCTATATGCATGAACATTCCTCATTCATACGGAAAAATGCAGGGGCTCGGCTTAAACAGTCACGCTCGTAGTCAAGGAGATGGATTGCTGAAAACACGAAATTTTGCAAAAGTTTCGCGTTTTACGAAAATTGTCGCTATTTCGAATCAAAAGCGATCTTCCACGAACTAAATGAGACTTTTTCGAAATGTCTCTGACATCTTGCTTTCAAAGGTAAATAATACCAACTTTTGTCGAATTTAATGAATTGATTTTAGAGGAATGATTAACTCAGAATGTTCCGGAATACGTGTAAATCTTTCGCAATGTTGCACCAGCTGTAATTTTGACAATAGAGCCATAAAACTCCTTTACGTGACTGTAAAGGCTGGGTACATGACTCCAATTCACCGAAACTGATGTTGGTATTGGGGAAGATTAAAATTTCGCATTGCAAACTCTAATCAGGAGTAAGTAAGACAACCACCATTTCTCTTACACGGATTCAATGCGAAAGTGGTTGAGGACAAAATGTTTGACGAGTTTTGAATATGAGACTCTACATGGTTTTGGGATTCAATTCCTTACAATAAATAAATATTTATTCTCGGTCAAAGACATTTGAAATACGTAGAAAAGATAAGCGATGAGAAACGCATTGCCCACGTGGTTGAATTTAGATAAAGAAATTAAAAGATAAAAAGTCTGCCGTAGCCGGGAATCGAACCCGAGTCTCCCACTTTCCGGGGGTATGGTGTTCATTCATGATGAAATAAATATATGAAAGATATTAGGGTAATTTATTGTTTCTATCTTAAATCTGCTTTCAATTAAAATTGTATATTTTTCCATTTATAAATCCTCATGAAATTCCACATGGAATGCGATTTAAAAATTTTAAATCAAGTCAGTTTTCTCATTTGCGAGAGAGAAAGAGAAGGCTTATACAGTAAAGAATTTCTTTAACATGTCAATTATAATACAGTGAATCATATAGTTTCAATTCTTTTATATTTCATTTAATGTTTGTCCTATATATATATAACATAACAACCATTGTTTAAACTATACAATTATTATATTTTGAATAAGATACGGTTTCAGGTTCATATTTTAATTGAATTACATAAGACAAAGATTTAACTTCATATATATTAAAAACAGAGCAACGTGCTGCCGTAACATTTTGAATTCTTGCATTGTACTAATACGGATACTAATTTCATTTTTGGCTATTTGATGAACACCTAAATATTCGAGAAATTACATGTGTTTTTAAATGACTACGCATGTTAATATACGACCGCATGCGAATCTGTGAAGGGTTCTCCCCGGGCGTTCTTGACATGCAGGTCATGATAAAGCGGACAAAAAAATCCAAATGAAAAATCGTTGATTTTGCAGTGGCAAATGAAGGTTTGTGAGTGGGGCTGAGATGCAGGAAGCGAGGGCTTATGGGTAATTTGTAAGCGGCAGAGCGCGGTGACGCACCCCAATCGCACACAAGACGCTCTCCCCAATCACACATGCGACGTGACATTCGTCCATTTCCGAGTTACCGCCCTCACCGCCAATCAGCGACAACTTCCGCTCTACTTACATTCCTACGCTTTTGGATTTGATTTCCCGGTTTCGCGATGTCTAGGAGACGAAGATTGCCGCTAATGGACGAGGCTTTCAAGATAAAGCAGAAATGTCATCCAAATACTATAACTATACTACTATTAGTACTACTAATAACTATACTATATACTACTATAAACTACATACTATGTAGTTTATCCTATACCTATATACCTATATACTACATCTATGTAGTATACTAGTACATACTTTTTATAGTTAGTGTACATGGATACATGTTACGTAAATTACATTTACAAAAGCTTTGTGCATAATATGGTCCTGATATCATGTCTTAATGAATGGAATATTTATAATTTGTCTTTTGGTACGGAATAGAGAAAAATGTCTTTCTTTTACTTCTGTCTCTGTCTTGATCATGGCTGTGGTGATATGAAAGCTACTGGGGTATGAGTTACGCTGAGTAATAGCACTAATTAAGGTTTCTCCATATGGAATGTTAAGAAAAGTTTTACTCGTGGAGTCACTAACGTGGGCTTGCTCTGATTATAGCATTATGGCTCAGTGAGGAAAGCAAACTACCTCACTCCTCATCACTCCAAGTAAGCCTCATTTTCCTCTCCTAGTTGAAGCTAGAGGGGATGATGGATGAAGTCTTCGCGGGTTTTCCACCAGGTCAAGTAAGCAGTAGCCTTACTTGTCAAGTAAGTAGACTACTGCTTACTTGACCTGGTGGAAAACCCGTGAAGACTTCATCCATAGCGTACACCAGGAAAGCACCAAATCTTTCATAGAGGGGATGAGATCTCGACCGGCCTTCGGGCTGAATACTTTACAGAAAGGTGTATAAAATATGATAATCATTTGTTCCCTTTCATTTACTTGTGATTTGCATTAATGAATTTGGTGTTTAGATAATTGTAAAGCATGTTTTTGATTGAAATTATGTTTTAGTGTTTTAACAGTTAGATCAATTTTATGATTTTTTAATTAAATCGATGAACAATGTTATCACAAATTTTAACTGAATTCTAAACAACTTCAGATTTTTAGCAAACACGAATTTATTTTCTTAAGCGTTGGTGTGCATTATATCGCCTGTATGCAGAAATTTCAGTCGACATCACATAAGTAATGTTTATAATTGCTGAGATGGACAGTAATCAATAATTTAGACCAGAGATGGGGATCCCGCCCAAAAAGGCCGCATGCGGCCTATTTGGGCGTTCATGGCAGCCTTGTGGCCGATATATGAAACAAATTCCCGTATTTAAATAACATTTAATTTTGCCAGAGATTCCAAAAAAGAAACTTCCTTTATAGTTCAATCAGATTATTAATTTACTTTCTCACGCACAACTTTGATGTTCAATTACTTGAGTATAAACAATTCGTAACCCAAGAGCGGCCTGGTGGTTTGACATGTGGCCTATCTTGTGCAGACGAATGGTAAATGCGGCCTTCCCATGGAAAAAGGCTATCCAAAGAATATCCCTAGTTTAGGCAACACTTACACGTATGATTAGCAAAAAGTTATTAGTGAATGAATTGGATGATTCATCATGATTAATGGCAAGTTACCGCATATATTAGTTTCACTCAAGATCTGGCAAATAGTTGTTAGCTAGAGAGATATTTTTTTTTTGTCGCTCGAAGCTGACTGATTGGTGAAACAAATAGCAAATCAGACATAGGATAAAAGATGGGTGGAAGCAGAATGACAAAACTGCTGTGTGAGGAAAAGGTAAGTGGTTCAAAAAGAAGATGAAGACCGAGGAAATGGTGGTTGAATGTGGAGAATGGGGTTATGGGGAGAAGAAATACACGTGCACGATTTCAGATAAAAAGGGACTTTATGAAAATATGTGTCTAGAAGTCTCTAAATCATAAGACGAAAACGAAAAGTCATAAACGAACTTAAATATATATAATTACATAGATAGGGAATAACTGAACACGGGATACTCACATCCATAAGATACGCGGAAAAGCACTTAATAAACTCCGTTTCGTAAAGAGAATAGTCGGTCGGAGCGAAGAAAAAGTTCGCGAGCGATGATAGGCTTCATCTCGAGTATGCGTGTTGTGTATGGGACCCTTAAGTGTTGCATTCGAGAACTAGGAAAGGTGCAGCAAAAGGCGATGCGTTTTGTGAAGAACTGCTACGATAGATCAGTGAGCGTTACTCAGATGCATCAGGACGCAAGATGGTAATCTTTAGAAGTTAGAAGATTTCAACAAAGAATTAATATACTGGATAAATTTAGAGAAAACACGTTCAGAGATTATGTGTCCTCCATGTTACATAGTAGGCTTTTCTTATACTGCGAGGAAGTTCAGGGAAATAGATGCTATAATCAATCGATTGAAGGACTCATTTTTTCACGATACGCGAAAATAATCGATTATGAAAATAGAGTCATGGTGCATGCACCCCCTGCCACACGCCGAAAGGCGGCTTGACGGGTGCTTACATAGACATATGGAATAGAGTAAAAGATAACCAAAGTTAAAACTACTTCAATACTACTGAATACACGCTACATATGAATAAATAAGACAAGGCCTTTTACAAGAGAGACATGTTACAGAAAGAGAGAGAGATCTAAATTTGAGCTAAGTTGACATATGGGACGCGGACAAGAGAAGCAAAAGGTTGTCAGACCTGTTGAAGTGAGCAAAGTAGGCTAGACTGAGGCAAAAACATGTCATAGGGAAGGAATAATACGGATGGTAAAAAGAATCCGGAGGGATGAAGTAAGGGAGATGGAGGAAGAGGGCGTGTCAGGCATTGAGTGGGGAGGAAGGAGATGGGAGGAAGCAAAGAGAGAGGAAAAAGGATGGAGGAAAGGGCGGAGGCAAAGAAGTCGCCATTTAATACGATGCTCCGAGTCCAACCGGAAGTGGCAACGCTAATGTATTACTGTACCGCAGCACCAGTGAAACACTTCGTCCTGCTTAACTATGATGTCCACTGCCACTTTTGCCGTGCAGTGAAACCTCGGTCTGCACGCTACTTGGCTTGCGAGTGTTTTGTAAGACGAACAAATATTTTTGATAAATTTTAACTTGATATACGAGTGAGGTTATACACCGAGAACGTATACGCTGTTATGTCTGCCGAGCGTCAGTTTATCATTAATTCCTTAACAATCTTTATTATGTATATGGACATTTTTATGTTTTGGAACGAATCATGATCATCTGATTTTCCATTATTTCTTACAGGGAAATTTGATATACGAGTGTTCGGATTACGAGCATGTTTACATTAATTGAATCGGAAAAGAGCGCACAGGCCGGCTGGCCGCGTGCGGCTTACATTGCCCGCCTCCGGCACAGCCTTTTCCTCATTATTTCCACCCCTCAGTTCCCATCATCCCAAAGTTAACCGCCAAGCTCAGAGGACCTGCGCCCTTTTCCTGTATTATTTCAACAAAATCAGACATCGAAATTGTTTCGTTTCTCGCGCTCTTTCGTTACGCAAAATGGAAATAAAATTAAAGATATTCTTCTACAGCACGCGTGCGAAACGTATGTGCGGCCGCGACCGGCCTTCATGCAGAATGTTTGTCTTGAAATGGAAAAAAAATCGAAAAAATTGTAGTCGACTTATCGATCACCCCCTGACCGACCTATCGATCAACCGGTGATCGATAGGTCGACAGCGAGGGACTTGTTGACCCTGTTTGGTCGATGATTCACTCTAATTAAGTCGCTTTCTTACAATTCAAGCCGGAGTGTTTTAATATGGGTTACAAACAAGTGATGCATAGTTTCACTTGAGAATGAAAAAAGGCTACTGGCCTAGGTGAGATATCAACGATGTACTCTCTGGTGGTCTTCCTTTGGCAACCTAGATGATCTGAAGATAACCGCGAAGTTGATGAGGTAATGGGAGCAATGTGGAAGCAGAGGAATGTAAATATAGAGGGCGTTTTGCGTTGAAAGGGACGCGTTATCGAGTGGAAGGCGTGTCGGGGACTCGGTTTCCTAGGAAACCACCTCCTGCTCACCTCCACGTGGGCGGAGGCGCCGTGGGGGGGAGTGGGGGTTAGGGGGGAGTGGGGGGCACAGTGCGGAAGAGGAAATTGCCCTCGCAGCAGAGAGAGAGAGAAAATTCCTTCAGAGGAAAGCGTCATCTTGTCGAAAAGGGGCAGGTATGGCTCTCCATCTTCCGATTACAACTTTTAAATGAGTTTTGGAGAACTATCCGTGCTCTAGTGCCGGCTCCTGTTTATTCACTTCTTTGGATGAAATCCACTTTGTGATAGATTGGGCTCCACTGGGGCGTTTGTTCAGGCAGTTTAGATCAGTCAGTCTCTCGAAGGAGCCGATATGAAGCCAAATTCCTAACAATATATCTTGACGAATGCAGTATTTTAGATATATATTCTTATATGTTATCAGATTATATATCTAATAGCTACTGAAGTTTGTGCGATGTTTATGTAGGCACTAGTTTAGTCAATTATTATTGAATGCAAAGAAAGTTTAATTCGCGTTGTCCTGGATCTTCATTAGCAGGAGAAGACAATGAGGTCCATCGCCTTCATATATTAGGTAGCAAAACAAGCAATTTGTTTTGAATATGACGCCTTAAAAATAAGATCACTTCGTCACATACACAGCAGATATCTCTTGACTAGTTATGACAACGATATGAAATCTTCAGGTGAAAATTTACACGAATGCAAGACTTTAATAGGAGAAAGGGAAAGTGAAGAGGGGTATGTTTAAGGTAGCAGGGGCGGGATGAAACCACCAGAGGCCCAAAGAACAGATTGAAGCCCCAACTGGACATTTTGAGAAAAATTCAATATTTTTCATAAAATACGCACAAATATTCCAATAGAAATCTCAGTCCATAACATTTAATTTTGCCAGAGATTCCAAAAAAGAAGTTGAAAATCTTCCTTTTTAGTTCAATCAGATTATTAATTTATTTTCTCACGTACTATTTTGATGTTCAATTACTTGAGTATAAACAATTCGTAACCCAAGAGCGGCCTGGTGGTTTGACATGCGGCCTATCTTGTGCAGACGAATGGTAAATGCGGCCTTCCCATGGAAAAAGGCTATCCCTGGTTTAGGTAGCACTTACACGCATGACTTAGCAAAAAGTTATTAGTGAATGAATTGGACGATTCATCATGATTAATGGCAAGTTACCGCATATATTAGTTTCACTCAAGATCTGGCAAATAGTTGTTAGCTAGAGAGATATTTTTTTTTGTCGCTCGAAGCTGACTGATTGGTGAAACAAATAGCAAATCAGACATAGGATNAAATGTGACTAAAATTTTCCACTATTGGCAAATTTTTCTGATGGGCCCATAGCAAATGTGAGGGCTTTCTCCATCGATAGCATTTAAATCCATGGATGAAAGCTGCGGAAAACTACCTCACTCCTCATCTTCCCTAGTACTCCTCACTCCCTTTCCAAAGCTATTGATGGCTAATGATTGAGGGGTTGAGGATCCAGCAAACCTTCGGCAATGGGCATCCGCACTTTAGTATCTGATTATATATGAAGGAAACGGGTAAGGGTGACTTTGCGCAAGATGGTGCGCACCCAGGAAAAATATTCACACCCTTGCAAGTAATCTACTTTGAGTAGAATTCATACTGGAGTATTGCTTGTACGATTCAGATCTCGTGAATTCACGTAAAAACGTGCAACCTCAGAGTTTGATAATAAAATGCGGAGGATCTATAATTAAATTGATATTCTGCAATCTGCACATACTTAAACAACAAGAGATTAAAATACTACATCTTTAGCTTATTTCTGTTATGGAGCTTTCGCTGAAAGTAAAGGACTTTAAGGGGATTAGTCTTTGAATCTCTCCCGTCCTACATCCTCGTAGGATCGACCGAAGTAGAATGGGGGTCGCCTAATACCCATTACGTGTTCCCTAAAAGCACTTCCTCTGAATTCACGCGCCAATCCAGAACAATTTCCTTCCTTCCCTGGAATCCGAGCCTGCATCAGAGAGTATATCAGCGACGCTTGCTTTTTTGTCACGGCAATTTTCTACGGAACACATCGCCTTTAGCTGCAACTTATTGAGCTAGCAGATACAAATCTTAACCGCATGATCTCCTATAACTGGCGCATTGATAAGGACCGACCAAAAAGAACTACCATCCCTCACTTACTTTCTCAACCGACGATGCGATTTATAAAGCAAAGTATTTAATTATTTCACAGTATATTTTAGAGTTTGCGCACTCCAGTTGTAGTTATTGGTGAGCATTCTTGGTGAGAAATTTCTCACCATATTTACACATAAAATATACATATTTTTCATTCGAAGAATTTAACAACGGAGTTTTGATTTACTCTCAGCTCTGTAAGCCGCATTCAGTATCACTGTAACGTGACACTGTTAAGAAACCACTGTCGCGTTCTTCCTTGTATGGTAAAACCGCAAAAATTGACGGAAGTCGTAGATGAATGTAAAAATGTCTACCTTAAATGCTCAAAATATATCAGTTCCGAATTTCGCACGAAATATTATCTTCCTTAAATGTTTTTACTGTCATTAATGCAATTTTTCGAGATTTAAAAGCGTTAATTAATTTTCTTCGAGGACGTGAGTGGCTGATAACTTGACTTTCCCGAATACGATTGAATTATTTTAAAACTTTGCAAATGATTTTCATTTAGCATTAATAGGTATCATTTGAGAAAGGTTATAGAACCAGGTAAACAATTAAAACTAGTTTTTTTTATAATCCTTTTCTTTTAAGAAGAAACTCATGAAGGATACATCACATTTGGCTGAATTCCTTCCATATGAAAATCGCACGATCGTGTTAACATTAGTCCTAACGTGTTTATCTAGGCAGAATAAAATAGATATTTAATGACGGTTACACTTAAGAAGATGTATCGTATAACACGTTCCCTAGAAGGTGGGCATACCCTATCTCCAGGGACGGATTTATAATTAGACGCAATGGGCTCTAGCTGAGGGTCTCATCGAAATGAGGGCCTCGATAAGATTTTGCTAATTCATTCTCAGTGAAATTGTTCTGGTTTTTCGCTTCAAGAGAGAATTTTATATTTGTTGAATAAGTCTGTATAATATGTTTATAGTGTATATTACATATTACGTATATCCATCATAGAAATACTATGCATTGTAATTTACAAATTGTTTATTTATTCTTGTCGTAATGAAGCGACTGAGTTTTCCACTGGATGAATATTTGTGAATGTATATTATTTGTGAATATACATTATTTTATGAATAATACGAATTTCAATCCATAATTCCAAGTGGGGCCCTCAATCTGATATCTGCGCTTAGGGCCTCTGATTGCTTAAATCCGCCCCTGCCTATCTCTTGCCCTGTGGTCAAACCTATCCTCTTACCCTTAGTTCCTCAACGTACTAAATAAGGGTCTACTATTTAGCAGAGCAGATAATCGCAAATCGGAATACAGAAACATGAATAATTAGGTTCATTCTGCTATTCAATACCAGTGTAGAAGTATAAGAAATAGAACTTCAATGAATGGGCTTATCCTTAAACAGTTTTTAGATTAAAAGAAGTTAACCGTCAACAAAAAATGACTGAAACTGACGTCCTTAGAATAGACTAAGTTCATTTGACAACAAATGCGCCATCAGTTGACCTCTATAGAGCCTTTTTATTAGATATTAAATTAAAATTTGTAAAATCAACGTTCTCAATTACATATTGCACAATAGTAAAACGAAATAATAATATCACGAAACTTTGCTTAAACATTTCCATCTTATTTGGGCTTCGAGGAAAGACATTCTAGAGGAATAAAGAAAACTTTGTAATATGCACGAGGTTATTACTATACCGGATTCGGCTATACAACCATAATCAGGTAAATAATATTAGAAATGCAATCACTTATACTCTGAGCAACTGTGGAGTTTCCTCAAACGATGCCTAAGTTGAACGAAAGAACAAAACAATCATAATCTTTCATTGTTTTCGTGATTTTCGTGGTTTCATTCACAGAATGATTAATTGACAGAGTAATTGAATGAATTTAACCGTCCAAAAAAGGCTAAAATATCAATGAACATTTTGAAAAAACCCAAATTACTTAAAAAACGGAGGATCGACTTGGTATGTTACCAAAAAATATAATGAATATCTCCATAACCGCTGAAGAACTCTAGAAAGATCAATCACTTTACGCTCATTCATTCTATATGCATAATTTCATTTTATAACTCTACGTAACTTTTAAAACTATATTCTCTGTCTTATACGCTTGTAATTCGATTTTCCCTTTCTTCTCATTTTTCGATTNCGCGTCTATTGTTATGATACCGATTACATCTTCTGGAAAAGTACTTTCCCTGAATTTCTCAAGCAATCGCAGAATTGCTTCTGATCTGTTTTCTTTGAATGATTTCCAACCTGCGTCTAAGAGCATTTTCGTTACGCTTACTTTTTTATCGTAACATTTTTAACAAATCGCCTTGCATATTTTATATGTCAGGCAATACGATTTGCGATACCATATTGCGCTGCTCTTTCTCGAGTTCGGGGGTACGCATTTCATCCGCTGAATCCCCCTTCTGTGTGGGTGTTTTCCAACAACGTGGGTTTTTTTCTTTGTCAACCTTCAGTTGTTATGATTTTATCCCACACCGCACTCTTTCTTTTGGTTATAATTATATTTTGTACATATCACAATGACATACGAGGTTAGGTGAAAGAGAGGCCCCTTTGGGCCTAACCTCGCCAATAAAGGGTCTATCTATTTATCTGTCTCGAGCATCTTTATTTATTTCACGTTATTCATGAAAGATTTCCGATTCTAACTAAACAACATTAAGAGTTTGGGAGATTATTAGCGATCTACTGGTCAAACAGTGTTGCAATATGTCAGCACAGTTACTCTTGCTAATTCCAGGTTATCTTCCTTTTCTTTCGCTTCTTGATTTCACGTGTTATTTGTATTTCTCAGTTCAATATTTATATTTCAATCTCTTATTATGACGTCAACGTTTGGTATCCAATTAACATATATTGTCGGAAAGGTAATAAGGATAATCTAGGTGGTTTTCTATTTTTTCTGCTACCATTTCGTGATAATTGAAATTTTTTATATTTGTCTTTCGGTACAGGATTGAGGAAAATCTATCTTTTATTTACTTTAGTCGCAGCCTTGTTCATGGCTGTGATGACATAGAAGCTACTGAGGTATGAGTGATGCTGAATAACGGCATTGATTAAGGCTTCTCCTTATGAAATATTACGAAAAGTGGTACTCGTGGAGTCATTGTGCTTCACTAACGTAAACTTGTTCTTCTTACAGCATTCTGGCTCAGCGAGGTAGGCGAGAGCAAACTACCTCATTCCTCATCTTGTCTAGTAAACCTCATTACTTCTCTCCAAAGCTTTTCTTTGCTTACGGTGGAGGGGATGAGGTCCTAACTTGCCTTCGGAATGAATACGTTACAGACAGAGGCATATTTCACTTCTTTATTTTTTATGCCGTTTAAAGAGCGATTCTTAATTAGGAATGCTATTTGAGTTTCAATGGCAGTTGAAGAAGTTAAAGGAGATAGTTTATCGAATGATTAAAGGTCTACCGTGCACATTTAGCAATTTGATTTATGAGGAATTAAATAAAGGCTTCAATTCTAATAAGAAAGGAGTGTTTTGCGTTTCTATGGATATAAGCGAAGGATGGATGAAACCAATTAGACAAAGATTATGTATGAGAAGAGAGTAAACGAATAGGAAGAGAGAGGAGTCTCAGTGAGGAAAGCGATGGCAAATTGCCTCACTCCTCATTTTACCTAGTCGCCTCAGCCCCCTCTCCAAAGCTTTTCGTTGCGTATGCTGGAGGGATGAAGTTCAAACCAACCTTAAGGCGGAAGACCGTACAGACAGATAGGTGATTTCTTGAGGTTTCCTGAAAGAATGAATTTCAGAATCTACTGGATCTAGTACCAATTCCAATGTTAATCCTCTCGCTATCTCAAACGACCAACTGTACCCGAGACTCAGGAACGAGAAAAGGTAAACAAAACCCCGAGTTCGGACGGGGGGGGGATTTCCTTCCCGGAGACCCTAGCCGTGATCGTATAAGGTAATCAACGTGTCGTAATCCGTGCTAGTGCATAATCACGTCCTGCACAAGTGATTCCGCGAGCGTCTTACGTGGCATCCTCGGATCGGCGTATGATTGCACGTGAAAAACCCTTTGACGGAGGGGGCGTGATTATGAAGGCCGAGTAAAGGGGGCGATTAGCGGAGAGTGAATGGGAAAAAATGAAAGCATCGCATTGCGTGTGCAGGCACCGCTTTGAAGCGGCGCATCCCGAGCATCGATCGCTCTAAGGGCCCATCGATCCGATGGGGGGGCGGGGGTGGGGCGCCCTCGGCCTGGGCACGTGCGACGCCCAGGGCGAGCGACACTCCGGATTGCCTCTTACCGCCGCCACCTCAATTGCCCTGCAATTTTTCACGTTTTCGCTCATTTGCGTGACGAAGGGACATGTGACCAGTGCACCTCTGCCTTGTGCTGCTTCCATATCGACTTTCAGGCACCGGGGAATCGCCTTTTTCGCCGCATTGTGGACCAGCACACCCGGGTAATGTTGCTCGAGGCTTAGTTGTGGAGTTGAAATCACTGATTCACGAGTATCGACATCTCCTCCGTGATCGTCCCCTCTCTTAGAGCTTAAGAGTTTGGAAATGCACGGAAGGCGTAATGGAATCCTGGAAAGTCTCCCGCGATGGACGTAAAAGAACGTTAACGCATAAATGAGGCTCGAAGTTAACGGTTTTCGGAGGTGACAGTGAAAATGCACAACCAAACAGATTAAGCTGTATCCAGCGTAGCTGACAGATGTGTCATCACAGCTTCCACGAGTTTATCCTCTTGGAGCCGTAACTTTCCTGCCGAAATTTTGAAACTGTATTATTTGAGCTCCATCCATATCTCGTAATTTTCACGGCAGATGAGTGACTATTCCTTAACTATGAATTCCGACACAAATTACTTCAACGTCTACGATGTACTCGTACGAGTTTATCATTCGAAATATATGAGAAATAGCAGAAAAAGCTGCTATTTAAAGCGCATCGTGGGTAGAAAAGATGTCGAGGTTCGAGATGAATTCTATTGCACTGGATGTATACTCCAACGCAGAGAATTTGTGCGGTGTATTTAATCCTACAGACAAGCGCCGAGTTCGGGAATTGGAATAGTTCCAGCTTTTGGTCCTCGGCAGGATTCTGCGTTATCGATGATTCAACCCCATGACTGGAGATGCTATCATTAAAGTGTGACCATCTGTAGAAAATCCCTACGATTCAATTGAGAAAAACGCAGCTATTTACAAACAATAACAACTCGGGTGATAATGACATAACGTTTGAGAGCTTTGCAGCATTCTGCATTTAATATAGTTGTTACTATATTAAATGCAGAATGCATGACGTCATATGGTCTGGCGCTATTCGCTCTAGAGACTTAAGTTATTTTTGCAATACTACAAAGGCAGTCTTGTCTGAAATTCTAACATTTACAGCTATAAACATACAATTTAAGGAAGAAAGAGTTTTTGCAATAAAAAACAATCCTGAGGAGACTTAAATACATAGAAATAACAAAATAATAGAGAAATGGGTGGATAGGATGAGCAAGGATAGGAAATGACGGATGATTAATAAAGGAAAATAATTTACCTACCTCCAAGAGGCATAGTATCAGTGGTATTTACGTACCTAATTTTATATGCTTACCCAAAGAACGCCTTAAGTTCGTGCATAAAGTAGAAAATTAGAGAGCACGAAGTTTATCATTAACTAAGGTGAATTTCGTACGAAAAATTTTAAAAAATAAGAAAGTGTTTTGGAAGATATTAGCGAGAAAAATCGTGGAAAGGAATACTTGGGTTAATTAATTAAAACGTTTTATCCCAAGACGATACAAGATCGGAAGGTGTATAGCATAGCATATTAAGCTATAGAAAGCGGACTACTAGAAAACAGTATGGGGTGATAATTATGATGCATACATTTACTATATGAATGTAAAACGGCTTTATATGTAAAATTAATAAGGGCTCTATGACATAAATTAACAAAACTAGCATCAGCTCAATAACATAGGGTGATTCAAGATACATTTATACTTACATAAAAGTAAATACAATAAAAATTCATTACCCCTTTTACTCTGATTCCTCAATCCAGAATTTTTCTGCATTCGAGATAATTAATTCTAATTTAAACTATTCCAGTTACATTGTACGCCAGATTCATGCCTGTTTGCTTGGTTTGAATAGTTTAAATTGTTAACTCGTGTATCTCAACACCTGTTTTCCTGTTGCCAATATGTTATTGCGTTTTGATGTAGGGCTGCACATTGGAAAGTTTTCCTGCAATATCAGCGCAACTTTATAACTCAAAACAATTAGTCTGGAAAGCACCTTCAATCCTTGATTTCCACAACCATCTAACCACTTCTTTGAATGGTAGAGGGTTTTAGATTATGAATTATTATTTCAAATTCCACTATGCAAAACGGTGCCAACCTGTTGGCAGTGCATAAAAGATAGAAAATATAAAAAAATATAACGATATGGTGGTTACTCATTGCGAGACAAAGTTACGAACGGCTACGGACTTATTTTAATAACACCACAAAAAGGAAAAGACAAACGCCACGGAGAGTTAATGTAACTAACAATATTGTGATTATAAGCCAAAGACGGCTTGAAAAGTATTGATGTAGATGTAGATGTAATTGTATTACTATATTGTATTACAATATTACAGTTATTGCATATAGTTGTATTACGGTAATTGTATTGTAGTAATTGTAATTGTAAGTATAGAAACTTATTGTTCGTATCTACATTTCTTAACGCGTTATGCAAATAAATACAACACCATTCTATCCGTTGCCTGATTTTTGTTGAAAGCAGCAGGGTTCTCGACCCCTCGGTGGAAACTATAGTCGTATACCAACAGTAGCGTAGCCAGGGGGGTTATGGGTGTTCAACTTCCCCCAGGGCCAAAATTGGTTGTAAAAAACCGAGGTTATGGAGGGGAAAATGTAATTTTTAAATATTTACAGTTACACACGCCACTGGTGACTAGCAGTGAATGCCTGTAAATACGAATCTAATTCTATCTTTATCACATTTAGGCCTGAAGTTTGCCTGCCCCAGGAATGTAAGCGATTGTGCGTTTACTCGTGGCTCAGAACTCCCGCCCAGGGAACAATCCTGGCCACGATCCTGAACTACCTCACATATTTCATTCAGTTTCTGTTGAAAATTACTCATAAAAAATTATTCCTGCTGACATTTGCTCTACTTCTTTGAGCGATACGATCATAAATTGAATTTCTAAGAAACATTTTCCAATATATGGTCTTCGAGCAAGGATAACGTTCGTAAAAAAAGATTCTGTGTTCATTTCCTTTCTTGTGCCACTTGTCTCAATTTCGTAGAACCATTGTTTCTAATCTAATTTAGTAAAAGAAACAACCTCTGCAAATATTGAAACGTAATTTACGTTCATCTCTTACGGAAACGTATTATGGGCTCCTGGGCTCGAACCCGAGCCTTTACAGAGATGAAAATAATTTTCGTGGGGGTTTCAGCTTCGTAAAAACACAATGCAGTTTATTCCAGATGTCTTAGTCAAGCCGTTTCTGAGATAAATAAGGGTGACAGACAGACATATGCTTTTTACATATATGACTGGTTGATAGCGTTATCTAATTTAAGATGATCTAGTGCAGGTGATGAAGTTCTGAATGAGGTGTATCAGCCAACAAGGTTCGACAGCCCAGCTCCAAACCCTAACGGAATACCACCAAAGTGAAACGAACGCTATTAATTTTATGGCTGCACTCCTCCGCAATTAAAAGGTGCCATCCGAATTCCCTTCTCGGTTTCTGTCTCCCTTATATCCTCCCTTTCGTAAAAAGGTATTTCGAGAAGCCTAAAAAGTGCGTGTTTCCGGCGCACGCATGCGACGCGAGGGTCTCCGTTTCGAATCCCGATGAGGGTGCCATTGTCAGCAGCGCCCCTCTTCCCTTTCAGTTCCCCTCAAAACGCAGGAATTGCCGTTGGCGCCTTTTCCTTCCCTCGGTCGATATTTGGCGGGAATCTCTCTCTCGAGCGGCGATATATCGCAAAAGGGGCGCGCGCGCCTAATTCCCCCGGCGCGCAACGCTTTATCAAGCAAATTGATGGAACGTGAAAAGGTTTCTTCTCATCGTCAGACACTTATTCTTCGCTCCGATGACTTTTCAATGAAGGAACGGAGCAGCTGATTGAATTGTTGACTGGTGTGAAAGCCGAATTTCGTCTCCATGGGGACCGGCTGGGTGAAGCCTTTCGTTTGTCAGCGTATTTTTATGCTAAAAATCGCGAATAATAGAGAAAAGTTGCAATGTACGGTTTGATCATCGATGTAGAAATTAATGGTAATCATTTGCACAAACTATTCTATAGAGTATATTTGGTTAGCAGCCATTACATCCTCAGGCACTGATGTACTGAAAGTTCGAAGCCAATCATCTATACCCGAATATATGTCACAATAATTTTAATTTCTTATTTTACTCGTATAAGTGTTATGTTCGGGAACAAGAAATGTTGCAGCGAAAGGCGATACGTTTTCTGAGGAATTGCTACGATAAATCAGTGAGCGTTACTCAGATTCTACAGGACGCAAGATGGGAATCTTTAGAAGTTAGAAGATTTCGACAAAAGATTAATTTACTGGGTACACTTAGAGAAAGAATGTTCATAGATGATGTAGCCGATGTAATACGTCCACCATGTTACATTGGCCGTTCCGATACTGCGAGAAAGACCAGGGAAATAGATGCTAGAACCAATCGATTCCAGAGCTCATTTTTTCCGCGAACGGTACGCGAAATTAATCGATTATGGAAATAGAGTCATGGAGCATGCACCCCCTGCCACACACCGAAAGGCGACTTGCAGGGTACTTTCATATACATAGACATATTTAATGAAATAGTACAAGGTATCACCAATTAATTCTACATCGATAATAGGGAATTCCTATAAATTAATCAACACAGTTCGTGGAGTTGGAGTGAATATTGTATCAACATAGTTCGTGGAGAAATCTTATATACAATAGTCGTTGGAGAATCATAACAAAACGTAACATGTCTATTTGTACGGCTCGAAAAATAATGGGCTACATTATGGCACGGAATTCAATTGTAGTTGTTGATGTGAAGACAATATTCTAAAATACGGAGCATTTAAATATCAGGTTAGTTAAGTACCTGGGCATTTAACGGCGATTTCAGTAAATGTATGACTATTTTTTTTATTTTTATCGTTCTTTTAACCACTAAATGCTATTGTAATCTAAAATTCACGAAGGGGGGCGTCACTGTGTGGAATCTTGACGTAACGAGGATTTGATGAATGAAAACACAATTTTAAATCAGCTAAGAGATTTATGAAATTCAGTAATCCACAATGTTTAAGTTTCGTCGGCGACTAGTTTCGGCTAGTATTAAACCATCTTTAGGCCCAGATGCTATTTCTTGAAGTTGACTATGACTAGCCGATTCTAGTCGCCGACGAAACTTATACATTGTGGATTAGTGAATGTTATACATCTATTTGCTGTTTTAAAATTGCATTTCATTCGACAAGCCCTCGTGATGTTGCAATCTGATTGAATTTTGGATATGCTTTTGCAATAAAGTCAAGTATTTCTTCTCAGTGAGGCAGTTAGAGAAATATTTCGAAACGGAACGTATCTGACCTGGAACACATTATATTGGAATACCTTACTTTGGCAATATTCAAATAAAATCCATCATGAATATGCCTCAATCGATATGGTGTTACATTGCACGAAGTATTTCAAGAGCATGCAGCCCTTGCTGTGCGTGGTATTATTGTATTCAGCCAAGACTTTCGAGTCTAAAATTTACTCTGGATTTATTTCTTTCATCAGGTTCATAAATTACAACCCAAGTGATTAAAAAAAATCAAAATGAATTCACGCATTTTGATTAGTATAGACATTCATAGCTGGCATAAGGAGAGTTTATTCTTTTAGACGTATTGAAAGAAATACATCAACTTAAATCTCGTATATAACACAGGTGTTCATAACATATTAAAATGCGTGTGTGAAGGACTTTGAGACTACCTTTTGATATAAACGGAATTTGTTATGAAATTGATAATTTCAATCAATTGGGGTTGCAAACGAATATTGTTTACTAGGGTGATGCGTTACCAAGTAGATGATCAGTATAAGATTTCCAAATTCGTTTGAGGTTTACCTACGAGGAACAGAAATAGGAAAGTGATATATTCACCCCGTACCACTTTCGGGAGGCTGGATTGCGGCGGGATTGAGTGAATTTATAGTTGATTGAGCCACGCCCAAACCCAGAAAGGGAATTGCATAGTAAAAGTCTGGGAAAATATTCCCCGTATATGCTTGAATACAATATCTCCAATATAAACAACTTTATTTTCTTTGTTTTTCAAAATTTACGTAAGCAAGAGAACTATGCTTCTTGTCGGGTCTCGATTCAACCCGAATAATCGGGATACTCATGACATTAGAGAATTTAAAGTTTGGATAAAAATCCGGGAGAAACTGTTTCAATCGAAGTTTGGGGAAAGCCAAAAGCTAAAGATGGCGAGAAGACATTACAAAACAGGCGCCCTCGCTGATGATGACGAAGAGTGATGCGCATGCGCGATGACGTCACCGCCTAGTGACTCGCGATTTGAAAGACCGTATCTGTGACTCAGCGCGTCGAAATCGGGTGTAACATCGCCTCCGCATCCGAGGAGATGAAATAGATGAACAGAGAAATGCTGTCACTCAATTTTTGTAATGGATTGTTCATATGCATACATATGTACATGTAATTTTGATATTATCTCTACACTTCTATCAACTTAGTTACTGAATAATTCAAAATTTGTTTAATTAGCTCGCCACAGGCGGTAAAGAAAACTAATTATATAAAAAATTGTATATAAAGATTGCTAAAAATTATGCAATGAAGCAAGTAACATTTCCATCTCCCCTTTTATTTCTTTGAAATAACGGGAACTTTTCTTACTCGGCTGTAATTTGTTAATATTCCATTTAAAATACGATAAACAAAAAGTTTGAATAAGTCAACGGTGGAGTAACCATGGGAGACTAAAAAAACAACACCAGTTATTACCTACGCATATAAATGCTATATTACGTTAGTACTCAAGCCCTTAGGCCCCTGCTGCAGAGAAAGAGGAAGTAATTAGTATGGAGGGCTGAGCATCCAACTCAAGTTACGCCAAAGAGAAGGGGATGCAGAAGGGTGGAAATCCTCTATGTCTCCAGGGAGGATCGCCAGGGGTGAAAATTCCCAATCCTCCATTGCACGCGAAAAAAACCTCTGTATAATACGTGCAGGGCTGTGCAGACAGAGGGTTACGCAACCACACGGTCACTTTGCATTATTGCAGCGAGTGCTGGACTTGAAGAAACATTCGGAGTCTGTCCGGAAGCAGCAAAAATGTGTGTTCAGGAAATGATTCTCAAAATTCTTTGGCTATTTAGAAAAGGAACCTGTAAAATTTGACAGTAAGAAAAAGGTAATATAGCAGTATAGGTATAGGTAGTATATCAATAGTTTGGTCCTGATACCACATCTTGGTGAATGGAATATTTTTCATTTCTCTTTTGATACAGAAGAGAGAGGAAAATGTATATTTTATAAACTTTAGTGTCCGTCTTGTTCATGGCTGTGATCATAAGAAAGCTACTGAAGAATGAGCGAGGCTTATTAATGGAGTTAATTAAGGTTTCTCCTTATGCAATGTTACGAAAAGTGTTACTCGTAGGGTCATTGTGCTTCGCTTACATGGACTTGTTTTGCTTATAGCATCATGGCCATGGGACGAAAGTGAGGGCAAAATTCCTCACTCCTCATCTTGCCTAGTAAGCCTCATTTCCCTCTCCTAAGTCTTCGTAGCAAATGGTGGAAGGGGTGAGGTCCCAAACGCCTTTCGGGGTTGATACATTACGGACATCAATAGTTGTCTAAGAATAAACGATTACATGGAGTGGTAGGAAATGGAGGTAGAACAGATGTGGGTATTATCAGTGATTAAACGAGGGAACTTTCAAATGAGACGAAAATGGCAGAGTATGAAAGTGTGCTTATGTCCACCTTATCGAATGGTAGCAAAAGTTGAGTGCGTTGGGTGAAATTCGGGAGACAAATGTAAATTCAGCTGGAATGCATCATATGAGGAGTATAGGTGGAAAAACAGGAGGGACAGAGTAAAAAATGCCTGCATGAAGACAAAGAGAAAGGCAACTTTATCAATCAGAGAGGGGCGATGGTTTGTGGAAGGAAAGGACGGAGAAAAAATGGCTAAAATGGCGTTTGGGAGAATGTGGAAGGTTCTAAAAGGAGAGGAATGGCCCAAAAAAGTTGGTTGGATTCCGGAGAGAAGCAGGTAGGTTTAATAATGAAAGGGGGTGCGTGGAAACACGTGTGAATGTGCCTGGAGTGAAAGATGCAATCGCAGGGGAGTGGGAAAGGATACAAACGTGGGAGATACCGTGATTATCCCGAAATTGAGTGTATGCATGGGTTTGGTATGCTTGTCATGACAACTGGTGTATTTGTCGAGGGGAGGAAAGTTTAACTTTTTTCGATACATGACAGACTTAGTGCAATAATATTATAAGAAAGAGTGTGAGGAGAGAAAAGGAAGGGAAAACTTAGGGAAAATTGTATCAATGATGTATAGTGTAAAAATATTGACTGATACAAGCACAAGATTGCGGCAGAAAGCTCAAGCTGTTAAATGAATGATCAATAAAGGATTAAATTGTAAATCATAATGGTTGATGGTAGATATCAGTGTATTCTAGATGTTAATTTCGAAAGAGTTATTCAGCATAGGCAGTTTAGGCAACACCACACACTTCAATGAATGTATCACAGATAACTTTATGATCATTGGACAAGACCGAGATCCCATGAGAATGTACCCCATTAGACAGTTGAATGTCCTGGATTAACCGTCCAAAGAATAAGTATGTTATCTACAAATGTATAAATAAATATTTTCAGAGCTGCATGGATCTAAAATTGAGTACTGTTGCTTAATTAAATTGCCATGTCATAATTTAATTAAACCATATAACATAAGTCAATTACAGGTTTCAAACCTGTAAAAGTATTATGAAGCCAAGAAAGAGATTTGGTAATGTTATACAATAGTGAACCTTTGAAAAGTGCGACAAATACTCCTGTTTGAGAAATCCGGAAGGTATACATTTACAATATAAAAATGCATTGCCGTTGTGAAGAGAGAAACAAAACTTGGTGAACAGGAAGCTTTTCCACTAATATGTTCACTAGCTTACGTTATAAATTTATAATTTTATTATAAGCTTTTATTCTCTTAGATTAAGGGAAACTAAGCAAAACTTGCTTCGTATTAAAATTAGCGGTACCTCTCAATTGCAATCTTTGAAAGACTTATTCCAGAAAAATACCCAAGTGCACAGAGTTAGTAATAGAAATAAAGAAACTATGGAAGTTAAAAAATGTAAGCATCGTTGCCATGGTGATATCCAGAACCGGATTAGAGCCAAAACACTGGCAACCCTACTGAAAATATTGGAATGTTGGAGTCAACTTATATTCAATTCAAAAGTCTGTCATTCTGAATACCTGCAACTTGATTCGATCGTTTTCAACGAATATGAGCGATCATTAAAATTGTATGGAACTGACCTCAGTCCGTTCCCATGACGCCGTCAATTTGTGGTGATATTAAAAAAAATAACATAGCGATATAATAATAGTAACTTTCATGGAGACGAAAAGATGACCCCATTCACATACATCATAATAATAATCATTACTGACGAGCACACGCCACCATTCCCTAACAGGAGAAATCCGATAAGCCGGGACTCGAACCCGGGACCGTTATCGCCGTTGGGACTTTAGCACGTAATGGTTAACCTAACAAAAAGTTAGGTAACAAAGTCAAAACGGAACTCGACCAAGTATCGTTAAGGGGCATTTGTTTCAATTTTTCCTTAAATTATCAGATAATTCGATCATACGATCATCCTACGGATTTGTACTCGAAGTAAATCGCATGACCGTGTCTCTACAGCTGTTTCTCCATTCGAAACCAATATTTGTGTTCCATACACGTGGTTCGCTACCACTCCAAGTACGAGCGCAACCCCCGCCGCTGTCCCATTCTGTTGATATCGACCGCATTCCACGAATACAGCAAACGCTGACTCCACGTCGACTTTAAATCTCCGAATTCTGCTTCCAAAAAGACATATTGCTGCGACTTACGACTATAAACATTTACTTAAGACATCCCCCAAAAGATAGAATGTACGTTATCACAATCGTTATACTTGTATATACATATAGGTATATATTCGCCTAAATTTAAGCTTCGCACATTCTTACCGAAGTAGCAGAATTGGTTGCTCTTTTATTGTAGCACCTTTTAACAAATGGCATCGCCTTGCGCTGCACTTCTCTAGTTTGCGAGTATACGTTTCATCCGCTGGGTCCCATATACTCGCCGCATTTTCACGATGGTCCCTGACTAAGGTGAAATAGTATCGCTCTCCCACATTCATCTACCCAAATTGCGCTTTATAAAACCGAGCTTTTCAGTTGCTTTACCGCATATTTTTCGAACAAGTTTGTTCCAGTTTAAGTTATTTGTAAAAGTGATTCTGAGATACTTAACTGATTCGAGCAAACTATGATGTAAAATGTGAACATTCGTTGGCATTCAGTTCTTTAAAACGCCGTTTTGACGGAAAATACGTTTAACTTCTTGAGTAATTAAAGTAGCTCGCTAAACTTACCACCATCTGCAAAATGCCGATGCTAAGTAATAAATAATTTCAACCACTTTGTGACAATAAATCCGGCGGAAGAAGAGCGCAGACTGAAAAAAAGACCTATAACGTCCTTTCCTGTAATCCTGCTTTAGCACCCGCGCTTGTTCTTAACGGAGGAAATAGCATGAAATGACGATTTGCGTTGAATTTCCCTCTTTGCACTTGAGTAAACTCAAGTCTTTCCTCAGCTCCATCCATCAGTAGGCGACTCTAATTCTTCAAAACGGAAGGTTGTGTCAACACAGTACAACCAGTTTCCTCTTCCCTTTCGAGGACATCTTGGAACGGTGATTCGGCAAAACTGCGTTGAAAAGGCTCTGCTAATCCCAATTACTAACCTTAATTTGGGAAAAGTGTGGTTATCTGTAAATGTCAATGTGAACTTTATTACGTATCCGTTGTACACTCCCAACGCAGGAGAGTGAAACCATGTACTAAATGCACGACATCATCCTATCACAAATACACTTATGAGTAATAGATTCACGCAACTGAGGATTAAAATTGAAAGGTGGACATATAGGGAAATATGGTCGGTCAGAAAGTAATATTCCACATTTTTTTTTTCTCAAAAAATATTCATTCCATAAAGATGAATTTTATACATATGAAAGAATTATGTTTTATCTACTCAATATATTTTTCTACACAATCTCCTTCAAGTTCTATTGCCTTCCTCCAGCGATTCACTAGGGCATGTACACCCTGTCGGTACCAGTCCTCGCTCTAGTTATGGACCCAGGTTTTCACTTTCAATTCTGATTTACTCCATACCTAGCAACCGACTGTACTCCTATCGACTGCGGAATGTTTCATAGACTTTGTACAAACTTTTGTGAACGTTCCCTACCATTCCTTTCTCTACGAACAGAAATTCAATCACAGCACCTTGTCTGTAACGTTTATCACGGTCAGACTCCACTTTGAAGGCTTCCTACAGCTGAAACTATCCACATACATGCAAAAACATTAAAGAATCTACAATTTTGAATTACTAGCATCGGTTTTGACTGGATAAAAAAATGTGAGACATTACTTTTTTATCAACCCTCGCACATACAAACGGCATTATTTCAATACTAAGTTTCAGTGCAGTTTCAATAACCCTGGCTCACATTAAAACCCGAAAGCCAGGGATACCGAACCAGAGATAACTGCACCCTCAGGGGTTACTAGCGGGAAGATATAAACAAGTAGATTATACTATTGCAGTATTCTGTAAGTAGTTTCTTTCGCAATACTTCTGGGAACTGCCATATTGTTACGATCCATCAGCCACACCCTTCAAAGCTAACTCCTATCTTGGATTAATAAAACTTTAGAAATTCTTTCTTTTATTACAAAGACTTGGATGTACAGGAGTAATAGCCTATGAGTACTGGTAGCAAAAAGATTAGGAACCCCTTCGAAGCTTTTGTGTACTATTTTATGAGAAACATTTCGGGAAGCCTTCGATGTATGGGTGTGTCGCAGGATGGGAAACGTAAGTTGGGTTGAACGCGGTGTTGGAAATATTGAAAGGGTTCGGTTGAAGATATAAAACAGAAGTGGGTGGGTCAGATATTGAGGGGGCGGATTGATAAAGGTGGTTGTTTGTCGAATTTATAATGTAAGAGATGAAAATTGGGGGAAATAAAGGCAAATGTTACTGTGTGATGTACGTAATGGCGGGATAAGTTGTCAAGAAGAATAGGAAAGGGCACAGAGTCAGGAGAAACTTATGAGGGATAGAGGACCCATGTTGATAAATAGGCAAGATTAAGTAAAATTCCATCGTGATAAAAAATGACAAATAAGTTACTCTTCTTTTGCAAATTTAGCGGATGTTTATGTAATGAAACGCTCCATACCCAAGATTTAGGCAGTTTAGGAGTATTCCCCATTGAATAAACAGCCTATTTCCCTCAGTCTGCAGAGTACTATCCTTTCACGAGTATAACTATGCGCCTCTGAATGCATCGTCACGGGGGGACTTCTCGTCGCTAAGCAACGCAAACGAAACCTCTTTGGAAATCTCTGTAGCCCCTTGAGAATGCACCTAAGGTATACGCCCCTCCGAAGGTGGCTAAATATTGTGAGAGAAAATTAAGTGAGGGTCACTGATGAAAAAATTAAGAGCAACGTAATAGAATGACAAAAAACCTTAATTAAAATTAAAGAAAAGATGTCTCAGGTTACCTGTGATTTTGAACAGAAAAACCCTTTAATATAACACTGTTACTTTAGCAAAAACAACAACGGATGTTCTCCTTTCGGATACTATAAAAAGTTTATCTCCGCCATAAAGGTCACCCGTCTCGCACAAAGTACACCCTGATGTTGCCACTACCAACCTGCACACGATCTCTTCCATAATGTTTCTTCCTCAGTTGACTTCTCGTCCCCTAAACATCTTTCCTTTGATCCTCTCTCTTCTTCTAGTCTATGTAACTAACTCACAGAAAAGCTATTCGCGACTTTAAGCTCCGAGGTCATGATTCCGACCCTTAAAAGCTCCTCTAACGCCATTTTTCACTTTTTATTTCCTTCACCGCTTCCCAGCCTTTTTCCGAGGCACTCCCACGCCTTAACTCAAAGCTCGCGGAAAAATAAACCATTCCTTTGCTACCTGCAGTAAGAATTCAGACAATCAAATGGAAAGAATCTTATCCAAAAAGAAATTTTTAAAAATAGAGGAAAAATATCTTACTAAAGGAATTAAATTTGTCGGAAAACAAATATTAAAAGTGAAATGAAAGGAAGAAACGACTGGCTTTATATTCGCTTAAATCTTACTTTCTGCACATTCGAGGATGTTAGGCGCATAACTCGTAGGATGTTCGGCCCTGCTTTAGGTGATAATTTACCATTGTATCCATAAAATAGTGTATGCATTCATATTCAACTGAAGTGCGCTTCTCAAAGGTTAGCCCAATTTCAAGCATTCCTTGAATTTCAAGCACTCTACAATTAATGTTTTACCACCTTAGATAACGCCTACTGGTCATCGATTCGAGCCCTGGCTGGTTTTTAGGCTTCATATCTATAGGTTTATCATTTTAGAAATAATCGGTGGAAGTCGAGACAATTATGTATAATTAAGTTATTCTATCTTAATAAAGACTTGTTGTTATTACTGTTATTATTATTGTCGCCGTTATTGTTATTATTGTTGTTATTATTATAATCGTTGTTTTTATTATTGTTGTTTTTGTTGTTACTGTTGTTGTTACTGTCGTAGATATAAGATTTTGGGTCCAAACCTCGCGAATTTTAATAAAAAAACAGCCATATAAAGGATTAACAGTTATAGTGAGTGGTTCTTTGTCTAGGTTCTACATTTTCTTTGTCTACGTTTACTCTGAATTATTTACGACGAAATTTCTCAAAAAAAAAGAAAATAACCTATTTTTATTAAGTCTTAAGTTTCTTTGCTACACAGGTGTTAAGCGAATTCTATATATTTGATAGATGCATGTTCGGATTTTTTAAAAATTGGATAACTCAATAACTCGACTTAATGGAAAATTAAAATATGAAAATGGAGCTCAGTAACAAACTTAAGGGAGAATTTATAGTGGCGATAATACGGCTCAATTCTTTTGAACTCGTGGGAATTAAATGGCATTCTCCTCTCACGTAAAGAAATGTGCAAATATAGACATTCTCGTCGCATTTTCAATAAAATCAAACTATCTGGTTTCATTGTCAACTTTGATTCGCAATAAATCGTTTTTATGAGGAATTCCACCACAAATCATTCGATTAGTTTAACTTTATTAGATTCTCATCCATATAAAATGGTATGTCGTCAGGCTTCCCCATCAAGAAGATGGGATCAGATAATGGGCAGTTACTATAATATCATTATTATATACACGCGTTACAGTTGGACAACGTTCCGATGGCAACGATAATACAATCCCATGTAGATCTACATCAATACATCAGTCGCTACAGCCCGTCCAGAACAACAATCAACAATCACTACATTACAAACTACATCCAGCAACCCTTACATTTCGTCCACAATAATTACCAACAATCGTCACATTATAAACAGCATCCAACAATCCTTAAATTCCGTCCAAAATAACAACAACAATCGTTATATTACAAATTAAATCGAACAATCCCAACATTACGTCTAAAAACAACACCCATCAAGCATCACATTCTGAGTAAATTCTAGCAATAACTTACATTTCGTATAAAATGATTTAGGACACGTAGTCAGCATTTTTCACGCCACATCTTCCTCAACTTCGCCTTGGTATAAGTTGGTACACAACAACAGATTAACTGTTTCAAGAATTTCGGCAAATTCACTTCGTAAACGTATGATTAAAAATGCCTGTGCAACGCTCGGAGCTCAAAAAAAGAAAGTGTTCTCCTTTTTAAAGCCAAATTCACTCGTTTTAAAAGGCAATTTGTTTGCTACTGCCCATTATCCGTTTAGTTAAAAGGAAGGAGAGTTAACGACAGCAGTTATTCGATCGTTTACGGAAGATGAGCTGGTACGAACATCCTCGCACAATAAAGCTCTTCATCGCACGAATACATTCAAACGTTTGATGATGCCGAAAATAGACGAGGTGGATTCGGCGTGGCCGAGGTTAAAGGGCCAAATGAATTTAAAATATAGTTCGATATAAAAATGCGATCGATTTACACATCCGGATGATTCCGATAACGATGCGTACGTTCAAACAATTTCGATATTTATAAACAAAAATAAATGTATTTAAAAGCGATACGGTTTTCATTGATTTGAAGTGTAAAATGGCGTTCTGTTAGAGACACCGAAACTTTCCGTCTAAATCCAGATTATCGAAGTAAACATCAAAAGTTTTAAATGCATTTAGTAATGAATACTTTTTTTAAACACACGATTCTTTTTCGAGAGACATCAGAAAATATGAAATGTTTAATTATACATTTAAGTTTTTAGTCATTACGTACATTTTTAATCGCTATTTCTCTCGATTGGGAATTTGTACACGTTATATTGCATCTATATCTACACATTTACCATGGAAACCGCCTTTCGGCCTGTGGCAGGGGGTGCATGCAACATGACTTTGCTTCCAGAATCAAATACTTTCAAGTAGGTATCCCTCGCGGAAAAAAAATTTAACCTAACATTGAAGAGACTGTGGAGGATATAATTATGTATTCATTCATCTCATTGTTACAGAGTTATATTAGAAAATCATTGTAACTTATCACCATAACAACACTAAGGAAATGAAAAAAAAAAAAGAATTGCAATAATGAATTTCATTCGGCTCCCTATTCTCTCAACAGCTAATTTTTAACTGTTATTTTTAAAAGGAGTTTTGGTGTGGTTGTCATGGAAACTCATAATAGTAAACCCCCAGAAAAACAAGGATATTGAATAGGAATCCCATAATGAGTTACGAAGTGTTCAGTTTACGAAATTATTTACGAAAAGTTCAGGAAGTGCTATTCGCTGGTATGATTCTGTAGACGAATATTGTGGTAGTACTGTTATTGTTTAAAGTGCTACGACTGCTTAAGTCATTTCGCGCGAAGGCCCCCACCGTTTGGGGCTCTCCGGGTGCCCCAAACGAATGTTCCAAGTGATACAAGTCCCAATAATACCAGCAATGCCATATGATCTGCAAACCTACAGATCCGCTGCAACAGGAGTCATGATTTTGATATTCAGAATTGACTGTGTGAGCCAAAGCATAAGTTAGGGCAGAAAAAAGCATTACGCTCACGCATTTGGTGAAGCATAACTTACAGGGGGCACTCGTGAATTCGTGACGTGATGCGAAAGCTAGTTCGGTGATCCGCAGGAACTGTTATGATTAGGAAAAAATCTTTACTCAGAAATCGAAATTTTTATGGAAAGTGTCTGGTTGAGATAGTACACGGTCACTTTCTTAGCGATTTTAGCGCAATATTTCAAGAAATTTTATCTGTATACTAGTGATACACACCCTATGTAACAAAATTGAAGCAGGATGGGACGAAATCGAAAGTAAGGAGGTATCAATTTAGCTTAGTTTTTGTATCTAAACGTGATTCATATTATAGAGCAGAGCTAGCCAACCATCCATTCTTCACGAGTCAATTGTAACATTTTTATTTGAAATGCATCATAAAAATTACAATAGTGAGCCATAAAATATAGTGATAAATTAAAATAAATTCGTTCTCAAAATTCAGCAGTAGGGCATGTTATGAGTACAAGTATATTTGTTAGTTCATAAGTAAATTGTGTGATAAATTTATTATAGATCGTTAGAAACAGTAAAGCTTACAATATTTGACATGTTAAAGTTATTAATCATGAGAATTGACGAATTTTCCCATTAAACCCGAATTGATTTTTGAACGAGATGTCGAAATATGCATCTAACTGTATTAAAATGTAGATTTAAACATTTCAATGCAGATCTGAAATGAGGAACCTTAACAGCGGTATATTTACATACTCTTATTACAGTTTACGAGAGGATAAAGCGAAAGCTCACGAGAAAGTTCAAAAGAAAACAAATAATAGGTATCGAAGTAGTGTACCAGAGATGAGGAAAAGTACCTCCTCACTTGATGAGGCAGTGATGTGGTAACCATGAACACAACCGCGTGTTTTTCTAAAACATCACAGCAAGGAACTGCAACCATGGAAAAGACACATTTCCATATGTAAACGTACAATTCCTTAACGAATGACAGTAAGTGGTCGCCACATCAACAAAATAACATTCAAACTGTGGAGAAAATCAATTTCTAATCCTCAAAGTTTGAACGAGAATTCCAATACCGCCTCAAACTTCTCTTATTTGATTCATCGCGGTATTTGTTTATTTCTGATAGCCATGGTAACATAAGCATCACATATCAAGGAAAACAAACAAGCTGGCATATTCTCAGGGGATAGGGCTTTAAGTAAAATAAAATTGTGTGAAATTTAAGTGAGATTTTCCAGTATTATCTACAAACGAGTGATGAAGAAATACACAGGGACATTCGTTTACAATCAGAATAGAAATTCGAGGTCGGATGACAAAAAAATATCAATCATTACCAGAAATAATAAACGTTTTGAAACTCTCCGGATACGCAAATCATTGCTTTTCTTCATCCTTCGGATAATGGACTATCTTTCATGCATCTTATGGTTCCCGGTACCATCCCACACAAATCAAAGCGTAGAGAAAACATGTGAAATTCGATTTTACCGCCTTCGGATTTATTTCTTTTGCTAATTAATTTAGAGAGGACCATCCAAAGAACGCGAAACGATTACTAGAAGAAAGGAAAACAAATGACTTTTAATGTTCTACACGTTTTCCATGTACATTTTAGAAAATAAAATCGCGTGAATTAAAACCCTTTCCCGCTTTCTAAGAGCGTATGGATTTGGACGAAGAGAGAGAGTGGATAGAAAAACCAATACAGAGGTTTTCATGGAATTCGAAGAGGAGGGCTGTTTAGCGCGAGACATAGGAAGATAAAAGGGGAAAATTGTTGGATATGTTCTGAAGCATAACGGCTTCACAGGGAATAGAGCGAAATGAAAATTATTCGAAAAGAAAGGAAAGGCTGGTAAGAATTTCCTGAATGAATGATAAAAGCAAAATGGGCAGGCGAACTTAAAAGGGATTAAAAAGGATAAAAGATAACAGAAGTGAAGGAGACAGCAACATGATCGTGAATACAGTGCTTTAACTTCAGAAACTTTATCTAAATTTTAAAAATTTACTTGTAAAATGTATACGTAAAATGTATATGTAAAATTTATATGAAAAATGTATATGAAAAATGTATATATAAAGTGTATATGAAAATGTATATTTAAAATTTATATGTAAATGTATATGTAAAATGTATGTGTAAATGAAAATTAGTATGAAATAAGGTAAATCTGACATATTCAATTTTAGCTGAGTATCCTTTTTCTTGCGTGAATGAAAAACGCCAGAAAAAATCAACAATTCGATTTAAGAGCCTATTTTTTTCGTAAATATTAGTCTCGAACGAAGCGACCTAAAATGTGTGATGGTTTCCGGTTAACAAATTTAAAATTTAGATATTCTGCGATTCAACAAGTAAAATTAACATGTGTTAAAATGTTTGAATATTTATAATAACTCTGATCGAAATTCAGTTGCTATGGTTTCGAAATGTCGAGTAAACATTCCCAACTACGGTTTCGAAATTTCCCTTATGAGTAAACATTCCCAATTAGCTTCCTAGAAATTCCGATTAATTTATGGCTGGTGATAGTTCGAAATATATGTAAAAAGTATACGTAAATATATTTAAAGTGAATTTTCGTGACTTAAAAAACGATCGCATTTCATTAATCGAGAACTGCACTCGTGACTGGCGGAGAAATGAACTGTTTTTGGGAATCTTCGTCAAGTTATGGGTTATATTGCAACATATGGAATGATTGCTACAATACAATGTGGTGTAAATAAATGTCTCCTAGTTACAGTCCGTGATCTTAAACTGATCTTAAACCAATTTATGACTAAAAAGGTTTCCAAGTTCCAATAAAATTACATGAAAGATTCAAATATGAGAATGTTATCAAAATAAATTAAAAAATTGAATACTTGAACTACATTTACAAATGCTAGTCTGAGTCTTGTTTCTCGTTTCCTCACGGTCTTACAAAGCTAACTCTTATTTTCAATGTCTTAATTTTTGGCTGAAATTAAATAAGTGATACATGTCTATATACCGGCATTCTGTGGCTATATTTTGACGTGTGATTATTTTTAAATGCGTGTGAATACCTCTATCAGTTTTTTCTGCAAATTAGGGAAAATTGATGGGCTAATCCTGATTAAAAGACGTTCGGAACAAAACCTGAAGTGGTTTGAATTCACTAAAAAAAGAATTTTAAGAAAGACTACAGTCACATCTAATTGCCACAGGAAAAAATCTTCGTTTCTTAAAAGATAAGATGCTTCATGTACTCAAAGGGAAATCATTGTCGGAAATTCAAATGATATCTTTTCAATTAGCATCCCAAAAACTAGTAATGTTTGCGTCATATTCTCAACTAAAGGTGTCCTGTCTTAAACGCTGCATAGACCATTTTGGCCTTAATTCTCTCACTTTATACACAAAATGCATTGTCTTAGAATAGGATATATTGAGTGAAGAAGAATATACGCTTTCCAAAAAAACAATTTATTGACAAACGGTTTCGGGGTTACATCGCCAAGTCACGACCTATATGACCTGAAAAAATGTTTATGTGGAAAAGCATACATCCTTCCTCCCTCATGGATTTCCACAATATTGCCTAGATTTATTATAGGATATTTTTTTCACTACTCTATAACTTTCCTCGATATGATGATAATTTTAATAGAACGTATATTTTTTAGAAAATTGTTAAACATATACTAAATTATTTTACAGCATTTACTACTAAAAAGTAAATCTATCCTCGGATATAACTATAAAAGAAAATATTAACATCTAGTATCGGAATTAATAGTAAAACCACCGCCATTAGTCAAACACGTATTTAGTAACAGTATGTGAAGTCACGCAGTGTGTGTGTGTGTATATATATATTTATTTATTTATTAAACACACTTGTTCCAAATTATCATGACGTAATAATTACTGTAAAAATTTACGAAAATTGCATCTTGAGGTTAA
>KZ308394.1:128200-196039 GCA_000376725.2 Ladona fulva
GAATACATTAACGCATTTAAATAACTTTTAAGTCTCGTTAATTACGTTTAAAAATGGATAGTATTTCACTATGTTTACATCGCATTCCCCATTTTTACATCGCAATTCAATTTGCTTTACGACATGCAATTTCCATGTCGAACAATTTCAACGTATGCAGTATAATTCAGGAGTAGCCATATGGTTGAATATTCAACATAATGGTTCCATCCACGGCCCTTATGCGGCCCGTCGAAGAATAACCCGCCCACCAACAGCCATAAATTCGCTCAACAATCTTCTGCAAAGCACCATTCGTGATTGTGACATAAGAAGGAATACTCACCGGGACCGCATGGGAGTTGAAGCAGAGTCGCTGGATGTAGACGAGGTGGTCGATGGCTCCCGATGGATTCCCAGGCGCAGGGCAGATCCGCTGGGCCCCGGAAGGGCCTCTCTCTGCTTCTCTTCGACTAGCACTTGGACAGGGCCTTCCTTCTCCACCTCCACCACGAAATCCTGAGACTCCACCAGCGATGCCTCTTCCTCTTCTTCCTTCAGCGCCTCTACCACATCCACCACCGTGGATTCATCGCCCTCCGTCATAGATTCCTCCACTTCCAGCACGCCCTCTGCGAGGTATTCCTCATCCGCGACTTCTTTGACTTCCTCCGCCGCTTTTTCCTCATCCCTCATCCCTTCCTCCACACCCTCATCCCTACCACTCTCCAGCTCCTCAACGTGATCGATCTTCACTTCCTTATCCACCCCTTTCGCCTCTTCTATTTCTCCCTCAACACCACCATCTTCCTGCTCACCACCCTCCTCTTCCTCGACCACTCCCTCCCCACCAATCGCCTCCTCATCAACAACATTCTTCTCTTCACCTACACCTTCATCTACAGCTCTTTCTTCTTCCTCGGCCACTTCGTCAACCACTCCTTTTTCTTCAACCACACCTCCTTCGTCTACCACTTCTACCTCATCGCCTAACTCTTCACCGACATCTTTATCTTCCACACCCACCCCTTCCTCAACACCCTGCTCATCCCTCACACCCTGCTCATCCCTCACACCCTGCTCATCCCTCACACCCTGCTCATCCCCCACATGCTGCTCATCCCCCACACCCTGGTCTTCCCCCACACCCTGTTCTTCCTCCCGCATCCACTCATCTTCCTTTTCAACCTCACCTGTTTCTTCCTCCTCCACGTCTATCCTCACCTCCCCACCTCCTCTGTCCTCCTCCAGGAGGACCTCATCGGGGAGGGGCAACACTTCCTCCGGGAGTGGCAACACCTCCTCCGGGAGGGGCAGCACTTCCTCCGGGGGGAGCAGCACTTCTTCCGGGAGGGGCAGCACTTCCTCCGGGAGTGGCAGCACTTCCTCCGGGAGGGGCAGCACTTCTTCCGGGAGGGGCAACGCCTCCTCGTCCCCGCCCAACACAACATCCTCTGTGTCCGTCAAAATCACCACCTCACTGTCCATCACCACAGTCACCTCCACCACCCCCTCTTCCTCTTCTTCGTCCTCCTCCGGGAGGTCCGACAGCTCTGCAGCAGCCACGCCGCCCCCTTGCTCGGCGGCGGGCGGGCTCTCGACCGGCAGCATCTCTTCCAGCGGCGGCGGTGGAAGCAGTTCTTCTTCCCTCTGCCTGGCGGCTGCCTCCACCGCCTCAATGTCCGAGTCTATCCCCTGGTCGAACTCCATGTAGAAGGAGTCCCTGGAATCGCTCGAGCCCCTCCTCAGCTTGAGGCTGAGGTCCGCGGAGTCGTCGTCGGAGTCCGCCATCGCCGAGAGCTCAAGCAATCGCCCCGACGCCTAGCATCGCGCCTGCGTCGCCGCAGCACCACTGATCGCACGGCCGACTCTCCCTCGCCGACGCTGCGCGCGCCCCCTACAGCGCTCCCCCTCAACCCCCCCACCCTTCCGCTAGGGGTCGGCTAGGGTCGGCCCGAGAAAGGGACCGCGGTTGCGGTCACACGGTAAGGACGCCTCTCGCCAGAGCCATCTGCCGGATCCAGGTCCAACTTGCTTCCGAGATGACTCCTAAGGGAAGCTGCAAGACAGGATGAGGAGGTGAATACAGCGAGACATACGAAGAATACAGTCAAACTTTGGATTGCGAGCATGAATCGTTCCGGAAAGATGCTCGTAATCTGAAGCACTCGTGTATATCAAAGCGATTTCTCTATTGGAAATAGTGATGATTCGTTGCAAAACATAAAAGTATTCATATACATAATAATAATTATTAAGAAATTGATGATCACGTGACGTTCTGCAGACAAAATAGCGTATACATATTCAATCTACTGCTCGTATATCAAATTAAAATTTATTAAAACTATTTTCTCGTCCTGTAAAACACTCGTAAACCAAGTTACTCGCTGACCGAGGTTTCACTGCATAGTCAATCGATACAAGTGATGTAGGCTTTAATGTAATACCGAAGCCCACGTCGTGTTTAATTTCATCAGTGCTTCCTAAGTAATTTTTCTATCGAATATTCTTTCTTAAATTTTCAAACGATTATGATTCTCTGATGTTTTTGTTTAAAATGCGAATTGCTTTGTGATTTTTATGGCTTTGGCGAATTAGTTATAGTTTATTCTGTTACTGTACTGCTCAAGCGATCTCCATATACACAGATTCCTTCACATCTTGTAGCTTGTAATATCAGTAGGTTAGCGCAGATTTTTCACACCCCCCTTCTTTGTGGGAATTTTCCTACTTTGGACATATTATATCCTAAGATATTTTTTAGGTCTTTCACACCCACAAAAAATGTCATCTCTATTTCTATTTACAGACTCTATTTTATTTACGACGACAGGTTAGGTGGAAGAAGAGACCTTTTAGTCTCAATCTAACCTTAATAAAGACCTAATAGACCTAATTTTAATGAATGAATAAATAAACAGTTCACTTCCACTTGTGTTTTAGATAAAAAGGACCAGGACCTAGAGAAAAGGGCGTCTTAAACGGGAGCGTTTTAAACGGGCTTTGGTATACGTAACTGAAAAAAACTCCAAAATTTATATAAGTATGAATAGTATTTGAATTCGTAAGAATGGCGGACAAACGGCGGCGTCAAAAAGTACTTCGCGACGAAGTAGCGGTGGTTAACAGCTAGCGGTGGTCAGTGAAATGTCCCTTTTACAAGTGGAAAACGTCATATTCTCAAATCTGCAGAACTTATTGCGGCGAAATTGAAAAGAAAAATTGAAAAATTGATAAAATCTGTTATTTCTGATCCATGGAGACAAGCGGGCCTTCTTCGTTCGCTGGATCTCCCGCTCGCGCACAATGAAAGGGTGAGCATATCTCGTAATCTGGGAGATTTCAAATTTCACGCCTGGATTGCGCCTCATTAAACACGAACGGAATTTTCTCCAATTATTTCCGAAGGAACCGAGAGAAGGAGAGAAAGTCATAAATAATAACTCGATTTTCGAAATTGCCTGTGTTTCAAATTGCTTCGGCAGGTTAAATTTTTCACGACGGAAATTCATTCTTACGCCTGTAGTCGTTTAGCGTGGAATATTCATTAGCGCAAGGAAGCCAATCCCGGAGTCATGCGGTAAATCCTTCAAGGCGATGTATTCCGAAAAATGTCCCGCTTTCGAAATTTTTTAAAATTCAAAACTCCATTATGACAGCTTCACTTAACCACTAAGTCAGACAATGACGATCGGATTTCGCAGCAATGCTGCGCCATCAGATATGCAAAATACCTGACTTCCCATTGGTTCCTCCTTGGGGCTGCCACCTATCCTATGGTTTCTCTCTATTTTTGACTCTCTCTCCCTTCTTCAACGAGAGACTCTGGCCGAAATCATGACCATTAACTATGAGATAATCTTACTTTTTGGAATTGATCACCATCTTTTGATTAATCTAGCGAATTATTGTTATTTATAAATGAGACATATTCTCTGTATTCACTGTATATTATAGTTTGTAATTCGATTTTTCTATTTCTCGATTTCCTACTTTTTAAATGTATTGTTTCATACGTTGTCCTTATATGCATTTACGGTGTTTTCGCAGGTTTTTTCACCCCCCTTCCCTGTGGGTGTTTTCCCGCAACGTCGGTTTTTTCTTTGTCAACCTTCAGTTGAGAAGATTTTTTCCCGCACTATACTCTTTCTTTTAGTTTATAATTATATTTTGTACATATCACAATGACGTACGAGCTTAGGTGGAAAAGTGGCCACGTGGGCCTAATCTCACCAATAAAGGCGATATCTATCTCCCAAAATGAGTATATATTTCGTATTTCGGCCTCTCCCATACCTTTCCATAAGTTTTCCTTATGGATTTTTGGGTCTCTCACTACCACAAAGTTAAGCCTGAACTCATAATTGTTTTAATTCCCCTCATATTTTCACAAAGTGNAAAATAAGTTGTTTGTGACAAAAACGGGATAAATATTTTTCTAAACGGAAAATTTCGCTATATGTATGGAAATGCGCGTGTGTTTCGTGGCTGCTTAACTCCGATTGTCAGTTACAAATTTCGCTTAAACAAAGGCGCATTGAGTTGAACGGACGGACACGTGTCTCTTATTTATGTGCAAGGAACGTGTCCTAAAGGTCACGTGTAAATCCGCGTGCCACAAACCTACTGCGTGTTCCTTCTAAGTCCTTTCTTTAATGTACAAAATATTCAGACCGACGATATTTTAATATATTTATTCGCATATTGTAGTTAAAATACTAAGCACCCGATGACAAAATAGGTAAATTTTATTCATTAGTCATTCATTAATCATACTGGTAATGCATTTCCGAAATACTTGCGGTTCCACGTGAATAATTATAATGGAAGAACGCTATTTTTAAGTTACTGTAGATGGCGGGAAACGGTATTTTATGTTCTGTATTCGAGAGATTGAATAATAAATAAATCAAACACGTAATGCACTTAATATTTATCATATTTTTACACTATACTATATTTAATATGTACTTATCGTACCAAGTATTATTTTCGGAAAGGATCTAACAGAAGCGATGTTTAAGAAAATTTGCGGAAAATATTTTGATTTTCCTCAAACTAAAATAAAACTGATACACGTCTGCAAATCAAAACTTTAAAATAATACGACGAAAATACGACTGCAGGATCTCCGAACGTGCTAAAACCGGTCTTTGAATGTTTTTTCCTTTAATTTCAACACGTGGAAGTGTGTCTGTTTTACTTGGTTTTCATTTGAGGAAAATGAAAATTTTTGCCCTATTAAAATGGAATTCCACCACGTGGTCTGAATTTATTTTGTATGAAAATTTGAGGAAAAAGGCCGAATGACATTTCGGATGCATTTCGGGAAGAGTGTAATTAGACGTAATGAGAGGTTCAATACCATGGGAAACATTCTTATACATTAGTTATAACAAATTACTAACATCATCAATGTCATCATCATCATCATAATCATTATCATAACCATCATAATCATCATCATTATTATTGTTGTTGTTGCCGTTGTCGCGGTTGCTGTTGTTGTTTATATTGTCGATGTTTTATATTGTTGTCGTCATATATTTTCGCCACTGTAAGACACTACGTCTCTTAGCGACCTTACGTCACACATTATAATAGCAACATCTACCGAATACTTAAAAATTAATAACAATGAGAATGCGTCAATGCACCAGTCTGACAGTAAACTAAATTAAGGATCATTGTTAAACTGACAAACAATAAAAAGTGAAAAAAAAATTCGAAAAAGCGCGCACAATCTAAGTTAATTATAAAAACTTTTTTCCTCTTGGACGAACGGCATTCGATTCACTCAGAAGTGACCCTAAACGGAAAAGGAGCAGCAATGGAATCTCTGAATAGAACCAATTCCCGGAAGCAGGAAAACTCTGATTTTCCTCTCTGTTTATTTGCGCTCCGATGGAAAATATTTCCCAAAAACAGAATCGCGGGATTAATAAAGAACCAATATTTTTGGCCGCGTTGCAAGACGAAACACGCGTTCTATTTTGAAGGTAAACAATCGACACGGTTTTGGATTCGACGTCACTTCCGCCTGTTTATTCCGCCCGCGAAAATAACTTCTCCGTCTAGACCTCGAAAATTTAAACATTTCAAGCTTTTCTTTGACACGTTGCAGACCCAATTAGTGCCGTCGTCAAGTTTTGCCGTAAAATGCGCGGATTGCGGCGTTCTCCTTTAGGATTTGCAATAATTACGGCTTGCGGAAGGAAGGACTTGAAGGAAAATTTAAGCCGCTGGAATGAAGAACATTGGTAGAACATTGGTAGAACACTGGTAGAACATTGGTAGAACACTGGTAGAACATTGGTAGAACATTGGTAGAACATTGGTAGAACACTGGTAGAACATTGGTAGAACACTGGTAGAACATTGGTAGAACACTGGTAGAACATTGGTAGGTAGAACATAGGTAGAACATTGGTAGAACACTGGTAGAACACTGGTAGAATATTGGTAGAACATTGGTAGAACATTGGTAGAATATTGGTAGAACATTGGTAGAACATTGGTAGAACACTGGTAGAACATTGGTAGAACATTGGTAGAACATTGGTGGTTTAGGTCATTTTCCATCAGAACCCGAATCCGAGGTCAGTTTTGCTCTCCAAACAAGCGAGATGTTCAAAGATTTGAAAATGGAGTTTCCTGAAAATTCAAGCGAATGGTTGCGTAACTTTCGATCTCATGCACTCCGAGTATAACTTTCATAGCAATGAAGATTTTTGAATGCAATATGTATATATAAAAAAATACTTGGGGTAATATTTCCATAGACGAATGAATCGAAAACTAATAAACTGATGTGAACATATTCGTGCACAAATATCAGTCACTCCTTTTCTTTTAGGAGTAAGCTTTCCTCACTGCATTCTCCCATAAACCATGGCATATATCCTTGCATACCTCTCCCCATAAATCCCTTTATTTCTCCGTAAATTCCGTTTTATTCTTTAAACTACGCCCGCCATTCTTCAGGATGGAGTTCAGATCTTCCTCTCCCTTTTAAACCACCCACAATGTCCCTATACACCATTTGAGACGCTCTGTAACCATCCAACTTTGCTATCAGTCTAAAGGAACGTAAAATACCCGTTTCATCGTCGTCACGTTGTCTTCCAATCAGTCTGCTTTCATTCATGACCCAGTCACTGCTAAATGCCTCTCCAGTTCATGCTACACATACTCCTTATAAAGTAGCACACATTATCTGAAAACAGCATTCAAAATTACTATCAAGCGTTAATTCGAAATAAAAACGATGTTTAGATAAAATCTGAGATGAAGAAATTTCTTGCTCATTCCTTGTACATAAACATGGAAGTGTTCCACAGATGTTTGCAATAATACTTCATTCAACGAGTAACACAATAATTATCGCAATTATATCGAGGATTTCTCGTCGCACTCTTCATTTCGTATTCATTTAATAATAAATAATCTAACAATACCCCATGCGTCGCTATAAACAAGATGATCAATAATGCGTTGCTATCAAGAAGATAAACAGCAATCCGTTGCTATAAACAAAATAATGCATCCTTACAAATAAAATAAACAGTGATGCGCTTTCACCGATTAAATTGCGTGTCTTCCATTGTTTATATTTCGAAGTGGTTTTAAGTGGGGTCACGTGACATCTGCTACGTCTTTCGAGAACGTACGTACGTACTTTCCATAAATTTTTCAACGACCTTAACCTAGAATTTAATCTTCTTTCCCCCAAGGATCCGCAACCTGCGTCACAGGGCATTTTCGTAGCGCTTTCTGTTTTACTGGAGCAATTCTGAGAGACATACTGCTTTACGTGGCCCCTTTACGAGCCCCTAGGATGCACGTTCCGTCCTCAGGGTCCACTCACTGTGAATACTGCACGAGGCCGGACTACGGCAAAATAGTAGCGTGTTAATTTTCATCGCAATAGCCTCCGTAAAACCTCCATGAATTGCTTTACCGCGGATTTCACTGCGAGACTCTCTTCGACGTTAATTAACCGTGAGCGTGATTCCGCGATGTCCTACATAGCCGATTTTATTCGCGTTCATTCCCCTTTTCCAAATTCACGAAACTAGTGGTTATTGACACGATAATTGTTTTATAGGAATCAAACTGTGCAGCTATTTTAGTGTGACTTAGCCTTAGACTTAGACTTAGTAGTGATTTAGCTGACCTGTGATCAGCATTTCTGACACGTTCGTATCTTAAAAGTATGCGAAATACTTAGCTTGGTTTATCTCTGGATTACAATTACAGAAAATTCCCATAAAGAACGATTTTAAAAAGGGGAGAGATAATAATTGTAACTGAAATAGAGAAGAGTTAAACAAGGTGTCCAATTTAGTGTTAAATGTCATAGAAGGAGGTAAAATAAGGCTTTGGCGCTTTCAGGGATAACTAGAAAAACCAAATCAACGCTGAAACGGAAACTTGAAGTATATTACAGAAGCAGCCCGGCTGAAAACTGTGAATACGTGTATTCGGAAAGTGGTAATCAGGTATAAAAGCCAGGTTTGCATTTAACGATTTATCGTACGATCTAATTAACCAAGCAAGTCGTTCCAATAAATTGTGCGATTTCTTAACACATCCGATTTGTTGTCCGATTTATCTTCCCCTTCGTTTCATCTGACTTATCTAACGACAGGGAGAAGTTGCTTCTGTTTTTTATTTCATTAACTAGTAAACGCCCCCGTTAAGCATGACGGAACTTAGTTTAGTTCAAAAATATTTCTATTATCGCATATATTTGGTCCTCCTAAGCCAGAAACAGTCCGTCGTAAGATCATATTAACTCAATATATTTCTTACCAGTATTTATAATATTTATTCTACTGTTTTAAAGTCATAAAAGCCTACTATGCCTACATTTCTTATTGAAAAATATAAGAACTGGTTATCCCCGTGCACTTATATGGGATAATTCATGAACTAACATTCAACAATGGCCTTAGTCGTCAAAGGGATGGGTTGTTTATTTCCGAAAAAGTTTACGAATTTTCCATGTATTTTATCAAAGTTCTCGCAATTTCGAATTTATATGAATGGTTCACGACTAAAATAAGAATCTATGATCATTTTCCTTTCTTGTGACTCTTGTCTCAATTTCGTAGGACCATTTTTTCTAATTTAATTTTGTAAAAGAAACAACATCTGCAAGTCATGAAAACTTACTTTACGTTCATCTCTTATGGAAACATATTATGGGCTTCTGGGTTCGAAACCGGGCCTTTACAGAGATGAGAATAGTTTTCCTGGGGGTGTCAGCAATGTAGAAATACAATGCAGTTTGTTTCAGATCTCTAAGTCTAGTCGTTTCTGAGATAGATAGAGGGAAGGACAGACGGATGGGCCGACAGACATTTGCTTTTTATATATATGATTGGTGTAAGACTCCGCATAGCCTTGTGGGTACCTCTTCCGACTTCAGTGAAAGCGGTTCCGGGTTCGATTCCCGGTGGGGACCCACTTGCGATATGACCTTAGCAGTGGAAGCTTTTTCAAAATTACTATTAGTATAGCATTATATCGCGGGTCTCACTTTAAACCAAGGTTGCGGTGTAGTAGACATTGGCTTATAAAGAGAAATAGATTTTAGCACTTCAAACTACGAGAGTTATGTTACGAGATACAGGATGGGCAAAATGACTTGCGGATGGTAACGTATAAAAAAAAGTCAAAAATGCAAGAAATAAGGTGCAAGAGGGTGTAGATTGGAGATTGGACGATAAATTGGAACGATTTGATATACACCTTCCAGCTTATCGTTTCAATTTTCGGAAATCGTATTCATAATATATATAATGCTTCAACCATCCAATTCAACCTCCAAACTCTGTCTACAAACCACAATTTTCGCGATGCAGTCCGATAAGACAAATTGTACGATGAATGGATAGGTGCGAATCCGTCTTAAGTGATTGCTTGAGGAGCCCGCTTAACGACAGTTACCCCAGGCAACGATAAACATCATTGGCATCAAGATACACGGGGAAGACAGCTCCTCACACGCATCCGTTACTTCCTCGTGAGCATCTTTGCGCCCTTCCAGACGACGACGCGCCTCGAATATTCAGAAAGGCCCTCCCCCTCCCAGCTTCCGGCCCAGCACTCCACAAGATGGACTTCCTCCCTTCCTCGCCGCTGCATTCTCCCTAATACGACCGCTTCTTCCCGCATAATTCCGAACCGCCTTCTTTAAGCCGTTACGAGGGCCAAACGCTCCTTGTAAGATGAACCATTCATTTCTAGAGGGCGACGAAAGTTGTTGTTTCACATGAGGCTTGGGTTTGAAGAGAATTCTGTAGCGAAAGTAAAAGCGGTCTACTATGGAGTTGCAATACGACGGGAGGGTGTTACTTCCATGAACGCATACGGTGTCCCATTTCCTAGACGTGCGTCTTTCTAGAGGCACTATTCCCCATTTAGGAGCATCGTACGTGATGATTTATCTTACTTGGGAAGTGTTCTTGGGATGGGAGGTGTACCAATGAGGTTCGAAAGACGGAAAAACATTGGGCAAAGAAGGTTTCGTGAAGCGAAGGGAAGTGATGATTAGAGGTCTCGATAAAAGAATCAGGAAAAATTGGTAAAATCTTTAGTGTAGAGTGTTTTGCTGTGAAAATAAAGTGTTGCTGTGTTGTCCACGTTTCACACTCAACAGGGTGTGAAACGTGGACATTGAGACCCTGTTGAGTGTGAAACGTGGACATTACGAAAAGAGGACTTCAAAAGATAGGAAGCATTTGAGATGTGGGTATGGCGTATTATGGAAAAAGTGAGTTGGTTCGATAGAAAAAGAAACATAGCGGTACTTGAGGTGGTTGGGGAGGAGAGGGTTTTAATCGAAGTAATCAAACGTCGAAAGAGGAAATGGGTGGGTGAAATATTTACAGCGGATGGATTACTAAAGAATTTGCTTGAGGGAAGAATACAAAGGGAAAAGCAGAGGGGAAGACAAGCGTTGTTAGATGACATAAAGGGTGGGGTGAGTTACCTAGCAACGAAAGTAGTGGGATTGAATATGGAATATTAAGGCACAAGATCCTACCGAATGGTACATACAACACTTATGTAGTGTACATTACAATCCTACTCAGGGCACCAACAGGGATCGAAACTAAACCGGAAAAAAGCGTTCTTTTAGTCAGAAAGAAAACCGAACCGGAACCAATAATTCTTGAACCGGAACCGAAACCGGGAAACCGTTATATCTTCCGAACCGATTACCGGTTTGAATTCTCATCTTATGTAACTGTGTTTATATTTTATAGTCATATTCAACGGTGTCTTGCTACTCACTGCTTACAATCCAAATCTTAATTACAGCACTAATTTTTCGCTTATATCATTTATATAGACATTTTTATTCCAAAATTTAATTAAGAGAAATTTTATTTGAGTGTCGTGTAAAATACAAGGATTATTTTATCGGTTAGACTGTTAAACCGGTTTTAACCGGTTTAACGGTCGATGCCGGAATAAATCGAAATTCGGCGTTTTAATTGAACCGGAGAAAATGGCGGAAAGATGACAGTCACGATTGGAAGCCGTAGATCTGCATCAATACCCCAAAACAGTGATTGCCGAACTTATGACATGTGCGGCACACACACTCAAACTTGACGGCACACTAAGCCGAAACCAAACCAACCTCTGTCTTAACAGTACCCAATGCCAGCGAATTAATGCGAATAAACCGCCATATATATAATGCACATGAGATCAAAAACTGTAAATTTTGCGCTATTACAATTACCATAAAACGTTCATGCTTCTTAACATTTTACCGATGAACAAAACTGTGAAAATGGGAAAGGAGTCAAATGAGGTTTTGTACCGGATACGAGAAACATAAGATGTGCTCCTTGAAAAAGTTTTTTTTTTAGTTTCTGAATTTAGTCTGAATCTAGGTTGATCAAGAATAGAACATTGTGTACTGAATAGAATCTTAACATTTTTACAATAAAATCCACTTACAGATAACAGATCATATGAAATTATACACACGAATAGGGTAAAATTAAACATGTAGCAATCTTGAAAATTTTGCGGCACACTTAGAACTTTCATGCGGCACGGCAGTGTTCTCGCGGTTACCTGTTGAGTAGCACCGCTCTTGAATGAGCATTCCCTTACCAATCCAAACTTCACGTCAATACCTTTTGTCTATTGTCTATCCCTCAGTCCCTCGCTTTACCTTCATTAGCAATGCATCTCCTTTCAATATTTGACCCTCCCTTTTCCACTGCCTTCCTTTTATTTCCCCAATCAATACCCTTTCATCACCATCTCTTTCTGCTCATTCATTCTCGCTTGGCCCACTCACTTTTTCCTTCCTCTGTCCCACCTTTATCTCAAAGGCCTCCAATATTTTGATTCCTCCCTTCCTTGGAATCTCTAGCTTAGTAGCAGGGGCCCCAAATTACTTAAGAGACGGACCACATAAGGGCATGTAAAGCGCTAGGCAAAGGGACCGTTATTTATAATTCTTCAATTAAAAAAAGAAATATGTGAAATAGTTTTCAAATTCAGGAATATATAGAATTTAAAAATAACAAATGTGCTCGGTAATAGATAAATGGGAATATTAAAGATCTCATAATGAAATTTGTCTTCAAGTTGTTGGCGGTAGTCAAGGGACCTCTCTTCTATAACAAACCCTTGCATTATAAGGATATATGGCTTATTTTTCTTTTATTCTTCCCTCCATTCGCTTTATTAGTGCTTTCTTTCCTATTTATGTTTACCTTACAACCACATTTTTACATCTACCATCTCAAGAAAGCACTACCCACCCAAGAAAATATATCTGCCTGTAACCAGTGGTGTACTCAAGGACAAGTGGTAATTACCCCACAAAGTGAAGTTACATTTGATTATGAGAATGGTCAGATTATATACAAAAATGTGCGATTTACATTTTTCGTAGCATTCCCTAAGGAGTGAAGCTTACTAGGCAAGATGAGGAGTGGGGTAGTTTGTCATTGCTTTCCTCGCCGAGACAGAATGCTATTAGCGGAACAAGTCCACGTAAGTGAAGCACAATGACTCTACGAGTAAAATTTTTCGTAGCATTTTGAGTGAGCTATACAAAACAAAATGAGGAGTGAGGTATATAAGTAAAAGGGTAAAGGTTTGCCATTGCTTTCCTCACTGAATACTGTAAGCGGAACAAGTCCAAGAGTCCACTATTTGCAAATATTTCTTTTGTTTATAATGCACAGAAAATGTTACATTTATTAATTATATCACTTGTTGCATATATAGTTATTATAATTGCTTTTGTATTGTATTGAATTTTTGTAATCTTCAATTTGATAAATTGAAGTAATTGTATGTAACTACTGGTAATTCGGCACCTTCTGACGAGCCAACTTTGGTTCAGAATGACATTAACGGCGTCTTATCCTTTTTTAACTTTATTTCATCTTCTTACCATGTTAAATAAACATTGCTTAAATGTCAAAGAAACGGCATCGCCTGCTTTAATTCCACTCTTAGATTCAAAGGTAAATTTTTTCCCTTTTCGAGGTAATAAAACCTTCCTCTATCATGATGATCCCTCCAATTCAAGGGGCCTTTACCCTAGTAAATGTCCGCATTAAGATAAGAGCGGATGATCCCTGCATAATCTCCAACCCCTCCTCTCCAAAGATGCAATCTTCCGCACTTCCCAATTCACAGCTTTCCTCCCTTTCGCTACTCTTCCCAATTCTTTTGCAGACTCCTCTGAGATATAATTCTGAGGCAGATACGTGAAGAGGGACCGCCTTATCTCGATGACTTCCACTTCACCACTCTCTTCCCAATCTTTTTTGGATAATCATCCACTTTCCTTTATTCCAAATTTACTTCAGTCCTCCCTCGTCTAATGGACCCATTCTCAGGCCGACTCTTTCATTCCACGCGCGTAATTCACCCTCAATACCTTCCATTTAACCACGCCCTCGTCTATTCACCGACCTGCCATCTGCCGATAACATTGAGATATTCTCTTCGATAACTTCTCCACTCTTCCCCAATAAAACCCCTCCGCTGAGGCTATTTGCTCCGCTTAACTTTGGAGGAAAAAAGGTTCTGTCGATAGCCCTAGAGTGGAAAACCTTAAACTCTTCCTGTGAATATTTATTTTAATACATATTAAATGGAGTGTACAGGTTCCTTTGAACCGGAGAGCCTTGAGAAATCAATCTCCGAGGAACAGACGAGTATCATAAGAAAGGATATCCAATGCATATTTTAACTCTCGTCTTCGATTGTAGATTCTAATCAGGCAAATATTGATTACGAGGAAAAGGGTAAAGGTAACTTTGCACGAAAGAAACTTGGAACACTTGGAAAAATTGGATATGAAATTGGTTGATAATCAATTGGAGGTTTAAAAACACTCCGTTAGCCGTGTGTCGGCAGGCGGAACTGACGTTCAGAGACAAACGGGAAACGGGACTTACCCTATGCGCATTTCGGAAACAATGTCTCCATTCTCAAGGATTCCACAATTGAAATTATTTCCAATTCCCTACGCGCATTTCGGAAGCAATGTATCCATTCTCAAGGATTCCACAATTGAAATTATTTCCAATTCCGTATGCGCATTTCGGAAATAATGTCTCCATTTTCAAGGGTTCCACATTGGGAAATGGGCAACATCTTTCGTGTAGGTGTGGGGAGGATTAGTGGGTGGGGTATTTCTCTAATGACGTCTGGAGTGAGTGTAAGGGTTCTTTTCTTCTTTTCAGAGGGCGGTCAAGGAATGAATGCTGAGGGGAATTCGTTACCGAGTCCATATCGTTATTCATTATCCGGCTTCTGTTTTGGTGTATGAAAATGCTTTCATAACCATTCTATTTGGAGCCTTATCTTAATCGTACCATATAGTCGGGCGAGACCACTTCGCCCTTTACTGCAAAGTCTCCCAAAAGGCATAAGAGAATGTTCTGGCTCGACAGAGTAATTGGTTAAACCAACCGCCCTTGAAAAAAGAAAATTTATTGCTCGAGTCCATGTCCTGTGAGACATACTTATGTCCGTTTTTTCCTTTGAAATATAGATCAAATATACCGACATTTCTTCATAATTCATCACTTTCAAACTCCGTTGTCTTGACGACAAAGGGCGTTGTTGAATTTTAATTTCTCACCGTTTCCACAGGATTACAAGGGAACATTCTTCCTTTAAGGAAAAAACATGAACATAATGCATCGCAAAAACATCTCAATCGTCCCTATACTCTTCTACTTTACTATTCTAATCTTCCCCGATATATTCCATTCTCTTACGATGTTTCTATTCTGTTTTCTGTTTACATAGGAACTGTCTACTGTTTTTGCATGTCTCTGTATTTAGATTTAACATTATTTTTGATATTATTTACATTTCGAGCTATTTCGATGGTTCTGCAACCTAGCTCTGAAGAATGGAATCTTTTTCATTTGTCTTTAGGTACAGGATAAGGAAAGATGTATCTTTCAATCACTTTTATCTCAGTTACGTTCATGGCTGTGAAGATATGAAAGCTACTGAGGTATGAGTCTTGCTGAATAATTACATTGATTGAGGTCTCTCCTTTTTTAATGCAATTAAAAGTGTTATTCGTAGAGATATTGTGTTTCACTAACGTGGGCTTGTTCTGCTTATAGCGTTCTGTCTCGGCGAGGAAAGCAATGGCAAAGTACCACACTCCTCATTTCGCCTAGTAAGCTTTCTTTTTCTTGAATTATACGAAAAGTGTTACTTGTAGAGTCATTGTGCTTAACTTAAGTGGACTTGTTCCGCTTATACCATTCTGGCTCTGTTAGAAAAGCAAAGGCAAACTACCTCAATCCTCTTTTTCCTAGTCTCCTCAGCCTCATCTCCAAAGCTTTTCGTTACTTATGGTGGTGGGGATGAGGTTAAAACCAGCCTTCGGGCAATACTGACTGTACTGACAGACTTTCCCAACAGTTTCCATTCTACTTCAAACCTGATATTAATTCAAATAAGCGATTTATCGATTCGAAATTCAACTCTTGAGACAATGTTTCAATCGGAAGAAGAAATACGAACACAATCTTTGGATGCGCTGTCTCCAGAGAGTGTATTTCAGATATCCCAGCATCTCGATTAGTCTCTCAAGGATCTCCCTCTTTCCTCGCCCTCAGGATTCGACCGCAGGCTCGGGTTTCAATCCAGAGGGACTTGGTCCGCGAACGAGGAATCTCCCACCGCATCCTCTCTTACGAAGACACGCGACGCCGAGCAGACATGGACCAGAATGTAAGCGGACTGAGCTAATGGACGGGAGAAATCGTATGCGGTGGAAACATTAACAAGGGAACATGGTTCGCTATGACTTGTCACACTCCATCATAAGTTTATTTGTTTAATAACCAGCAAAAGTGCGAGTTGATTCCCAAAAGGCGAAACAGTAAGTAGTGTAATGGTCTTAGAAGTTTAGAAACATTACGTAAGCCGTGTATCGGCAGATGGAATTTATACTTGGAAAACAAAACGGGAAGCTCCGGATTAACGAGTTCTGGGAAAATCCCCATCTGCATTTCGGAAACAATGTCTTCATTCTCAAGGGTTTCACAACTGAAATGATTTTCAATTCCCTTTGCGCATTTCGTAAACAAAGCTTCCATTTTCAAGGGGTACACAATACGAAATGGTGTCCATTGTTGTGGAGACCTTCAAAATGGAGGAATTTTTTCCGAAATGCGCATAGGCATTGGAAATTATTTCCGTTGTGGAAGCTTTAAGAACGGAGACATTGATTACGAAATTCGCATAAGGAATTGAAAATAATTTCAGTTGTGAAACCCTTGAGAATGGAGACATTGTTCCTGAAATGCGCACGGGGATTTTCCCAGAACTCGTTAATCCGAAGATTTTCCCTTTTCTCTTTGAACGCGAGTTCCGTCTGCCCACATACGACTTAGATCGTGTTTTTAAATCTCTAACGCATTAAAAGCCGTGTTCCAATTTCTTAATAGAATTGCAAATGATCGAATTATCGAGCTATTACTTATTGTAAAATGTTCCGTTAATCAAGGAATTCAGGATCTTTAACAATACTTATCGTTAGATCATCTTTCTGTCTCTGTCGAGTATTCTGGACTTTCTCTCTTTTGTCAAGATTCATTTCTCTAAGGGAGGGTTTCCAACGTAACCTTACGACAATGGTAAACAGTAAACAAAAAAATACATCCACTTCGACAGCGGCATTTGTCGTCATGACGACGAGTCTTGAAATAAAAGAATTTTGTTTAAATTTCTGTTTTTTCCTTTAAATTTTGCACGAGTTGAACACAAAATATGTAACTGAAGATTAAAAATAGATACGTTATCTTAGATTACTCGTCTTGGCTCTTTTCGACGATCATTTTCCAATCCACGACTAGTAGAAGCATGAAAAGTATCTCATTATACATTTCCCTCAGAACATCCACCCATTATTCCTCTCAGACTCGAATGCCAAGCAACTTTTCTCTCGATTCGCAACTTCACAGTCTGTCCATTTGCATATTTGGGTTCGGCTTACGCTTGATTCGTTCTCCTGCGAAGACAGCGCCGCCACGCGGATTTTTCGGGAAACTCGACCGCAAAACGGAAGCGTTTCGCACGAAAAAGGGGCAAAATTCGTATCATTTTTTCGCTTTTCGTGTTCCTTTTCGTAGAATCTGAAATTCCGATATCTCGTGCGGCAGCCACGGGTCAGTGGCCGCGAATGGAACACCAAGAAGCTAGTGCGACCTCTAAGAAGTCCCGAGTCTTTTGATCGAGGATTTTATCGATTGGCGATGCGTCTGCGACTATTTTTGGGGCGATTTCGAGGGCAAACACACACGATAAAGAACGGCGGCTGTCACGAATCAAACAAGTCACGCGACGTGACACGTAGCGCAAGGTGTAAAATATTAAAACATTCAGGACTTCCTTGTATCTATCATTTGGGCAATTAATGAATATTTACTTACAAAATAAATATGTTGCTCTGGCAACGAGGCAGTGAAACATTAATGGAGTAGGGAGTTGGTAGTGAAGGCTTTAGGAATATCGTGGAAAAGCATGAGGTAGGTTTGATAGTTATATCTCCGAATTGTTGGCATTTTTCTCATGGGAGGGGGGTTTGAACCCCCAAAATCAACCCCTCGCCTACCCCTAGGATAGCGTTTTATGAGCTAAGAATTCCACCTTAAGAAAACAATCACATTGGCAATGGATGTCGACTTTACTATCCATCGTAATTCAATATTAGGGAATTATTTCATTGACCTGATCACGAATAAATAATTTATATGGTAACCTTGACTACCGTACTTAACAAATTATCGAATTAGCCAAACGCAACATAGCTTTGGCTACTGAATTGCCTCATTTTCGTATTTTTGAGACTTTCTTTGTAGAAGGATAAGTATCTTCCATAAATTTTATACCATTTCGTCCAAAACTATCATTTTATTCTATCTAAATCAGTCAAGAGTTGGTAAGATCCTACAGGGCTGACATCTCCTCAAAGCAACTACTTCCAAATAAAATCACTTAACCGCTAACGGAAGCTAAGCAAACATAGGAAAATATATACGTTGCCCGTGTCAAGAAGTTCTTTTGTGAGGTGAAAAGACTCGACCAGAGTACGAAAAGTATCAGTCGAGCATCGAGTGCCTTTCTTTAATCCAACCGTTTCTGTTACATTCCTCGAATCAATTCCCAAAGAATTCCTTTTTTTTTTTAGACGAAGCGGCGAAGAAAACCTGTAGAGAGAGGCAAAGCAGAAACCATGGAATCGTTTTTGTTTAATTTTCTGGGTCGCGTTTCCATGGGAACTGAATAACGAAGCCGGTTCCATTTTACGACGGAAAAAAAATATAAACGTTCCGTAGATTTGAGAGAAAAGAAAGCAAGTGACATTTTCGCGTCCTCTAGATTGAAAGAGATGGAAAATATTCCTCGAAAACTGACGGAGAAGTCAAAACTTACTCTGACAATGTGAATGAAGATCATGTCATCTTTGCGTATATGAAATAGTGTACAAATTCACGATTGTACGTTCGCTTGAATATACTTTTACGTTCCATGGATTGAGTGTCATTCCAGATATCGTGCCCAACTGAATTGAATCTTTTGATAATGGATTTACCTTTCGTTTAATTTTGGCTTGTTCATGGATGTGATAATGCGAAAGTTAATGAGGTATGAGAGTTTCAGAATATTCGCATTCAGCCTCGCAACTCCTTATTGGAACGCTCAAGAAAGAGATATTCATCCTGGTCTTTCACTTAGGTTGATTTTTCCTTCATTTAGTAAGCATCCTGGCTCACTCAGGGAAATAAAATACCTCACTCCTCATCTAGCCTGCCAAGCCTCATTCCCTCTCCAAAGCTTACGTGGCCACTGTATGAAGGAAATGGTACCCAAACAGTCTTCCAGCTGATGAATTTACCAATAGAAACTTTTAATGTGTTCCTGATATACAAAATACGAATTTCTTACATTTTTAATTTCCGTAAAATTATCAACCCCACCTGCCGGGATAAAGCGGGATGATTGCTGGGAATATGCGTAGAGGTGGACGAGAAGATTCTATGCTTCCTGAAAAATCAACCTTTATAATTACTCCCCGCATTTTGTTATATTCCTGTTTATAATTTTATATGCCTTCCACTTCGCCAAATATTTCAAAACAATCGGGACCTGTACACTTTGAAAACAAATTTCTGAAGTTCGGTGTTTTATAAACGACTACGATGAAAATTTGTCAATCCACATATGTTTATGTGGATTGACATTATTATTAATATTCTTTAAATTCGTACTTGTATTGCTTTATTTTATATTTTTACTAGTAAACGCCCCCGTCAAACATGACGGAACTTAATTTANTGTTTGTTTATGTATTTGTTTATGTATTTATTTGGGTGTTTGTTTGTTTATTTATTTGTTTATGTATTTATTTGGGTGTTTGTTTGTTTGTTTATTTATGTATTTATTTGTTTGTTTGTTTGTTTATTTATTTGTTTATGTATTTATTTATTTGGGTGTTTATATATTTATTTGGGTGGTTGTTGATTTGTTTATTTATTTAGTGTTACCTAGCAATTTCGTTTGTGAACAAGGTGGCAACGGCGGACCAGTGCCATGAGTAACTAAACGTAATTAGAATAAATTATATGAGCCGCGCGTATGAAAATAATAGGATAGGGATTTTCTCAGGTACTCAGGAAGGGAGCAAATGAATGTTCTGAGACAACAGTCGCAAATGTTAAATTGTCCAGCGTGTAAAATCGTAACGTATTGATATGAAGTTACATTAAATGACTTGCTATGTTGCTATGTAAGTATTATGAATTTTTCCATTGCAACACAAGTTCAATACTTCCATAAAATGAATTATAGAAAATGTCTTTAAATGAGAAATGGATGAATTGTGTAAAAAGATCTTAACATTTTAGGTAAAACTTTATTTTACCCGTAAAAAATAATATCTAAACGTAAAATGTGGTCCTTGTTTTTGTAACGCCATAATATTTGCATATTAGTCTATGCTTGTAAGCTTATATATGCTCTAGTTGTCACTATGTGTGTCGCTAGTCTCACTATATGCTACGTAACTATGTAAATATTATGTTTCCCATAGCAACGCCATTTCAATTGTTTAATAATAATATTTATTCTACTGTTTTCAAGTCATGAAAGCCTACTTTGCGTAAATTTCTTATAAACACTATAAGAACTGATTATCCCCGTGCTCTTATTTGGGATAATTCATGAAATCAACATTCAACAATGGCCTTAGTCGTCAAAAGGATGGGGTTGTTTATTTCCCAAAAATTTTAGGAAATGTCCGCGTGTTTTATCAAAATCCTCAAAAGTTCGGATCTATATCAATATTTCACGACTAAAATAAGAATCTATGATCATTTTCCTTTCTTGAGACACTTCTCTTGATTTCGTAGGACCATTGTTTCTAATTTAATTTTGTAAAAGAAACAATCTCAGCAAGTCATGAAAACGTAATTTACGGAAACTTATGGAAACATATTATGGGCTCCTGGGTTCGAACCCGGGCCTTTACAGAGATGAGAATAGTTTTCCTGGGGGGCTTCAGCGTCGTAGAAACACAATACAGTTTGTTTCAGATCTCTAAGTCAAGCCGTTTCTGAGATAAATAGGGGGAAGGACAGACGGACGGTCGGACAGACATTTGCTTTTTATATGTATTATTATTACTATTTATTTGAATTGCTTACTTATGGTAATAATCCTTTCGAATCTATAACATCTATGGAGTGTAGCAAATTACCAACTGTGTAATCAGTTTAAATTCCATGAATAACATTAGGGAAAGGTGTATAGCATAGCACGGAACAATCCCTGAGGCCGAAACCCAAGGAATAACAGGGTTAAAGTGGAAATTATAGATTGGCTTATGAACGAATGAACCTTATTGTAAACAATCCTACGAGTCGTATCGTTGAATTACTGTTCATATTTGTCTCAAAACTGTGTATATATGTTTACACATGTTATGTCACATTCAGTCGCAAGAGAATATTTTTGTATTTTTTTGGTGTTCTACGTTAAATTAACTGCGAAAATATATATTTTATCTGATATATGCATTTGTAATAGAGCGCAAGGAGGGAACCTGCTGACATGCATTTCGCTAATTATCTCATCTCTTTACGAGTAATCTATTTTAGTGTTATTTTCATATTATTTTTATTTAAAAGCTATAATTGTGAATGTAATGGTGGTTATAAAAAATATTAATATTAATATTGTTATTATTATTGCTGTTATTGTTATTTCCGTTGTTGGTATTGTTGTTTATGCTATTATTATTATCATCATCATCATTATTATTACCATTATATATTCTGTAATGGAAACAGGATGGCCCTATTTCTTTAATTATAATTATTTACAAACACACACGACCATTCCGTAAACGAAGAAATCCAACTAGCCGTGACTCGGGACACTGAGGTTGGAGAACTAATACGATAACTACTCTGCCATCACGGTTGGTTTCAACTCACAACACCTCCACACATCAATCTCCATGACCGGACATTCCTAACCTAACTGGGCATTTCAGGACATTCCCAAATCAATTCACATATAACTGGATATTCGTAAATTAACTGGACATAACAGGATGTTCATAAATAAATTCACTACCGTTAATCCCTAGTCCACACTACATAATCTCTTCATGGAATCCGAGATGTGATTCTCTGTAACACTCTGGGGTGTTTATATATCCCTCAGCATCCGTTTCGCCGCACCTTGGAATACTAAAATCCCCTTGTTTTTCCCAAAGGAGGAGCGCAAGTGCCCTTGAGTTCCGAAATCTCGAAAATGGGTCGACACCTTTCTCTCCCACTTCCAGATCACGCCGACTTTGCTTGCGAAAGGGTCATCGCACCACTTTCTCGATCACTTTTCAATTAAAAGACGAACACTTAGTCGCAGAGCAAGTCTCTTAACAACCAAAACAACTCAATCCTACGGTCAACATTGAGTGCAGCGTTGCCATGACGAAAAACAATCCATTGCCTATCCAATTGCACGTAACATATCGCTTACACAAGTCACTAACAGCTGTAAGTTATCGGAAACAGAAGAATGTCTTCTCTGCGTAGATTATACGCTGCTTTTCATGTATCTTATGAGCCTTGGGTTCGACCCTAGACGAGACAAAACTTTTCTATAAGAGATTCGTATATTTTTATCTCTTGCAGGATTTAATTTTTCCTATATTAAACAATATGGAATCATAAAAGAAGGCAATTATAGAACCATGACATATGGATAGCTTAAAAATATTTCTATTCTCATCCTAGATTATAAATTTCTCTTTCAAAACGCGCAAAATTGATAAAAATCTTTCGAAATTTCATCAAAATGGACAACTTTCGAAAACCGTTGTCTTGCCGACAAACAAAGGAAGGGAAACTACTTGAATCCGCCTTTCTAGATGATCAATGATGTATTTATCATCATTATCATAATAAAAAGTATCACTTTGAGGTAAAATTGGCATTTGCAAGATTTATATCGCAAAAATAAAGATTAAAACCATCAGCTTTTGATTCCCGATCATTAAATACATATTTCTTCTGCAAGTTACGGTTTTATTTATTTATTTGTTTATGTATTTGTTTATTTATTTGTTCGTGTATTTATTTATTTGTTTGGGTGTTTGTTTGTTTGTTTATTTATTTGTTTATTTATTTGTTTGGGTGTTTGTTTGTTTGTTTATGTATTTGTTTATGTATTTATTTGGGTGTTTGTTTGTTTATTTATTTGTTTATGTATTTATTTGGGTGTTTGTTTGTTTGTTTATTTATGTATTTATTTGTTTGTTTGTTTGTTTATTTATTTGTTTATGTATTTATTTATTTGGGTGTTTATATATTTATTTGGGTGGTTGTTGATTTGTTTATTTATTTAGTGTTACCTAGCAATTTCGTTTGTGAACAAGGTGGCAACGGCGGACCAGTGCCATGAGTAACTAAACGTAATTAGAATAAATTATATGAGCCGCGCGTATGAAAATAATAGGATAGGGATTTTCTCAGGTACTCAGGAAGGGAGCAAATGAATGTTCTGAGACAACAGTCGCAAATGTTAAATTGTCCAGCGTGTAAAATCGTAACGTATTGATATGAAGTTACATTAAATGACTTGCTATGTTGCTATGTAAGTATTATGAATTTTTCCATTGCAACACAAGTTCAATACTTCCATAAAATGAATTATAGAAAATGTCTTTAAATGAGAAATGGATGAATTGTGTAAAAAGATCTTAACATTTTAGGTAAAACTTTATTTTACCCGTAAAAAATAATATCTAAACGTAAAATGTGGTCCTTGTTTTTGTAACGCCATAATATTTGCATATTAGTCTATGCTTGTAAGCTTATATATGCTCTAGTTGTCACTATGTGTGTCGCTAGTCTCACTATATGCTACGTAACTATGTAAATATTATGTTTCCCATAGCAACGCCATTTCAATACTTTCATAATATATAAAAAAAAGAAAGTCTCTTTACGTGATAAATGGATGAATTATGTAAAAAGATTAACATACATTTGGTAATGACCGGTTGATAAAAAATGAATATCTAAATATCGAACGAGGTCCCTGGTTACATAACGCCGGATTCTCCAGGTGATCGACGGCTCCCTCATCACCCATCTGAGCTGCTGAGTGCCCTTCTTCACCTTCATCTGGTCATTAGAAAGGGTAAACCATGACCTCGCTCAATTGGTTTCTCTCCTGCCATCGCTTTGTTCCGATTTTGCCGAGAATAAATCTGGAAATACCGCCGTTTGGCATTGGAAGATGCACTCTTCCCTATAATTTGCTACTCCGTCACTCTCACCTGTCATAACGAACGAATGTTTCTAATCGACTGGAGTGATTTCCGTTTTCTGGTTGTCCAAATTGTGAGTGGACTCGGATATTCCAAGATTCTTTGAACGTTATTTGCGCTCCGTCCACCTTCTATGCCACGTATTGTTTCTTCAAGAGGTAGGCATTAAACTGCGTTGCATATACACGAAGCGGAAACCAAATGAAAAGCTATTCTCATCTCATGGAAGGCCAAGGTTCGAACTCAGGGACCAAATAATATGTCCACAAGATGATAAGAGATTTTCCATTTTCTTAATGTTGTGCATCCACAGATTTTGTTTTTTTTTAATTTCCAACGTCTGTACTACTGAAGTCCCTCATACAATCGCATTTGCAAAAAAAAGACAAGTGTATTGTGTCCGTAAATGTGAGCCTGAGTAAGTGGTGCCTTTAGATACAGTTTTGCATAAATTTCGCAGTAACGATGTAACCTGATATCGCAAATACATTTAGCAAAGGTACACATTTTACAAAAGTCTATTTTTCCCAATAACCCTACGTAGAGAATTATTTACAGGCTTTCTGTAAGGAGTTTTCTATTTTTTCCATTTTTACATTCCCGACTGTTTCTAACCCAAGCACTCTCTTATGAGTCACTCTTAGTTGACCTCATAATGTAAAGAATTTTGTACGAATTTATTTAATGAACAATACCGAATAATAAGCTAATAAGTACACTAATAATTCTTAGACGGGCGATGAAAAAGTTGCACTATTCTGACGCTTGGCCCTTCTGCTACGATCGAGGCGAAATAATCGAGATTGATTATTTGAGAACGAATTTACTGCGACAGTTATATGTGATGGTTTATATTTTATTCATTGTTTTTAGTACATTTCTTTTACTCATGTTTGAAGTAATGTTGAGATTTTTTTACGTAGATTTGAGTTAATTTTAGTAAATTATTTTAATTATTAATTGGTAGCTAATTAATAGTTAGTTAGCTAATAATATTAGTAGTTATGCCATGTAATATCTCCAGAGGTTAGGTGGAAAAGTGGAACTTTTGGCCTAACCTCGCCGAAAGAAATAATAATAATAATTCATAAAGGTCGTAAACAAAGGAGGAATGGCTTGTTTCCTGCAGATAGAAACCTTTTCGTCCGGATTGCTTAAAAAAAACGCCATGCAGTTACAGTTTAAAGGCACTTGTACGAGTAATTGAGAAAAATTATTCAGGATCTGATCATCCTTCGTCCGTATTAAATCTCGAAGATTAACTACTTCTCCATGACAACGGTCGACCCCACACGTAAGCTGCTTCGCAACAGATGTTTCGCCAAAGTGTAGCAGGATTCTTTCCGAATGGCACGCCTTGAATCTTGAGAATTTGGATTCTTTTTAATATCGAAAATAAAATTGAGAGTACGAAAAGCATGAAGAGATATTTAGGTTTTATGTAATGCGAGACAGTGTGTATATAAATCCTGTCGGAAAAGTGTTACATTAGGAGTACACAAAAGAGAGTCTTATTGAATTAAATTCGATCGCAAGTCAATCTCAATTCACGCAAGAAAATGAGCAAATTGATGGAGGAAACCGATCGCGTGAGGTCACGAAAATCACTTTCTAAACATCGACGGATACGTATTTTAAGCTGTCACGTGGTCCTGTTTGGGTGAATATTCATAACTTTAACGAGGTTGCTATGGCCACAAATGGCAATTTAGGGATTTAGTCGATATTTCTGGATATATTTTCCTTCTTCAGTCGATTTTGTCCTTTATCTTGCTTTCCTTCTCATGTTTTATGTCAATTAGACCTGGTATTGTAATGTATACTTAAAATTAGAATCGCCATTGAAGAAAAAATTTGGCAAAATAAGAAAAAAAAAGGTATCCAGAAATATCGACTAAATCACTAAATTGCCATCTGTTGCCATAGCAACCTCGTTAACGGTATAAACATTAACCCAAACTGGACCACGTGACACCTTGAAACACCCGTCAATCGTTAGAAAGTGATATCCGTGACCTCACTCTCACTGGACATCGATTCCCTTTTATTCCTGCGTGAATCGTGATGATAGCGGTTCCTTTTTCCCGTCGCGCAATTTTTCAAACGCCTCCCTCGGCGCATTCGTGACTCAAGCAGTGCATCGAAAAGAAATTGGGAGAACGCAACGTTCGTTTCGCCACAGCCGTTCACTTTCGCCGAAACCCTGACGTCACCGACCACTCGACCTGTCCTAATGTAGATCCGACAGCCTCTTTGGTCCACTTTCCCCGACGGAGACATTTTTCGGCCCACGACACATTCCACCGCTCTGCCCATTTCATCCAAACGGACATTTGACGAATGTCTTCAAAGGTGGCGCCATCGGTTTTTTTAAAACCCATTTTGGCTCTTGGTGGGGGGTTTTAATCACCCCCCCACTGGCTACTGTTTTTAAAGTTGTTATCGCTACTTACTAAACAACTAAATGACAACTTTTCCGTCAAAATATAAGCAAATCCCATCAAATCTACCGAAGAAAAAATCTATTTGGCACTGCTGTGAGGCTAAAGTAGTGGTTACCATGGTACCACTTGTACGTCGAATGTATATGCAATGTAAATGTTTACTGTATTTAGAAGTATACAATTAAAACTGCCCGCTGAAGAGATGCTCCACCTACTTTTACTTACTGGCTTACTTTTCTGAGCCTTCTGCTGTTATATTCAACTTAGGTTCATAAATCGTGAATATATTTAATGAAGAGTGCTTACGGATTAAAGTACCCCACAAAATAAGATTAATGTTTGTCAAATGCAAGAGTTTGACAAGTCTTCGGAAAGGACCAATCCTATCCCTTAAACCTCTGGCACATCAATCTTCCTTACGCCATTCTCTAGCCATTGGAGATTTGTTCCTTTAAACAGGGACGTGGTGCTCCTTTTCTGTGGGATAGGCGAGCATAAGAACTGTCAATTTCAATAGTTTATTGGACGTCATTAAGTTGACTAAATGGTGAATAAATAATCCAATTTATGCGATTGTAAATCTCGAATGTTTCTTTGAAGAAAAAACTTTGATGTATATTCTCTCGGTGACCATAAAAAATTTTTACGACTTAAAAAAGTGAGAGAGCTTTCCATACACATTTACGTGGCGTGTTTTCTATTCTATTTTTTATCCAGTCATCGGCAAGGGCTATCGATAAAAAGACTGGTATGTCGCAGTTATGAAAACCATCCCATCTTCACCTATCGAGCTTTATTGTAATTCAATAGAGAGATATCGCTCCATGTAACATCCAAACCTTGTAGGAATGCATCGAGCCTCTCTAAAAAATTGCGATGGTTAACAGATGAAGTGAATCTCTTTCTATTGGATTCTGCCATCAGTGGGTCCAACATTGCAGATAATTCGTAATTAAATCATTAATAGCATTTTCGTTAATATTACACTTACTTCATTACCTCATTCTTAATTTACCTTTACGGAGGTAACTCCTCCACTCATAGACTATAATAACCTTATTTTTTCTACTTTAACACATACCACCATCACCTGCCTGCCAAAATTAAACATTAAGTTTCTTCCTTTACAGTTACTTCCCTGCATAATCTTTGCAAAACTGTTTCCATGGAGACTATTGCGTCTTAGTGATCGCTCGGTTAAACTTACTCTCCTTTCTTCAATCTTTCCCAAAGGCTGTTCTTTGAAGTACTTCTCCGTTAGTTACTTTACGAGACAATTTTGTTTCCACCATCCTTATGTAGCACCAATTGCTCTTTTCTCATCTGCTGCTGTTACAATGGTCCTGCAACCATGTCCTAATGAATGAAATATGTTTCATTTGTCTTTTGGTATGAGGTAGAGAAAAATGTATCTTTTCTATACTTTTGTCTCAGTCTCGTTCGTGGATTTGATGTTACGAAAGCTACTGAGGTATGAGTGATGCTGAAAATGGCATTAATTAAGGTCTCTCATTTTAGAATAGTACGAAAAGTGTTACTTGCAGAGTCATTGACTTGTTCCGCTTATAGCATTCAGTCTCAGTGTGGAAAGCAATGACAAATTACCTCACTCCTCATCTTGCCTAGTAAGCCTCACTCCTTATGAAATGCTATGAAAAGTGTTACCCATAGAGTCATTGTGCTTCACTTACGCGGGCTTGTTCCGCTTATAGCACTGTCGACTTTCTCACTGAAAAATCAACGGCAAACTACCTCGCTCCTCATTTTGCCTAGAAGCATCAACCCCCTCACCAAAGCTTTTCGTAGCTTATGGTGGGAGATGAAATTCAAAACCAACCGTCGCGTCGGGCTGAAGACTGTACAGACAGACAGCTTCAACAACCCGTGTTTCATAGCAACGCATCATTGTTTGTTGTAATATTTTCTCCTCTGCCGCTGTTACAATCCGTGTTTCATAGCAACACATCTTATTTTTTTGTTATAAGTCACCCTTTCCCTTTACCTAAGCTTACATATAATGGTTTATAATACTACCAACAAAAATGTACGTTCCTTTCGGTTTCGTCAACTCCTCTCGATCACCGATCGCCGATCGCTTCAATTCTCCCCCAATGAAATATCCCATGGAACGGTTGGCGATGTCTGTTGGACAATGGCAGTGAAAGTGAAAGTGGAGGAATTCCAATAACCTGCTCCGTCGGAGAGCGAGTATTTCCTTGGGTCGTGGAGGGGCAAACATCACCTTATCGCTGAGATTAAAAGGCCCCTCTGATAATTTCCATCAGTAGGTCAAGTGAAAAAGGACCTTGAACTACTTCTTGCAGGGGGATGCCTTTCCAAATCATAAATACAGTCAAACACGATTATGTGCCACCTCTCTTTCACACGCACCGGATCCTCGCGTGATTTTTCCCGAATTGAGAATTCGAGCCGTGTCACATACGAGGGTGTTTGTGAAAGGGATTAAATCTCCAATTTCAATCTCCCGCCAAAATCCGTGATAATTACTTATGCTGCATTTGGCATATGTTCATGCTTACATGAATTGCATGGGTTAGATGGACAATAAGACTTTTTGTCTCAATATCGCCTAAATAAAAACGATATCATTATTATTATTAATTATTCCTAATAATTGTAACTGCTCATCTATTATTATAGTTAAGTACACATTGTTAGCAATAATAATAAAGTAACAATGGAAATTAAAGACTGTTAACATCGTTACCATGGTTATATTCACAACATGTGTAGTACCAAAAGTAGTGGCAGCCGACTTGGAAAAATTAAACGTTGGAGTTAACTTCTGGTTTTCGTCTATAAGTTGTTGTTTTGTCCCTCCCCTCACTTGATGATGGCATGACCAATTCCGAAACCGGCAGTGTGTTTTTAATTTTCGATTTCGTTGAAACCTGTACAGGTATTTCATTAAATATGGTTAACCGGTTCCACCAAGTCACTGCAGACCAAGTTGATTTTACCTGCCACTTAATTAGATCGTGTTTAAAGAAAGACAAGTGATAATTATAATTGTATGGAACTTGACAGCGGTCCGTTCCCATAACGCCGTCACTTAGTGGCGAGAACGAAACAAAATAATAATAACAACAACAATAATAATATAATTAAGTTATAGATTATAATTATTTATAATATGTAGTACACCCAAACCCCTTTTTGGCTACGCATCTGATACGTACTGTCACATGAGATCACAATTACATTTCGCGAGGTATTGATATTTACAGACATTTTTTATTTACATAAGATGTAGAAAGAAGATCTTCTGCTTGGTCGTCAATTTAAAGGCGATGATATTCTTGAGCTGTGCGAACAAAAGGAACGCAAAGGAAGGTCAATCCAAAAGAGTCTTGGATGAAGAATTGTGTTGAAGAAAAGGTTGATGAATTCAAGAGGTTAGAGGAAAACCGAAGCAGTAAGGCCAAGAACGCCCGCCCAAGAGGAGGGGAAACGGGGGGAAAATAAAGAAATTTTGGGTGGAGAAAATGGACTTAGATCTGTTTTCAAACAATGGAAGAAGAAATGTATTCATTTTAATTAGAGGTATTAGAGATGATTCGACAATAAATCAAACCTTCGAATCTATACTTGATTACTTTTGGAATGAACAGGAAACCATAACCTAGCTTTACTAAACAAATTTGAGAATATCTGAATACTATTTGAGCTACTAGTTCGACTTACAGAGTCATTGTCGGGCTAAAAGAGGAGAAAACACAGCTTAAAACAGGTAGCAAACAACAATGGGGAGGAAAGTTAGGGCTAATTGTTGTAGGGGAAAAGAGGGGGACTCTCTGACAACAATGGAGACTGAATAATAAACAAGTCATCGTTTGTTAATTATTATTACATTGTGTATATTGGGTGACAGGGGTTTCTATATGCTCCAGCGAAGTAAGGATAATTTGTTTACGTTGGCAACGTAACATTTCGAGGAAGAAACCAGAGTGATAATCTTGTTCTTGTAAGAATTGAGAGAAATGTGATGTACGCGACCCATGAAAACAATTTTCGCGTTCGTGTTTTCTGGTTTGAAGGTGTCTACTCGTCTGTCCTATGTAAATAACCCGAAAGTGTTGCATTTAAGTATCTAAGCCCCAGATTTCGAATTAATGATAAACTTGTTTACATTCGTGAAGGAGTAATTTCCCTAGATTTTGTGTGGAGTAAAAGACAGGTTTGATGTCGTATGATTGAGTGATTTGGGATAAGAAGGGCACAACGCTTGTTTGTCCTATTTTTTTTTTAGTTTTCCATCGTTTCTTTCGTTTCCCAATATCCATGTTCAATCATATCTTTGGAGAGGTACCAATGCGTTCTGTCTTTAACAGCATTAACTCTCTTCGTATCCATCCTATTTATTTGAAAACGACTAAAACGGACAAGTCCGGTGTGGTGTGTGATTTGAGTGAGTGGTATTATAATACGATATACAGCACGAAAGCTAACGGCCTCGGTTATTCACAATGCTCCTTCAAACTTTCCTATCCATACGTACATATTAAAGTACATCGATATATCTCATCATTGATCCCCTTTTTTATCTCATTACGTACACAATACTATGCAATAAAGTTGGTGCGAACACATTTCTATCATATCCAGCCATTGATGATTGCGTTGATGATTTCTCGCCTCTGATTATTTTCCACTTACACACATCGATGTGTCTGTCCTACATACGTATATCTACACAAATTATGAAATGTTAATTATAGCATCTATGGCTTTTGTTTAGTAGATAGATTATTTAAATAAGTGAACATCACAGTTTAGTGATGTCACAATCTACTCCGAAAGTGAGGTTCCATAATTTTGAAGCAATTTTTAACTTAGCACATCTCACAAGAGGCTTATAACAATTTTCTTAACCTGTTCAGAGCAAGGTTTCCTACAGTGTGTCTTCCGCAACTCGTGCAATTGACACAAATAAACTTTCTTACTTTTTGATTGTAAAGATAGATCTCCGCAAGGCATCACTTCGGAAGATTAACTTCTTCACAGCGTAGTTTGAGGAACGCTGGTCTAGATAACTTCACGGCAGTCAATTCTAAACTTGAAGAGAAAACAAAGTTCAAATAATCCAAACGAATAGATCTTCTTGACATGGCAAACAAACGGAAGAAATTCTCGTATCGGCTGTCACTTGGTGTCATTTAAAGTCTCTCTTCAGATAGAAGACGAGAATCGGTTTAGGAAACCCATGGGAGATGTTCATTTCTAGAACAGGACGATAACCTGATTTGTATCAAAGATCGGCCAAACAGGCAGTTTCCTCTCAATAGATAAGATGAGGAGAGAAACAATTATAGATAATTAACTTGTTTTGTTTCATATAGACTCAAAAGGATGTAACAATCGATATCATTATTAATTTTGTTGTCATTATTATTATTATTGTTAATCATGATATTGCTATTATTGTTAATTATTCACCGATAATTGGCTTGTTTTGTTTATTTCAGACTCAAAATAATGTAATTATTGATATATATTATTTACATTTTGTTATTATTATTGTTATTCTTGTTGTTCCTAATATTATTATTATTAATTATTCCTAATAATTGTAACTGCTCATCTAAACTTCCGCAAGCACCTTGAAGTATATACATTCCTTGAGCTCCCGGATTTAATACACAAGTACATAATACGAAATCCGGAAGCGTATTAGGTGATACATTAAACATATTATTTTATCGGTAAGTTATGACTCTTGGTGTGGCGTGGTCTAAGGGACAGGGTCCATGTTCAGGACACAACCATGCAAGGGTTTGCCGAATGGAAGTGGAGTTATCTTCTCATATAAAATGGAGTTCGCTTTTTAGATTATCTTAAAGCAGTGTCGTTCTCTGCTATTTATGTATTTTTGATGTCCAAATTCAACTCATTCGGATGAAACAACGTTGCCGCAATTGCAATAATTTGCGGCTATTGTCGCGCAAAAATACTCCGTTATCTACGGTAAATTGTTCAAATCTATGGTCCCTACTAAAATGTTTCGATAAAGTAAGAATTCGCGCAGAATTTCCTGGAATTCTTCATTATAATCAGAAGCCTGACTGAATAAATAACCGATATTTATAATTAGGCGCAATGGGCACTAGCTGTGAGCCTCATCTATAATGGGGCCTCAGTAAGATTGAGCTAATAAATCCTCAGTAACAAATTGCTCTGATTTTTGCTTCAATTATATATTTGTTGAGTAAGTCTGAATATTGTGTTCATAAAAAATGCACATATCATTGCTTACGTCGATGTATACTCTAAAAACTCCATCCATCATTCTCTGTAATCTATAGAAATACTACATGTTGTTATTCAAAACTTTTTTGTTTCTTGTTGCCTTAGTGAAGTGGCTGAGGTTTCCATGGGATGTATATTTGTGTATTTTATGAAAAATTTGAAATTTTACTAATAGTTCTAAGTGGAGGCCTCAATCTTATCTTCGAGCCTTGTGCCTTTGGTAGCTTAAATCCGCCCCTGATACCAGCATCTATTTCTATGAAATACGAGTATATCTCGAGTTATGATCTATGTAGAAAGAAAAGAAAATCACGCTGAAAAACATGGCTGTTGTTGAATTAGAGGTTTAAAAACACCCCATAAACCGTATTTTGGCACACACTTCCTTTGTGGAGACCCCCTGACGATGGAGGCTTTGTCTCCGAAATGATCATTGAGACTTCCCACTAATCGGTAATCCGGAGCTTCCCGTTTCTCTTAACGCGAGCTCCGACTGCCAAAATACAGCTTAGGGAGTGTTTTTAAACCTCTAAATGACCTATGTAACATGAGTGAAACACAGCATCCTCTACTTCATCCGAGATATACCTATATATTTATTAAACAACTTCTGAGTATTGTATTACGGTTACATGTCCCACCTCGCCTACAGAGACACTCTCCCTTAAAACTAATAATCGGACTAAAATATGTATGTACCGACGCAAACCGCGCTGGCACATCCGTAGTAAAAACATGGCGATATTGCGCATCAAAGAAGTAAATCGTTCATCTCAGAGGTCACGCTCGAGCACGCTAATACTTAACGACAGCGTTTTCCATGAGATTGCCCATTATAGTAGTTCTGAAATTGGTGCCTTCCAACAAATTCCCAACGCCAAGGACGAAGATGCGTTCTTAGCAGAAGGTCACGTGATTCAAGCGGACAGAATCAATGCCTCGGACGTACTCGCCAAGTAGACACAAGGTGCGTTGTTTCAACTGTCATCCTTTAAGGAGGTAAAAATTAAATCGAAAATTGCAATTCCGAGGGCGATGGTCGTTATCGCTGAGAGACATTTCCGCTATAAAAAGATATTCCCGCCATTAACGCTGACCAATGACCGCTCATGACCCACTTGTCACCGCTTCCGGATTGTAAGCCAAGAATATTTTCCTCTCCTCGCGCCAAAAATGAGAGAATTATATAAATAAAATGTCTAATCCGCTTTATCCTCAATTTTCTGCTTTTCGGGATGAAATTTTTCTTCGTCCACTTAGAAAATGATAGAAGTCGTCCTCTGGGAGATTCCTGTAAATCAGTGCAAAAAAATTGGCAGAAATATTTTTGCAGAAAGAGCAAGACAGACAACTACGTAAGTATTCAACCTCCTAGTAAGTTCATGGGCCTTTATTCCCTATAAAAATAACAGCTTTTTCTCCTCAAAACTGTTCTCTGGTGGTCTTTCCTTGCTTTATTTCTATTCCCACTGAACTTCCTAAAGTCTGTACTCGTATATATTTTAGTTTAAATTCTCATAATGTTATATACTCATATTTGTACAACATTCTGACTAGTATTAAATGGAAGATATTACTCTGTAGTCTCCATTACGCCCTAAACAGACGTTTTTATTGTACTGGAGTGTATTTTATTCAATTTTATTTCTTTCTTTTTACACTTACCCCACCCTTAATGACATCTAATAACTTTTATCTATATCTTTTCCTTCTGTTTTTTCGCTCCTATTCTTCCCTCAATTACATTCCTCAGCAATCCCTCTCTTCTCAAATTTTGACCCACCTATTTTCTCTTTCAACGTTTAATTGCTTCAATTAAAACCCTCTCCCCCCGGACTATCTCGGGTACCTCTGTGTTCGTTTTTCCATCGAACTTACATTTTACATTCTGTGCCATACCCACTTCGGGAAGGACTCCAATCTTTCGTTGTCCATGGGGCAGATATGGACGATATAAAACCCATTCAACGATAGCACGAAAACAATTGCATATAGATTGACCTCACTAACTGTTATAAAAGTTCCATAGATTAAAATTTCCCGTCTACATCTACCTTACCACATAGAATACCCCTTTCGGCTTATAGGTACCCATGATCGAATCAAAGAAATTGAAATATCTAACGAACCAATGCCAGGGTAAATAGAAAAAGTGGCAAGAAGGGCATATGCCAAACTATGAGCATTTCGATGCATAATTTGCTAAAAACAACCTTGGTTTAAAGAAGAAAATAAATGTTTCACGGTGAGAAATAGTACTCTGCTAAAGACAGCATTGGAAGCAATGGTGGAGACTGAGTTATGAGAGGCAGTAAATGGTCTGTGTGAAGAATTATGAATCGATTGGCAGTGGACCGGATGGTTTGGAGAGTGGAAACAAATCATTCCTCGGATCTTTAGACCTTGATGACGATGAGAAATACAGTATTTGTTCTATATCTCTCTCTTAAAAACGAAACGCAATTTATTCGATATATTATGTTCCTGGTGCTTTCTCATATTTATTCTGTATCTGAAAGGAGTACTCATTGACTGTGAGATACGTTTAAAGTATATTTTTTGTATTATGATTGCCATAATTACCTTTTTCTCACTTTTGTGATTGTGGTATTGGTTCTGGACATGTGACGTGACCCAGTCACATGTCCCTGTGCATTTACCTTAAATGAGGAGCAGGTACAAAAAATTAAAGATTAACAATGTACTAAAGACGGAGTATAGTAGATCAGATAGGCAAGTTAGAGTACGTGCCCGGAAGGTGTGAGACCTAGTTTCGAGTGCCAGTCACGTCGCTGTTTTTCACATCTGTTTATCCTTGAGAAATGCATGTTTTTGGAGGCAACTGCATTTCATTAATCCTCCAGTGCAATACTTTTGATATAATTCGTGTTGATTATAGAATAATATTGATTTTTTACCGATTATTATAATTGGTATTATCATTATTATTGTTGTTATTATTGTTGCTGTTATTGTTGTTATTGTTTTTGTTGGTATAATTGTAGCTGTTATTGTTGTTTGTATTTTATTAGTTGTTTTGTTGTTGTTATTGTTAGTATTTCATAAATGGAGGCAGGAGCCCCCAATTATTTCCTTTTTAATAATCTGGACTGTCACAGATACAAATGGTGATCAGAAACACCCATGCCCCATCCAGGATAAAACTTCGCTAAGCCGAGACTCGAACCCGGGTCCTTAGTCTTGGATAGATATCTCATTAACCATTCTAATATTGTAAATATACATGGGACAAAAAAACATGCCACTACTGACTACTACTTTGCTAGCATAAATTCATTGGGTGGATAACGCAATTAAAAGTTGAAGTTCTGGACTGAAAAATCGAAGTTTTGCAATCATAGCTAAGACGACTGTGTAAATGTTTTGGCTCTCAACCCTGAGATTCTTACACGAGCAAAGTATTAGAGCACTCCTTAATAAAAAATTCAAAACGGTTCGCAATTTGTGGCATTTAATTCTCTTTTTGGCATTGGAATGAGACGGCTTTGCTGAGGAAGCCGTAAATTCGCTCCTCAAGGGTCCTTAACGACCGCAGAATGTCACGCCGATCATAAAAGTGTGGCTGAGGGGGGGATACAGGCGATCTTATTAATGTGGACCGGTCGGATGACACCGTTGCAGATTCTGGTTCTTCAACCGGGAAGCGGTTGGCAAATGACGCATGCAAATTCCTCTCTCAAGATGGTCGCCTGGTTACGAAAATACACAAACCATTGTTGACTTGTAAAATAATTAATTATAGATATGTACTACGTGAGATTGAATGAAGAAACTGAGTATTTGGGCTAACAATATACGATTTTATTATTATACCCGCGTTTGTAAATGTACTTTGATAAACAATTGCTCATTATTACATACACTGAACACTGTAGACATCTCAATACTCAAATACTCTTTTTTTTCATTTAAATATGGATTAAAAGAGTGATTTGTTCTACGAGGCAGAAGTTGTAAATGATAAATGTATTCAAACTAGCGAACCCCCTGTCATTATTCACCACGTCATGTTTTTCGTCCAATAAAAAATAAAACTTTACAATTTCTTCTCCTTGCATACATCTATTGCTTCGAACACACCCCTTCCTCTTTTCATTCATGTGATTTTCTTCGTAATTTTATGTATATCTCATCAAAATATCATAGGTAAACCTTCAACCGTCTATTAATTCTTCTTTAACTCCCTTTTGAACCTTCCTACACTCCTCATGCGCCAATTTAGTCAATTTACCTCCGTATATATGCTCTGAGCAATGTGAAACACATTTATAATGTCAAGTACGTAGATGGCGATCAACAATAGGGTAAACAATCATTATATTTGGCGGGAGACAAGAGAGGCGCTCCCATTGTTGCGACATAGTAATAATAATAATATGATGATGATACTAATAATCAAGATGATGATGATGACCCTGATGATGGTAATGATGATGATGATATTGATGATGATGATGAATATGATGATGATGAATATGATGATGATGACGACGACGACGATGATGATAACGATGTTGATGATAAATCGTCTTTATTAGGCGAGATTGAGACTAAAAGTCTCGTCTGTCATCTAACCCATCTTCATATTCTATACAGTTATTAATTAAAGGGAAAAGACCAAAATTAGACGGAATGTGGAAATAAAAAACCTGAGAGGTTCTTAGGAAACATCATCCAATGCAGGGAGAAATCCTCAAGGAAAGGGTGTGAAAAATCTGCGCAAACCTACCGATAGCTAAAAGACGTGGAATATCATTACAAAAACAAGATTGCACATAATAGATATATAGAGTGGCAATAAATCAATAATGCATGAATGTAAATCAAAATTCTTACGCCCGTGACACAAGCATGGACCTTGGCTGAAACCGTATCAACGCTACCGCCATCTATAATCGCTATCCTACCTTTCGACGTTTCCCGAAATTCACGAAGAAGGTGCAAACGCCGAAAAAAGAATCGAATCGCCGGAAGATAAGGCGCACCCATACCCAGAGGGCCCTATTAGCATAATTATAGGGCGAGAGTTGCAATTTGGGGCCCCAAAAAAAGAAGTCCGTGACCAGATCTGCTCCTCAAAGCTGCTAAGAGCGTCGAAGACGTGGATTAATTTGTATGAGGAAAAACATCTTCGGAAAGAGTGGCGAAATTCCCTGTAATAGCTGACGATCGCGCCTGCCCATCTTTCCGCGTTTTTTTGGGTTAATGTTACATTAATTCAAAGTGATAATTTCCTCCGTATGTATGCATCGCGTCAGCCTGTTTTTTCGTGAGTTACAATCACGCTGGGAACATTAAACCACGCGATTTCGATTCATCGATATTCCCATCACATATCGGAATACTTTTATTTTATCATCTGATCCGCATCGTACCGGGTTCGAAGACAAATTCCGAACGCAAATAAAATTCATTTTTTCACCGGTAGGTTCTATTTCCTTTGCTGGTTTGGCTTAGAAGTAACCATCAAATTAAGTGGAAATAAGTACCACAAGAAAAGTATTTCATGAATAGCACTAATTTTTGCCCTGGGACGTTGTTAAGCACCTTCAATTAAGCAGAGTTTTTCATGAAATATTCCTACATCGCCTGAAAACCTGTTTATCTTAAAAGCTGCTGCCTTGACGACCGTTGTCATTACTGTATCTAAGTGATTAACTTGGTCGTACCATAGCAACTGTGGAACTTTACACTACATATTAAACATTTGATGCAACTATGCACCCGTTTATAAACGGAACCATACAATAATGCATTAAATGACATAACGTATATGAAAAAATCGCGCTAAATTACAAAATCATCACAAATATTAATAATATTAGTTGTTTGCAAATTGCAAATATTATTTATAACGATTAAGTATTAACATTATTGCAAAAAAAGTGCAAAACTCCTATGCCACGAAATCAAAATTTTGAAAAATACTTAGAGGTGAGCCCTTGAACCTGCAAACATTTTTCATGTTCACGTGTGCCCAAAATATTACCCTGGCATATCACAGTGAGTAGCTGGTTTTGCTAGAACGAGGCACCAAATTTTGTCGCTATAAAAATAAGTGTTGTCGCAATTCCGGAAATATATTAAGAGAATGGCCGCACTTTCATGTGCCTTATTATAACGATACAACTCTAAGGAATCGATGCGGAATTATGCAAATGTAATTAATTAAAGCTTCTCTCGTGAATTAGAAGCTACAAAAGTCATGAAGATGTGGGAAATTTCCTGTGAAGGCAGTGATGCGAAACAAAAACCGGCGATGCCCTTCCAGTAACCATCAATGACTTAATAGAATTCTTTCGGTGCCCAACTCACTCCAAGTGTTTCTGCTTTTGCCTCCACATTCAAGGCAATATCAATCATGTCACAGATAATCTGTAGAAACATTAAAAAAGCATATATGCTACGCAAGTTTTGATGTCTATCTTAGCAATGGGATGATGAATTTACTGATACAATTAACCACAAATTGTTTTTGAACAGTCATAAGATACTATGTGTTTAAATGACCACAGGAAGGGCTGTTTAGATAGCTATATGATACATTGTTTATATAAACATGTGAATTGTTGATGAAATATGGATTAATTAACCACTTACAAGAGATCCGGTTTAAATGACTACATCAAATGATGGTTTCAATTACGAATATAATTAAAAAGGACAAAAACTCGAAATTTAACTTGATTTTACGTCAGTTTTCTCAGTATCAATCTTGATTTTGTGTCCAATTCTGTGGCATCGAAACGATATATTATAAACGAAATCTAAGACGGAAGTAAGACAAAAAACAGAAAATTTTAACAAATAAAATTTCAAATGTTAATGTTCCAACAAACTTCGACTGCAGATCAAATTTTCCTTTGCATAATTTTCTTCACCTCCAACGCTTAGGCGTACAGGCCCAATAAACTGTTATATCGAACTAATAAAAGGCATAATAAAAAAAATATGATTTATTCTTTTCCCTGTCAATGACCGCCATCTTTCTAATAGATTCCTCATTGTTGGATTGTTGATGGATAACAATGTGATGGAAAAAAAAGATTGTTAGTAACAAAACGATGAATCTGCCTAGTGACGGAACGCGCATTTTTGTATTAGGAACTATTTAGAGGAATAATAATTAGGAATCAACTTAAAGTTACTAAATCTTTCAAGATATTAACAACCTCCAAATCAACAAACGCTCGGTGACAACGACACGCAACAACGTAAACAATATAATACCAATGGAACCAATATAATAACAATGTAACAATTTAAACTACATAATAACAATTTAAACAATATAATAAGTATGTAAACAACGTAATAACAATGTAAACAATTTAATGGCAATGTAACCAATATGATATCAAAACCGCCGATAGCAATAAATGAAGGTTGTAAGTATCACCGCTACAGATCGAAATGGCTAGTTAAAAAGGTAAATACGTCTCCATGTTGAGGAGGTGCTCAAACCGCAGCGGAGTACGCTAGGCGCCGTAAATGCACGCGAATACATTGTGAATGCAAATGCAGTTGTAAACACGGATGGCCCGTTTGGAGGATGAGGCGTCGGGAGGAACGTCCTCAAGTGGAGGGGCCAAAGGGGCAGATATAAGGTGAGGAGCAGCGATGTGTGTTCCGCAGTCAAGAGTCAATGGCAGGAGGAAGAGCAATGCTTTGGACATTCTGCGCAGCTATCGCACTCGCCATCGCGGACGCTAAGGTTAGTTCGACTTAAAATATTAGCATAGCGCTTAATGTCAGAGATTGCGAAACAGCATTCGGAATATAAGTGGATGATTTGTCATAAATGAGACGAGCGTAGATTCCCAACGGCGAGGAATAAACAAGGAACGTTACCATGGTCTTCTTCATGGACATCACCCATTTCAGCTTATTTTTTTGCGGCAAACGGAAACTATTTAATCGGTTCATGTTACAGAGCATTACGGTTCTGGCGGCGAATCACTGTTTATTTTATTTATAGCAACGCAACACTATTTATCTTATTTATAGCGACGCGATACTGTTTAATTTGTTTATAGCAACGAATCACTGTTTATTTTGTTTATAGCAGCGCATTACTATTTAATTTGTTTATAGCAACGCTTTACTGTTTATCTTGTTTATAGCGACGCGTGGGTTATTGTTAGATTATTGACAGTGAAAAGGAATACGAACTAAAGAGTGAGAAGAGAAATCTTCGATATCATTGCGATAAATATTGAGTTACTTGTTGAATAAATTATTCATAAAACGATTTATGGAACACTTCCATTTATATGTACCAGGAGTGTGCAGCAAACTACACTGTAATTTTTTGATAAACCTCTCGTTTGGAAAAATCTTGAAGGAATATTAATAGTTTACGAAATTTGAGAAGTGGTGCTTTGTGTTTAGACTGTAAAAATCAATCGTAAAATTGTCCAGGATAGATTTATTTTATCAGTTATATGTAAATTACATCGGTAATATGGGCCCCCTTCCGCTACTTCGGCCGATCCGAGCGTAAAATGAGAGAAATAGATGCGAAGACAAGTCGTTTTAGAAACTAATTCTTTCTTTGAACAATATGCGGCAGCTATAGGCAAAAGAGGTAACTCGAACGCTTGGTGTTTACACCCCCTGCCACACGGTGAAAGGCGGCTTGTAGGGTATTCATGTAGATGTAGATTTAAAGATAAATAGCGTCTATCATCATTCATTCCATATCAGCTATAACAAAGTAGTATCTTATAGCAACGAAGAGTAAACAAACTCAACTTGTGCAATGTCACCAAGACAACGCCGTTTACAGTGATGAATTTTGTCGAAACCTCAGCCAAAACTTGCGTAATTCGGACCAAAAATCTGTAATCGACGACAAAAATGCAAATATTTGACATGTTACCTTTCTTTCGTCACTTGTCTTGACTTCGCGGAATAATTCCTTCAAGTTTAATTTTGCAAAACGAATCAATTCTGCAAACGATGAAAGTGAGTTTGATAAGATTCCTGGGTTTACAGGCGCGAGGAATTTCTCGATCGGAAAAAAAATCTGCGAAAATGCTTTTGGAGAAAAAAGCCCGAGGAACACATGAGGCGCGTGTTTCACGTGAAGATGAGAACAGAAGTTGGGAAACAGGTGGAAAGTTTAGTGGTGGGAGTGGGAACTTAGGTTGCCAGCTACTTTAGAATTCACCCGGAGAACGCGGAACACGGGTGGTGTGTCAAAATCGGGAATAAATTCGACGCGAAACACTGGGAAAAGAGAAACAAAACGCAGCGATTTTTCATGCAAAAGAAGAAGCAGTCAAACATTTAAAATACTTACACAAAATAGAATATTTGTACGTGTACTCGACTTCACTGGGAGCTTGGCACATAAGTAATTATCATTTCTGCGAAGATATTATTCATGTTTCCATGTACGTAATCGTCTTGGATACCACCCTCAAAGTAATACTGTATGAGTTACTTGCAAAATTCATTTTTTTCGCTAGCAGGTATTATATTTCTCAAAGTAATCATTGCATAAATTCTAGAATAGCAGCAAAAGAAAGGATAATGATTCTTATTCCCGCCTTCGAACGTAAATAAATGGCCCGCAACACGCCCATTCAAAATTTCTCCAAAATTCAACATTTTCAAATATCATCACCATGACGACCTTGTTAAAGCTGTGTTTGTCCCTCCTCCCCCTCTATTCCAATCCAATTTCGTCGGATAGTACCCAGTGAGGAATGAACGGTGATTGGTGAGTTGAATTTCGCTGAATTTTACCTGAATTTAGACTTGAGATAAAAAATACATAAAATTCCGAGCCACGATAAACAAAATGAATTCCAAATTTTGCGCCTTTTTAAATAACTTCAATTTCGAGACCAAAACATTATGTGATATGAATATTAACTGCAAATCCTAAAGTGGATATTATTCCAGCGAATTGAAAAAAAATATATTCATATTCAGGGTATACTTTAGCAACTTATTATCAGCAATAAAAGGAATTTTCTCTTTACCGTAAACTAGACAGCTTAATCATTTCTCTAATCCCACCACCTAAATTGGATAATAACGAACAATTATGCCGGTGTAACGAAATTTAAATGATTAAACGTGAAGAAAGAATGCAATGAATTAGATAATACATTAAACAGTGATAATAATTTTAAAAGAAGTAATAAGATACAAAAATATAGCTTAGAGGTATAAGGAATTTATATTTAACTCGATGATAAAGTTCCCTCCATATGGAACTCCGTTGTTAAGAAAACAAATAATTTACGTGATTTTCCTCCGTGCATAATTTATAACCTCAGGCAAAACTTCAAAGCAAAACTTTGTTGCCTGTCTTAGTTTCTAGTCGCTCTTGCTTTTAGTATTAATTTGACTATTCTAATTAGTATTCATTAATGTCTTCTAATTTTAGTTAAATTGTATCTTTTTCCATTCGCAACACTTCCTCCATTTTGTTTGCCTCTCTCAATATTTCTCCGTCATTATTTTACAATTGATAATTAAACATGCCATACGGCGTTCACGGTTACCATGGTAACCTGAAATGCTCTAAGGTTTCTTTTAAACTGATTAAATAAATTATTTAACACGAAATATCATATAATGATGTTTGGTAGTATTTTTTTTGTGTGATTCAATCCAGTGTTGCCAAACTTCGAACTTTTTTCTTTAATTTTCAAAGATTTTAAGCTCTTCGACTCAATTAAAAATCACTTTAGTTTTAAAGTTGATTAAAGTTAGCAAAACATGACTTATTTGTTTAATGAGTTCATACAAAAATAACACTTTTTTTTTAGCAGCGTGAGTTTCATAACAGCACTGTTTCTATCTAAATACAACATTGTACCCAAACATTTAAACATGAAAGGAAAAGTGGGATTGAAAATTTGGATAAATTAATATCCACTATCTATATTCGTCAACATATTTAAAGTATAAAAACCGTATTGAATTATTAATTTTCGAATCTATAATGTTCATTCTATTTCGTTAGAATTTGCAAGTAATAGGGGTTTAAGACATTTCACCAATAAAAGAGGATAAAAATTTGGCGAAATTAACTTTTCTTGGGCGGAGCGTGGTTAAATTCCGTAATTAGTTTAATGCTCCATTACCATACAATTCCACGGAGAAAAAAATATATACTTGTCAAAAATGTATGCATACTTGGTGTATATTTTTACTGAAAAATTGTGCTGGCATCGTTAACTTGTTGCACTTAAAAATTTATCTTTTAAAAGAGGTTAGGAAATTCAAGAACACGCTCTACCCTTTGGAAAGGAATTATAATTTATAAAACATTCATCATTGTTTCCAAATCCGTTAACATTTAACTCCGATTTTGAATTCTCTCTCAAAGATTTTCTGATTTTCTTGGACTATTCAAAGAAAAGTCCTTTAGTAACATTATTCAGCCAATAACTTATTACATTAAGATCCGAAGCAATACCACTCTTCCCCCTCTGTTAAACAGAGATCATTTCAACAACATTTATTTGTTTGTTTATTTATTTATTTATTAATTTGTTTATTTATTTATTCATTTATTTGTTTGTTTGTTTATTAATTAATTTATTTATTTACTTATATATTTACTTTAAAGATTTAAGGAAAGGTGAGTTTCCGTGCCTGATGAAGTCATGCAACCAATCCCACTGGAATAATAAGTGTGAAAAGTAGCGACATGTCTGGGACTCGAACCCAGGTCTCCCACTCTCCGAACAGGTATTCTATTCAGGTAGAATACCTCCTCGGAGAGTGGGAGACCTGGGTTCGAGTCCCAGTCATGTCGCTATTCTTCACACTTGTTATTCCTGTTATTTACTTTATACTATTCGATATACTTCTGCATTAGTAAAACTCAGTTATTAATAGAGATAATGACTCCATCAAACTTGAGTCGGCCGAATTCTCCCCAAGTGGATTTATCCGAGTGAATGTTGAGAAATGCGGTGGCAATGGGTCACCTGCGTAAGTAGGCCACACGGGCCGAAGCGCACAAAACCCAATAAAAAGAAGAAGAGCGCTTCCTGCTTACGCCCAAGTAATTGCGGGGTGTCCGAATGCCATTTGTTCTTCATAAGGTCTCCATCAGCGTGAATGGTATCCGTCCACAATCATACCGAATGAGTACCGAAGGTACACATAAAATTGAGTTTCTGTATTTTCTTTCGCATAAAACTTGAGATGAAACTTTGCCAAGCTTGGCGCATTATTACTCATCTTTCCTGAAATTATAATAGGTTGCTGTCCTTTTTCCCAATATTAATTCATTTATTTGTTTATTTATTTATTTGTTTGTTTATTTGTTTGTTTGATTGTTTATTTGTTTATTTATTTATTCGTTTATTTATTTTGTAATTTGTTTGTTTGTAATTAATTTTGATAAAATATAGAATAAATTCTTCACGTGATCTCAGCCAGGAGATATTGGTGATTTCCACCCCTGAGAATGACTGCTGTGTTTGTAGCAGAAATGTCGGTGGAAATCACCAATATCACCCGGCTGAGATCCCGAGAAGAATATATACCCAGTAATAGCGGGGAAAGAACCAAGTCTATCATGATAGTACGTACATGGTAGATGATCCATATAGCATCATAAGAAGTAGATATTAAATAAAAAAGAAAAATAAATCTCGAAAAAAAAAGCTCATTTTTATCTTCTCTGAGTCGTATTTCTCTTTAAAAACTGAATAAACAGGAATCATCGCACAAAGTAAAGACAAGGACTGTTAACGAAGGAATTCGATTGAAAGTTTTATTCCAATCTTCAACTGTAGATGCTAAATTCAAACCACGTATACCTCTAATAGGTGTGTTGAAATTTCGTCATCATCAAACAGTCGCCTTGACGACCAATGACGTCATTGATAACGAATATTTGTTTACTCTCTGTTTGTTCTTGCAAATTTAAACAAGGATATAACCGTCTGACGTATGAACCGTCTCTCTAGGCAAATTAAAAGTAATTTTAGAAGTGCTTCGACTGCTAAGGTCATTTCGCATGTGAGCCCCCACCGGGAATGGAACCTGGGACCGCTATCTACGTTTCCCGACGGAAAACAACGTTCTGATGGTTTAATATGAGCAATTATTAGACTATTAATTTTATCGACTAAAGTTCTTTATTCCACATTACTTTGGCTCGCGTATTTATTTCCTTTTGTTTCCTTAGCAACTCGCTTAGTAACTTATGTAACATTGGAAAAATCATTCGATTGAAATTAAATAATGAGTTATTATACGTTTTAAGATTGTTTTCATTTGGAAATTGTTATCCTTCGCTAAATAAACGCATAAATCTGCCATCTCCATGTTTTGATCGAAGATTTTTTGTGGCCAGAATGCGGCGGGACAAATTTACCAATCAGCGACGGAAAAAATCAAGTTACAGTGAGTTTCAGAGCAGCCAACTTGGCTTTTTTAGTGGGTCTGGCGAATTTCTGACGCTTTGGAGATAAAATACAATTTATCCAATCAAAAATTTGTATAATTGACAGGTTTGTGGCATAAGTTGAGGAAAAATAAAAAATTTTAATTAATCACGTAAATTAAAATGTAAGTTTTGCGGGAGACTCTAGAGCATTTCTAAGTGACTTTTAAAATCACGAAATTTAGGATTTTCCATCCACATTTGGTACAAGGCTATCATAATTGCATTAGAAAAAGGACTGGTATTTGTATTGCCAAATTCAATTAAGATAATTGCCTCTATAGGTTTTTCAAAGTAAATTCACCNTACATAATTTATGTCAGTGCTCCTGTAAGTAATTGTACTAATTATAATAAAATTTTTGATTTCTAACTGTGTAGTTAGCATCATTTGATTATAGTAAACGTGTAAAAGTACTTGATTTGCAAAAGGGTGAATTTAACTTGCAAAAAGGGGAATTTCATTTGCAAAACCTGCTTTTTTATTCGCCGTACAGTTTGTAATAACTGTAAAATCCTGCGTGTCATAGAAATTAAGAATTCTTTACGGCGTATACATTGAAAAATGAATTTGAGCTTCATTTCCGGATGATTTACGACTCATTAACGATAGATAAAGTCATGACTACACAGCGCTTTGGTTTTGAAGCAGATTTAACTCAGTGTAACTTGTGGAAACGGTATTTCTGAGGAGTCCGAAAGAGGGGGTATCTGATTTGAGGCGACGATGGAAATGGAATCGTTTCGAGAACTTATATAAAGCGATTTGTAACGATATGTTATGATGGATGTGATGGTGTCTTCTATCAGGTAACCTACATTCGCGCGACTGTCTCGAAGCTGTCATTCTGCTATGATATCTGTACATATCAAATGAACCAAAAGAGTGGGAATCCAGAGATATAGACATTTATTTCTCGAGCCACGGAAAAATGTAAAAGAGAGCTTCCAGTTTCACTCGGGAAATCGATCTTTTGTTAAAATCTTAACGTAATGTTTTTCGATTTATTGTCTCAGTAACAGTTTAATAAAATTCTACTTTAATGGGACGTTCTGAAGATATTTTCGTGCTCTTTAGAAAGACTTTTGTCCAACAAATTTGTTGGAGAAATAACGCACAACTGCATCTACCACGAATAAATGAGTCAAAGTCATAAATAAGTGAAATGGGAAATAAAATACCGCATTGAACGCTTTTTCCTTGCATCCTAACTTATAGATACTAGTTGCTTAGTAACTTAGCCACTAGTTACTTAGTTACTACTTACTTGGTAACTTAGTTACTAGTTACTTAGCAACCTAGTTACTTGGTAACTTAGTCACTAGTAACTTAGTCACTAGTAACTTAGTCACTAGTTACTTAGTTACTACTTACTTAGTAACTTAGTTACTACTTACTTAGTAACTTAGTTACTAGTTACTTAGTAACTTAGTTACTAGTTACTTAGTAACTTAGTTACTTACTTTGTAATTTTCTTTAGCAATCTATCTCCATTATATATTTGGCCAGACCATTTTCTCTAATTACGCTTTATGCTTTCAATCTTAACTCCCACTTTAATCTCCGACATTTCCATATCAGACCCTTCACAAATCCTTCCTTTCTAGGGTCCTCCATTCACACTCAATTAGAAGGTACCCCATACAATGGACTTCACCAATATTTTTTTCTGATTCATTTACTAAATTACCTCACGCTTTGATTTTTTCTTTCGTATCTAGGGTATCATCGCGAAATATACCGGAACGCGGAGCTATTAAACATCCCACGTCTGAATCCGGATAGCCAAACGCGTTGGACTTCTGTGAAAACGGTCCCGGGTTCGAATCCCGGTGGGAGCCTACGTGCGAATTGACTATAGAGGTCGAAGCATTCTAAAAAGTACTATTACTGATAGAAACCTTCAATAATTATCATATTTTGTTTATATTGGATCAAACGAACCGGTTCGTAGAATGTCTATACGGTAGCACCCGGAAAACTAAACCGGAATTCGACGTTTTAATCAACCGGAGCGAAAACTAGAACTAAAATTATCACTGTTCGATGCCCTGATATCATTTCAGTACTAGTGTTTCATTAAAGGGAAATAGCGACTGGAATTTAAAGCAGAAAACATCCTGCGACATTACCGATACGTTCTTTACAATTATGATAAAAACCTAATGCAGTAAAATTTGCAGAATTGTTCATGGGACGATATATACCTCCCCAGAGAAATGCCTGATTACCTCTTCAGTTACACAATGAGAATCCCTTTTGCATTCATATTCCCACATTAATTGCTCTTGAATGAAAGGAGTCCTTCCATTGAGGCGATCGGAGCAACGTGAGAGGAATCGCATTGAGCAGCGCACAGCGTGTTGTCCATTTAAGGACGGCGAACAAGTTGAGTAAATGGGGAAGATAATCCGCGCAATTGGAACAGCCAAATAAAGACTTTTCTGATCGAAATGTATCCTCAGCTACGCCTTTTTGTGAAAAACTCCCAACAATTCGTCAATTTTAAGCGAATCGACACATTCTGCCCATACATGAGGAATTGAGGGCATTATTAAGCCTAATTGACGTTTATAATCCATTTTTATTTATTTTCGCGTGTTTATGTCTGCGTAGTCGACGTACTAAATAAAATACGTCGTCTAGGCAACGGCGCGTCATGCGTTAAAGTCTAACAGACTTTCTTGCTCCATTTTTTCAATTATTTTCGCGTGTTTATGTTTACACACTTAACATGATAAACAAAATACGTCGTCTAGACAACGGCGCGTCATGCCGAAGTGGCCAACTTTGATAAAGATGTCCGTATCTTAATTTTGCACGTAAATGTGAAGGTAAATATGCGTCTAAAATTTGAGACCAAACTTTGTACATCTCTCAAGCCTAGCGCAATGTTAAATGTCTTCCCTGCGCAGATAATATATGGCATTTTACGCACCTTGTGGTCTCCGGTTCGTCCCCAAATGACTCAAAGCCTTCCCATAAGAAACACACGTGAATTTCGCTAGCGGGGATTTATTCTACTGCAAAATTTAATTAGAGGAAATCACCGCAGATATCGACGCTAATTCTGTGAGAAAGGAAATTCGGTAAAATTTTCATTTATCGCCGTTTTCCTCTCAATGTGGATCACGGATCACGGGTCCAAATCACGTTCTCTTGGATAAAGTATTCCGAAATTTCGTCAAGACTAATCACTTTGAATATCCCTCTGTTTGTCGATAAATTTCGTTCTATAAGTCGAATTTATGTTAACTGTCTCACTATTCTCGTAATATTCAATTGAAATCTCCACTCTAAATCGAAACCTTGGACATTTACAGGATTTCATATCCCATTTGAAAAGCAGAATGTCAACCTCCGAGTTCGTACTCCTAGAGGCCGCTGTGATTTCTATCTTTAACGCAGAGTTATACAAAATGGACGCTTTAATTCAAAAATCGAACGTCACGTAATTATTATAATTTCTTACTTTTTCTTCGAAATACTTTTTTCCCCTTCTTTGGGATGTTATAATTCTGTGGAAGACCCCAAAGAAAATCTTCTTCTGTTCCGAATTTTCTTAGTTTTGCGGATTTCCGATTTTCTGAACTAACTTATACACTAATGTTTTATTAGGCCCCCACATAGTTCTCTGAGGTCGAACGCGTTGCCCACTTGGCTGTCCGGGAACCAGGGTTAGTATTGGTTGGAATGTTCTCATAGTTATTTCGCTAGAACATATTCTTGGGTTAGCGTTTTCTCGTCCAAAACCACGGCTTTTGGAGCTTTTTTTCAAAATTCTAATGTATTGGCACAGCCGTGTGCCTTTTGGAAGACTCTTAGGGCGTTGCCAAAACGGCATGTGAGAATATTCCGGCTCGATAATTTAGTTTGACAAAACAATCGCCTGGGAAGTGGAAGATTCCAGGTTCGAGTCCTTGTTCGGTTTAACTATTTTATGGACGTTTTTCTTTAATCGGTCTTCTTTAAGAAGTCCCTTGGGAGGGTGGTAGATAACATTTCTAACGTGGTGCCCAAGAAAGCTGGATAAATAGCGTCTCTAATAGATAAAATGGATAACTCATATGAGTTCCTGCTGTAATTCGGTAAAAATCGATATAGTTAATCGATAAATCATGGCCAAAGGACGAGAAAATACTATTAAATTTGGTTTTCGATTTTAGCAGTGAATCTACAAATCTTAAATTGGTGTATTAACGATTGGAAAGGCCACCGATTTTAATTTTGAAAAATGTAATCAATTTCTTAACTAACAACCGTAAAGCAAAATTTCTTTCCCATTGCACTGAAACGAAGTATTTTTCCGTAGAGTGAGCGCTAATTTATCTAATTCTTAGCTCAGGAGCATCTATGCTTTTGTTCATAAAATTACTTTCATTCTTCGAGCTGAGATTATCTCTTCATCTCATTCACCACATTGTAAATCGCAGCCGGAACTTTGGTCCGCGGAGATTTGGTCCGCGGAGATTTGGTAATTCCGGGTGCCATTGCAAATATCTCTTCCGGTGTAAGAAATAGAGGGTTGGAACACGGCTGTTAATGAATGTCAAAGACAATGTCTCCATTGTCAGGAGGCACACACTTCATTTATGGAGACCCCCTGACGACGGAGGCTTTGTCTCTGAAATGATCATTGGGATTTCCCAGAAATCGGTAATCCGGAGCTTCCCGTTTTTCTCACAACGCGAGTTCCGCTTGCCGAAATACGGCTTACGGAGTGTTTTTAAACCTCTAATCTCTTCCGGTATTCGATATTCTTCCTCTAGAACCACTCATATTCTCCTTACGCATCACTTCACTTATACAACTTCCATCCAGCTCTTCTGTATGTGAAAATAAGCGTGAAAAACTCCTTTCATGAAAGTCACGTTGCCTTTCTTTTGGTCCATATTAATTATACAGCCACTGCTGAATCTGAACATTCCTAATCCATTCACTTTACTCTTTTGCCCCTCTTAACATACCCTAACAAATGAAGGACGAAATACCATAAACCACGATTTCGACATGTCAACAGCCAATTAAGATAACAAGAAATTAAATCCAAATGCGCGGAAATGTTTTAAAGTACAAGTGAATCTGAGTGTGTTTCCATTTGCAAAAGGCACTGATTGATATGGAATAAGAAGAAAATATTCCTCAGAAAATGGGGCGAAGAACACTTAGCAATATCTCCTAGAAGTTGACGATATTTGTACGACCTCAATTCATTACAAAAAGGAAAGATCGATTCAAGACATTCTGATTGATGAAAGTGGGGGTGCACTTGAGCGTATTGATGGCGATTTTGTGGAATTCCGAAGTCAAATGAAGTTCTTTTCCCCCAAAGATAGGTTGACTTTGTCCAAGAGCTATTCACATCTCCCTAAAAAGAAAAGATGGCAATCTACATCTACTCATTTGCCCTGCAAGCCGCTTTTCGGCATGTGGCAGGGGGTGCATGCACCATGACTCTACTTTCCTAATCAATCAATTTTGCATGCCGTTTAAGGGAAAAATGAATTCTTGAAACTATTAGTTCTAACATTTATTTCTCTGATGGTCTATGTAACAGGGAGGACGCATAATATCGGCTACATCTTCTACGAAAATACCTTCCCTGAACTTCTTAAGTAAATTAAGTCTTTGTTTAAATCTTCCATACTCTAGAGGTTCCCACCATTCGTCCAACAATCCAGCTCCCTTCGAACATTGGAAAGAGAAGAGTACTAATTTTTTATGTATGAAATAACATAAATTAACATTAGAGGAAGTAGCAACGTAGTGAAAGTTTATAAAGTTTTTCCTTTTGTGAAAAGACTTGCGCAAAAACGAGGATATGTTATGCAGAATATGCTATCAGATTTGACCGTTGAATCCCAGCAGGAGCGACTAATGCCAGAAATATTTATCCAGTGGTCAGGGGGGAGGTTCTGGGTGTTAAATCCCCCCCATCCCACCAGAGCTAAAATAGGTTTTAAAAAATCTATCGGAGGTAAATTGTAACTGTTCGTTAATTATAGTTACACACGCGACTGGTAGGGAATGTATGTAAATATAGATCTGACTCCATCTCTATTACATTTAGGGCAGGATTTTGCCCTGCCCCGGGAATGTAGGCAATGTTGCGTTTATTCCGTGGCTCAGAACAAAACATAACCTGGCAACCAATAAACCCTGGTTACGCCCCTGAGCTATCGCTTTGGCTTATTTGATGCATTGGTACCCTCTTGTTTACACTCAATTTGTCTATCTTAGACAGGAAAACCTAATAATAATATAATAGTATAGGGGTTTCAATACGCTGTCTCCTTTTCTCTATATTTGCACAACATAAACTTTACTAGCGCCCATCTTCTTAAAGACTAAATCTGAACTGATATGGACCTTAGATAAGCTTTCATACCAGCGTCCCAATGTTTTTCAAAAGGGGGCGATTTAGCCCTGTTTTCCTTTGCTTAGCTTATCTCTTTGTACTAAGAGAAAGCTATCTATTTATGGACCCATGATATAGAGTATTAAATTATTTTACTGATACTATTAATTGTCCATCAATTCTTCAATTGGATAAATTCATCTTTGCTCCAATCGAAATGATATCTATCAGCTGTATATAACTGTAAAACATACTTGTTATCTGGTGGTTGAGGGCACTATGACGAGTTGGAAAGCTGTCGTTTTCTGTTATGGTATTGGTAGTATTACTCTCAAAAGTCCTTCGACAGCCACGGTCTATTCGCACATAGGAGCCCCCACTGGGATTCGAACCCGAGGCCTTTTTCACCAAAATTGAACGCGCTGCCCACATAGCTAACCAAGGACCCTTTTGTGTTTTAAGGACAATATGATGGAGTTGTGTATTCGTAAGACTGTTCAGAGTAATCCTAGACACAAAAAGTTCTTTAATTTATCATCGCCAATTCCTCGCAGAACAAATGTCCCTATGATATCAAACGAGAATGGTGAGTAAAAAGACACTGACTCGAAATCAACGGTGGCATGTTTCTTCAAGTGGAATGCTTTTGAAAATAACGACTTTCTAAGAAAATGAGGAATTATTTTAGTTCAAAATGCGTAAGTGGGACACAAAATGTGTAATCTACAATTACAACGAAAATCTTTGGTGAATTTTCTTCCTTTTGGTGCTCGTTTCGATTAATTTACGTATGTTTTACTTCTTTACTTAACAATGTTTGCGATGATTCTTTCATATCTACTCTAAGCATGAATATCAAATGCCAGCAGGCGATAAAAGTAAACATTATTCATATTCACCTTCTGTTTTAAATGAAAATCCGTAAAGAATTTAGCCTACGAGATGAGCTAAGGTCTATTATTGTTCTATGAGTAATATTCTCCGGAAAAAAGTTTTCAGTAATCAACTTCGTCCTTTAAGATGAATGATGTATGTATTTAAGATAATTTGGAAAGTGTTTAGATCCGCAGATATTCTGGAACCCTTCACCCTAAAATCCATCCCCACCAGCAGCGATTTCTCCTCGATCGAAAGCTGTATTCCAGCATTTGGCACTCTGCAACACCCACGACCCTGAAAAGCCTCAACCGGTACTTTTCGCCCTTTTTATGAAAGTGCTTCGACAGCCGAGGTCATTTAGCTCAAGGGTCACCACCGGGACTCAAACCCGGGACTACTTTCAGCGAACGCGTTACCCCGGTGGCTATCCGGGGACCTCGCCACCACCAGCCGTTGAAATCTTTCACCTCAAACTCATCCGTAGTATTACCTCAACCTCTTTTAGTCGCATCGTTTCCTCTGGTACTCACTCTCCACTTCCTCATTGGCGAAAATCTTCGATTTAAACGTCCCCACAGTTTTACATGGCCGATGGAGATCCAATAGAGATGGAGATTCCTCCCCGCTACACCCGCAATTCAAACTTGCTTCACATACCACATTTCCAACTCCCAAAGATCTTCCACCGCATCCCACGTGTATATCCCTAAACTAATCCCTTGACTACGTTTCCTAGTTACGTCATTCTACGATAAATAAACAAACAACTTTCCTTGTATTATCAATCATTCCTGCATGTTTGTAATGTTTGTGAGTGCGTAACTAGTTGTCCATTGCTTGTGTGCTGTTTTTTGTTGACATTAAGTTTTCCTCTTCTCTTTATCTATCATGTGATTCAATAAATAGAAAACTAAATTGAATAGTGAGTAATAGCTAAATTATGGCTTCTTCTGAATCATTAATATTAAATAAATAAAATAAATTTATTTCACAGGGAATGCTTTTACTCGTATGGGGTCAATCCAGGAACGATTAAGAACATGAAAAGTAATTCGTTCTCAGGTTCTCGGCGAACATAACACTTGCACCCTATTTCGCATATATAAAGATAAATCGAATAGTTTACAGCACAATGTAGCCTTTAATTAATTTATTCCTTTCGGTTATTGAAGAAACATAAAATCCGCCGTCAGAAAACGTTTAATTGGCACTTATCCAGTTAAAGTATCGTTTTTCATTTGGAATTCGCTGTGACTTTGCTCTCTCGGTAATTACGGTCTTAAAACCGTAGATAATTTCCGTATTTCTTACTGGCGCGATAAAGAAACGTATGAGTGAGGCAAGCGTATAGATCTAGACGGTTGAAATAACTTTACAGAGAGGTAAATAGCTGTTGTGAGCTAACATACGTCGACCGCGGTGGCGGAGTGGTTATGAGTGCTAATGGCATCTATCAGCTGTATATAACTATAAAACATACTTGTTATCTAGTGGTTGAGGGCACTATGACGAGTTGGAAAGCTGTCGCTTTGTGTTATGGTATTGGTAGTATTACTCTTAAAAGTCCTTCGACAGCCATGGTCAATCCCGTAGTCCCGGGTTCGAATCTCGACTAAATAGATTTTTCTGATTAGGGAATAGTTGTGATTATTCGAATTTTCTTATAAGTTTCAGCGATAGGAAGGGCATCCAACCCAAAAATCAGGGCCAAAATCAAATTTCTTCATTACCACCAAACAGCAGAGATGTTCAGACTACCCAACCCGATGGGAATAAATTTAAGAAGGGTTGTCAGTTCTTCTCAACATTTTGTCCAACTACAAACGCATGATCTCAAACTTCATTTTCCTCTTCAGAAGGGATTCACATGCTTTTAGTCCTGGTGGAACGTAAAAGATTTGGAAAGATTTCAGGGCTGCAGACGACGTGATTTATTTAAAATTTCATTACGAATCGTTTCTGCGTAATCTATAATTTTATAATGATAATATATAGTAATATTGATGTCCTCTTCTTTAAGAAGAGACATTCGTTTCAATCACTCCTCGATTAGGACGTTTTATTATCATTGCTGCTTTACTTTCGATTTTCAACCAAAGTTACCATTCTCAAACCCTGAATAGAGGAAAATGGAAAGATTTGATTTTTAGGAGCATGGTAATGTCCTGCTACCACATCATGATGAATGAATTATTTATCATTTGTCTTTTGGTAAGGGGTAGAGAAAAATCTATATTTTATATACTTCTGTCTCACAATCAGTCTTGTTTATCGCTGTGTTGATATGAAAGCTACTGAGGTATTAAGTCATGCTGATTAATAGCATTAATTAAGGTTTCTCCTTATGCAGTGATACGAAAAGTGTTACTCTTAGAGTATTGTGCTTCACTAACGTGGGCTTGTTCTGCTTGTAGCAGTCTGTCTCAGTGAGGAAAGCAAGGGCTAACTACCTCACTCCTCACCTTGCCTATTAAGCCTCATTTCCCCCTCCTAGCTCTCCGTAATTGATGACAGAGGGAATGAGGTCCCAATCGGCTTCAGGGCTGAATACTTTACAAACAGGTAATATAACGATGAATTGTTTAAGGGCCACAGCTCTCAGCTGTTTTGTTTATTAATGCCTGAAATCATACGGAATCAGCACTTACTTGGGAAGCACTGCAGTACATAGTTACGAAAAAATACATATATCTCATAGAACTTTGATTTTCTTCTATTTTGACTTTATGATTTCTCAGGAAAATACAAACGTTATTGAAATTTACGTTGCCTTCCAACTAAGTACAGGCCATTAGAAATGTATGCACAGTTTAACGTTGAACATTGGCAAAAAGGAAGGAATATTAATGAAACCCGAGATTAGAGTTACGGAAACGATACCACCAGCTATAGAAACGACAGTCGTGAAATTGAAACTTTTTTTTTATCGTTGAACCAACAAATCGAAATATTTTAAAAACTTTCATTCGTATATTTTTTGATTCAGTTTCGTATTCATTTGTCTTGGAACTTGGGTAAGTTTTATTATTTATGCTTCTTGTTAAATACCTTTTCCCTCCAATTAATCATGATCCATCCTGTGAACCTTGAAATGATTGATTCCAGCTTAAAAGATCCTATCTTTTAACGCCCTTTATCAGGACATGGCCTAAGGATTACATGAGGTGAATCAGGCAATTGCCTAGTGTGATCAATCAGACAAATGGCATCAAATTGTAAACAAATATCAAACTGAATATTGTATACAATATCCGAATTTCGACAATTTTTAACTTATAATGTGTCCATGTTATGTTCAGATTATGATCTCATTGTTTGTTATGCGATGCTCTGATAAAATTTGAATTTGAATGATGAATTGTCATTTTGTTAACGCATATAATCCCTCTGCCTCGAATAGAAAATGTGTTTAAGCACTGATTGGCTGATACATATAAGTGTAATTGGAATATTAGGGAAAAACTAGGGAGTGTATAGATGTAGAACCAGCTAGGATAACTTCGAATTTACTTGTCAAAATATGGGAACTCAACAGAGAACGGGCACTTTAACCATCACATCCCATGCAGTACTTCATTTCTGCTATACGGTGCAGTTCACTCATTAACTATAAGCTCACAAAAAGTTGTTCGGTAGCTTCAGCAAGTATCGAGTAGATAAGTAGTAGTGCGTTGTGCGTAAATTTTTGTGGGTAAAGGAAAATTGTGCGTAATGTAAACAAAGCATTGTGCGTAATGGAAAATTATTACATCGTCAAAGTCAAATTAAATTAAGAAATATCTCGTAACATTAAGTACACGTAGGGGAAAAAGTCTCTCCGAAGCGTAAAACATTGTGTGTTTATCCTATCAGACAGAGCAAAACTTTCACGTTAACAGATCCAGAGACATTAGAGATGCATCCTTAATGGGTGCTGCTGCAGTTGAATTGTCAATGTGTAACGCTCCGGAAGGACTCAGAAGCTCATGGTGCTCTTTGACATTACGCCACCCACTAAGAGCTTACCACTGTGCCGCGGTATGCCGGCTCAGAAGCGCTGATACGAGCAACATCCTCAGTTGGCATTCTTTAAAGATCACTTCTGCGATGAAACTGTTGATTATTGTTGGTTTTTTTATGTAACGGTATGAAGGTGGGCCCTAGCTTTCTCCTCCCCAGAATTATTGCTTCGCTAATGCAACGGTTAGTGGTAAACACCAAGGGAACAACTGCAGAGATTTCAACGGTCGGTGCAACACCGCAGGCGAGTAACCTCCATGAGTAAAAGTCGAGGAACCTGCTGAAAAACTGGAGATTTGAGTGGCTGTAATTGGCCCCAGTTGGATAGGGCACCGGGGAGGCAGGTACCGTCGGCGGCGGCGATCGCCGCCTGAGAGGGAGGAGACGGCCTTCTAAGGGCAACGTGCTTCGGACACTCACCTGTCACTTTTCAGGTGTACGAGCGCTGTGAGCTGGCCACAGAGCTGAAGGAGCGCCACCAGATCCCAGCAAAAGATGTGTCCACGTGGGTTTGCATCGCTCGCTACGAGTCCGAATTCAACACTTCGGCCGTCGGTCGGTTGAACGGCGACGGCAGCGAAGACCACGGGATCTTCCAGGTGAAGTGCCGACCTACATTTTCCCCTCCACTCCGCTCCCATTTCGCGCGCGCGCGCAGGTCTCCCTCTCTCCGCCAAACAGCGCGATATTTTCGGTCGGATTTTCAAAACAATTGCGAAAAATTGGACGATGTTTGTTTTCAAGGACAGCGCCTGGTTCTAAAAGGGGAAGGCATATCAATTGACCTATCCGAGTGACTCCTGAAGGGAAAAGTGCCCATCCCAAATTCCTTAGGTTTTCGAGAGACCTTGAAATTTAAATTGTTCAGTTATAAGCAAAAATACGTACATAAAAATTCACAGCGCTGTTCCTTGTTACCAAACATCCCCATTTATTGACAACGCTCCTCCGTTTCCTTTCACTCATCCTTCGCTTAATTTCATATTTATGTTATACATTTCGCTAATCATTTCATAACATATGTAACATCATCAGCCTCCAAGGTGTATTCTCAACCTAAGCATTGGCAACCGAAAGCTTTTGGGAGTAAATCAGGCTTAGAAGGCAAGATTAGGGTAGAGGTAGTTGGTATTTACATGTTATTTATGCCTCAAAACTAAATTAGCATTTTATTATCTCTTGTAATCAGTTTTAAATATCTTATGGTAATGGTTTTTCCTCCCTGAGCCAAATAGCTACCAGTGGAAAAAGTCTATAAGAAAAATTTATGATCCTTTTGAAACAGTGACCAAAATGAGTGCCATTATTCATCCTCACACACTACATACATCTTTTGCATCTCATTCACTGTATTCAACCAGAAGTTTAACCCTTCGTGACCCAGGTGGGGTTTAATAGACCCCACCTGGGTCTATAAAAATCTGGCTAAAGTAAAATCTGTAAGTATTTTTGTTTCCTTATCATAAAGTTTTAAAAAGTTGATTGTATTTTGCCATTTTCTTTTATTATTATCTATAAATAGATAGGAAAACTATAGATAAGTAAAATAAATAAATAAATAATTACCTATTCCATAACTAGTTATTGTATAGGGTCCAAGAGACCCCACATGGCTCAGGAAGTAACATTTATTCCCGTAGTTCACAGAGGTTTAAGTCTTCCACCACCTTTAGAATCAATCACATTGCCTTCCATTTCTTACACCTAACATCCATGCTTGTCCTCTACTTTAAAAGTAAAGCAGTAGACAGACCCCTCTGATATCAGGGAGATTTTCTGAAATATTTATTTTATCATTTTCCCTCAATTTATAAAACATTCTTGCAACAGGGTATAGCAAATTTCATCAGAGCAAAAGCCTTAGAGCAAAGTAATTCAAAGATGCTGCAGTAAACACCTAAAAGCTCTGCCTATCAATTTTCTCTTGATATTCAAATGGTAAACAGTTGATGGAATTGAGATTTCTTCCTTTATGGCTTAGGATAAATCATACATAAGAATTGAAATATCTTTCAGAATTGAGTTAAGTCAATGAAAGATAAACACTGTAAATTGATTTGATTAACAGGTTTCTCCATGGATATGGGGCAGTTCCCAGGCATGCCTGCTTGTTGAGAAATCACTGGCCAGAATTCATTCATTACGCATATTGTCAAACTTCCTCCCTTGCCTAGTATCCTCATTAATGGTGCTTTTTGTAGCTGATGGTGGTTGAGATGAGGATCCAACCAGCTCTCAGGCTGATGCATTTACAGAAAGACAGATTATGCATTTATGAAAGTCTGCAAAGATTTTGACTTCCTTTTACTTTATTGTTGGTGGTTATTTTTCTATGACAAACTTCTAATCATATCTAATATCATGGACCTACTCCATTTTGTTCCAAAATTCTGTTGGTATAAGATTGAATTTGATTAGCATAAAGAGCATGCATCTACCTTGCTGTATGGTAGTATACAGTATAGTATACAGCAAGGTAGATGCTAAAGTAGATGTATGCTAAAGTAGGGCATATCTGCAGAAGAAGCATATGTGTACAAGGAATTCAGCTGGATGTATTTGAGGAGATTGTTTGGCAAAAAAAAAGGAAAGGCAGCCAATAAGTACTGAGTAATGAATTAATGTGGATGAAAATAAAGACTACGTGTCCAGTATGAAAGGCACTTAACGTTGGTTTGAACGAACAGAAATGAAGGAAAGATGGACAGTGATTAAAGTGGAGTTTAAGAACTAAATGGGTGGCTTAAAAGACAGATTATGAGAAGAAGACAAGTTTTAATGTAAATAATAAGATGCTGAAGAGAATAATGTAGATTCAAGAGTAAAAAAAATGTATGAAAAAATTCATGGATATATAAATTAGTTTGGAGGGATAGGAAATTATGGAGGAACACTGTGAATAGTAATAGTACCGTTAAAAGTGCTTTGACAACTCAGGTCATTTTGCACATAGACTCCCACCAAAAATTGAAACCCAGGACCACTTTCACTGAAGTCGAATGCATTGCTCACTTGTCTATACTGGAGCCAAATATACTGTGAATAACTATGGCAAACAACATACCACCAAAGGAAATAGTGTTAGGGATTTGTTTGTATAACTTTCACTTTTAATGATCAAATTATTATAATTAGTAAGCAACATTTGATAATAATCTCTGAATTATTCTACAGTCTGTCTTTAAGGAAATATGTTAGCAACTTCATAGATTGAGTAGAAAATCTTCTCAGGGCTGTTGGCTGGGTGAGTTCACAGGAAACCAACCCTTTGGTTCTAGCTCAATAGCAATCCTCAGAGTTCTGAGTCCTGGACTTTCAACACACGACTCTGAAGATGGCTACCCAGTCAGTGGCTGAAATAGATTTCCCACGAACTTATCCAGCTGTCAACCAGAGAAGATTTTCTACAGATTATTCACCAGAAAAAGTTGTCTTTCATGACTTGTATTTACTGACTCATTAATTACAAAGCCAAATTTTGCTTTTTTCTAAAAACCCTCTTTAAATGTATTTTGTCAGAATGACTTGATGCAAACTTCCAAGTTTACTACACTTAACTATAAAATGGTTCATTGGTAAAAGATTTGCCAACAACGAAGAACTGAAGTCTGCAGTTATTGGCTATTTTGATGAATTTGACAGTTCTCACTGTAAACAGGGTATCAAAACTATTGATCATCACTGGGAAAAGTGTATTGAGCTAAAAGGAAACTATGTTACCTATGTTTGACTAAGGAGAAATAAAGATATTTTTTCCCAAATTATTTTTTCTTTGTTAGGTTGGGTACTCCTGGGACTACCTTCATAATAAATGGTCTCACTATTGATTTATGTATCTGTTTGCAGATCAGTGACAAATATTGGTGCTCTCCACCAGGAGATGGGTATGGGTGTGCAGTTTCTTGTTCCTCGTTTGAGGACGATGACCTTGCAGATGACATCAAATGTGCCAAACGGATAAAACGTGCTCACAGTCGCCTCTCTGGAGGAAATGGTTTCTCAGCATGGGCTGTGTACGGACAGCGCTGCAAGAGGCCCACGGAAGAACTTGATAAAGAATTTTTAGCAGACTGTTTCAACGAAACTGCAAAAATTGAACATTCTGCCAAAGACAAGCTTCTTGTGCTACCAAACACCATTTGGCCAGTGCTCCTCCACTTGCAACCAAGTTACATCACCCATCAGTGGTACCTGTCACATCCCATTCATTATAGATCACATTCACAATTTATTCCAGGTTGAGTCACTATAAAGTAGTGTACAAAGACCAGAAATATGAAATCCTCTATCCAGACTTGGATGGCAATTTTTCCATTTAGGTGATCTCATTTCCAAACCATTTACCTTTCTGTTAAATCATCTATAAATAAGTGTAGAAATTGGACAGATCAACTGCAATATTGTGGAAGGAAATGTTAGTACAAGGTTTGCTGAAAATAAAGAATTATTAAAATATTACAAATTCAACATTTCTTTAATAGAATAGCATATACAGGAGAAGTGACTTGTTGCATTTTTAATAATTTAATATCATTCACCTAATTACCACACAAATTCATTTAACGAGGGCATTTTCAACAGCATACTTCAACAACTTGAACTATCTGGATATTCAAAAATATGAGAGACCTAGCTACAATTAAAGTATCTTCAAGCAAGTATAAAAAGAATAATTCAATGAAAAATTATGTTAATAGTACATCTCAACTCTCCAATTACCAAATTTTAATAACATTTATACTGAAGTCATCAACCATGGATATGTAAAACATTTAACAAACACGATTGCAGAAAAACTCTGAAAAATCACATGATAAAATAGCAGTTTAAATAATAGATAGAAAACTACAAGGAGAAAGTAATTTTGTTAAATTTAATAAAACCTAATAGTCTGTTGCTTTCTTAGAGGAAGTGATATACCCTTTTCTCACACACATAAGGCCTTCATTTTATCACATGACAACTTTTCCTCTATATAATGCGAAATGATCTCATTACATGTATTGGATTTCTACACCCATAAGGGAAGATGATAAATTTAGTTAAGGCTGCAAAAGGATTAACATCAAATAAGTGCAGGACCAGCCTAAGGAAGCAATTTAGTGAGAAAACAGCCTCAGGGGACACCTATCACTTGGATATCAAACACTCAAAACTATAAAATTGAAGTACTTTCCATTGAAAAGAACAGTTATCAGATTCTACATTAAGTTGCAAGTATATTTTGCAAAAAAAACTGAATAAATTTACCAATAATGATCTATCAGAGATTACTGAAGTAACAGACCAAATTACTGTTACATCTAATGTAAATTGCAACAAGTAATAGCTACTGAAGATTTATATGAGAATGGAAAGATTAAAATATTCGGAGAATGAGTTACGACCCACTAATCATCACGAAACGATAATTTAAGTCGAAAAATTTGAAAAGGACATCAAAAGAAAAGGAATGAATAATTAAGACTAGCTATTATATTCTATAGGTGACCTGTAAAATAAGAAAATGCTGACCATAGAGAAAATTGCTTTCTTTTGAATAAATAACCAAAATGACAGGGATGAGTTAGTAAATTCACCAAATATTAGTAACAACCAACGCTTTATAACAAGCAATGAAAAATACAGGACTATCTTTCAAATAATTTAATAACAAAACATTCACTTTAAAATTATGAAAAAATCTAATAATTACAATTTGATCGGCTCATAAATGAATATCTTATATACACAATGTGTTACAGAATAATAGCTAAAGTACATGAATATGACTAACAGTAATCAATGATATAACATACATAGTAAACAATACACAAAATTAGGACATAAATCATTCGTGCAATATAAAATGGAAATCTCATACACTGAGCTAAATATCATACGCAGAGAAAAGATTTGAAAAACTCGCAATACGACGCACTAGCCTCAGACCCAACTTATGAATTACTAAGGCATCCAAATAGGAAGAGAAGAGTATCAATACCTAAAGAATCATAATACATTTGCTTTAATTGCCTTACAAATACTATAAACTCAAGTTGCCAGTAACTTTCTCTGGAACCCTATACATAACCAATGACAGTGCATCTCGGCAAATTACGTAAAAACTACTGAAATGCAAGAAAATTGACAGTAAAATTCATACTTTTCTCACAAAATATAATGAAAAAGCTGCTTGTAGAACTGTTTTCTGTAATTATATCTGCTATCTGGGGGATATCACAGCAAACCAATAGTCAAGAGTTGATTTTATTTTACTCCACGCTGTAGGACATGAATGACCTCGATGAAAGACCGTCATGTGATAAAGCATCTCACATCATTCTTTGAAGACATCACTGTTCCGCTTTGACAATATGGTGAATCCTAAAATGAAGCCCTCTTCTCAAGGCTATTAACCAACACAGTTGCTCCATGTCAAGCCACCACAGGATATGGATACTATGAAGTAAATTATCACCTAGAAAAGAAGAACTCGTGAGTTATAAGCAAAATCTGGCAATGAAAATACTTTAAAAGAAATATCTGTGAACGCTACAAAATTAATTACAGTCAAACCTTGGATTAGGAGCATAATTCATTCTGGAAACGTGCCTGTAATCTGAAGTACGTCAAAGCAATTTCCCAAGAAAAAGGTAATGGAAAGTCAGATGATCATGATTCGTTCCAAAACCAGAAATATTCATACACACAATAATTCAGTAGACAAAACTGCGTATACGTACTCCATGTATTGCTAGTATTGCAAAACCTCACTCGTATATCAAATTAAAATGTATTAAAAATGTTTGCTTGTCCCACAGAACACTCGCAAACAAAGTTACTTGCAGCACGAGAGTTGACTGCACTGTAAAACTGGAAAATTACAATATTACTGCATTAAGGATTTTGATAATGGCTAATGCCAATTGGTTTACACACAAGAAATTTATCCTTAAAAAATTTAACAAATATATTTAATTCCCAAAATAAAACCCTACAGTACTTATACCAAATTTTATGGATGCTATTCTTTAAAACTACTCCCTTGCTGTAAAGCTCCTGTTCATGAAGTTTTTCTGAGAGAGAAATCCAAATTGATTATGGTATCATTATATACTTTCATCTTAAGGAAATCAACTTAAAATTTGAATCAACAGGCTGATTGAGCACCACTGCTTCCATGCAGAACTATTCATTCAGATCAAATTAAACCTACTTTGCAACACTGTCAACCAAATCAAAATTTGCAACATTTGAAATGGGTAAAAGACTTCCAAGCCTCCTTGTAGGCTTTTTTGGACTGCAATGAAGCTGCCACCAATTAATTTATTAAGTTCCTCGATCTTTTCATTAAGTTTGTCAACATCAAACCCTGTGTGACCACACCCAGGACTACCTCTAAAAAAATGCAACTATACTATCCACTAAGCAAACCAGGGTTTACCTGCAGAACCTGGTTTACAATGCAGAACGTGATTTAATGAATTTTTTCTGAACAATAACTGTGTTTATAGTTTTGCTCTCTCATAATACTGAATTAAGAGCTAATTAAGAGAACACAAAGCTCAAAGTCAGTGAGTAAAGGAATTGTTCCTTTAACAGATAGAAATTCTTTTTAGCCTATCATTTACCATTAAAATACAAAAAATTGGGTTGTTTGTTTTAGGCTAAATAAAGTGGAAATGGCCTAAATGAATCAGCTATGATAAGAAAGCAAATATTTATCACTGACCTGAAGCAAGATAATTTCACAATTAAAATGACAGAGGATGATACAGATAGGAAGTATCCATTATCAAGCAATATCTTATTTTGATTTGATGTTTTGACAACAAACACCTCGACTTTTGACAGATGATGGTTTGGGAAAAGAAATTGACGTATTTATCTGAAATCACTCTGTCCCCTTAGTGTGATCCTCTGACCTATTGGCATCATGAGACTAAGAGTTAGAAATCTAGGACAACTTGCTTCATGCTAACTGGATATACCTACAGGTTGAGTGTTTTTTGAACAAATTTTCTCAGAGACTGGTGTTACGGTTACAGATAGAACAACCCACTTAACTGCTGAACATGTTTAACAGTTCACATTTCTAAAAAAGAATTTTCAGCAAGAAAGTAATATTTAAAGTAAGTATTTAATGTAAGTAATTAACATTCCCACTTAGAAGTCATTATGCAGCTCCATAACCTAATTGCCTTTTGCAATTGCATTTCCACTCATAGATTGAAAATTTAGATGGAAATATAATGTATGATATTTGCTATAATTTGAATAATAAAACATGAATGCATTTTGCTTAAATATTTGCTTCTGGAAATCCAAAAAACTTCCATTCCTTTTTGATGGCATACAAATATTCCCATTGTTTTGCACAAGTGTATTCTTAACATTGCAATATTGAAACAATATTTTAATATATTTTAGCTCACTGAAACCAAAATCATCTGTAACCCTTGTCACTTGCACACCTTTTCTCTTTGAGTTGGATTAATCACATTAGGGGTTAAAAATTTGCAACTTGAAATTTTATCAATTTGACTTAAAAAAGAGACTTAGAAAAGATTGCTTACCAATGCAACAATTGCAATGATGACATAAATCTTGACATTTTTCCAAAACAGAGCTCTTGAAAAATTCCTGCTGGTTTTCCGAAAAGTCACAGCCTAAAAAAAGCAAGAATAACATTAACCTCTGAGCATGAGTCATGGATCACTTACAGAAACTCCAACACTCACATTTGCACTGAGATTTTCAGTTTTGTTCACCAGCAGCTGTAGTCTTTCTCCTCTCATTGCAACATTATCTGAAAGTTGGAACATCGTAATTACTAACATATACCACAAAAATTTAGCATCAACATTCTTGATAAGTTCAAATTCAATCACCCAACCTATTCACCATGTTTCATCATAAAGACCTCTAATTTTTAGGAAATAAGATCAATTTTTTCACATGTATCCTTCATAATGTCTCTTGCTTTCAAACCTTGGAAATTGTAATTTTTAGTCAACTCTCATCAATTTAAATTTTCAAAGCTATGAATAATCAAAGTTCCTTAAAGATGATACATAGAATGGTGTTTATTTTTCACTCCTGACACATTTGTAACTATTCCAAGTTAATGTACACCAATATGAAAATCCATTTTGATAAAGACTCCTTCACAAAGAATGATGGAAAGGTAATTAACAAAGCTCAGAAAGCCATGCAACTGATAAACCCAGTCAGCATGGTACTTCAGTGGTTATAACACATGATCAAAAGTGGGGAAGCTGAGTTTGAGTCAGTCATGTTGATATTTTTCACATCTGTTTCTTCTTTGGGGCATTTATGAATTCGTATGTCAGGTAAGAAAAAAAACACCAAATACCAAGGTTTACACCTAAAGCGTATAGTTGATGAATCTGAATTAATTTCACCTCTAACTTCATGGATAGGTAGAATATTGACTGGAAAGACTCAATGCAAAACTGATGCGATGCAGCATATTACTAAGATTTCATCTAAATATACCATAAATTTTTAGCAGGAGACTAAGAGTCGGGGGTCAGCATGATATTGCATATTATTATTCAAAGGAGTACAATGGGATATACACAGAGGAAGTTCAGAAAGAATGAAAATCTAAAAAGAAACAGCTCACAGTTTATCTTGGCTCTTGGATGAGACTTAAGCTTCAAAGCAAGACAAGGGGAAGTGAAGACCTTTTACTACCACTAGACATTTTTACTGCCACTACTGAGATATAGAAATGAGAAATGGTCAAAGAAGGTAGGTGACTCTATTGCTAATGCATGCCACGACCCACAGTAAAAGGATACATCAAATCAGACCAAAATAATTCAAAATTTAGATACAAGCTTAAATCTCACCTAAAAATTAATACATTACCATATACCAAATATAACAGTGTATAGGTCAGCCTTTAAATACAAAATTTAAATAAAAAATCTAGGGTCAATCTATAAACGACAAGGGTTATCCAGAAAGTTCAAACAGTTTTGAAAGAAAAAATTGTTAATCATCTTTAGATGATGTTTTTATTGTGTACCAACATTTATATTTACTCAAAAATTATTTTATAATATTCATAAATAATATT